>BSBM01000466.1:19840000-20442500 GCA_027924585.1 Larix kaempferi
TCCTTTTAACCCAGAGTGGTTATTTTGTCTTTTGACAATCCTGGAAAGGGTGAAATGCTAATGTTTCTAAATTTTTATTTTAAAACGTTATTTGCAACACTATTATAAATGTGTTTGGTATTTCGAACAAATTTCGTGGCACTTCTTTTTTATATGTGTATGTTGTCTTCTTTTTTCTTAAAGTCATCTTACTAGACAAAACAAAATAAGTGGATTAGGATTTATTTTATTATGTTTTTTTTCAAATATTTTTATTTTTAACAACCATTGATATTTTTGTAAAAAAATAACTTATATATGTAAGAGTTGTGTCTTCTCTCATAGCTTAATCTACCCTCCTTAGCTATTGTGTGGTTTAGATTTATTGGTGGTTATCGTTTCTTCTTGGAAGCCAAGTCCTCAAGCCTTGATGCACATTCTCTTATTATATGATTTCCCTCAATGAGCCACTTTTGGATCATTCATAGTGGCCTTCACATTTTTTGGTGCTCATTTAGAGTTAGTAGCCCTTTTCATATTGGTCCTTGACCTTGGTGTTCAATCTTTGTGTAATGACGCCCACCTAAGTTGGTCCTTACCTTAGAGTTACCATCCCCTTTTAAATGAGATTGAATCCTCTCCTTGGAGTCATGGGTCAGCTTAAGGCATGGTTTAATGTGTGGTTCCATCTAGAGTGTAACGTACCCACTCATCCATCCAAGGCAAGGGAGGGAACATGATGCCAATCTCTAGGGCTTTCACATAGAATTCAACCCATTTATTAGATTCACAACCATAAAATTGATGTGTGCAGATGGAAAACAAACAAATATGCACAGCGGAAATAAACTCATCCACACACATTTTTCATATACATTCAATAATATCGATAATAGTCATGAAATTATTCGTTTGCAGAGGGAAAACACATAGATAGGGAACACTTATCTTTGTTGTGAACTTTTCCCAAACAAATAGCTATGTCGCTGCAATGTTCCACCCAACCATAGGCTCTTCGACGGCATATACTCAATTTGTCCAAAGGCCACCCCCGAGCTAGGCATGATTCTTACAAGGAAAAAGGGGGACATTCAAGCTCACACATAGCCCACTAACCATTTCATCTCAGCCAAGCCAGTCCAACTGGGTTTATCAGGCTTCTCTTGAACCTTGGAGGCTTACACTCAAGCTCATGCCAAAGCAATGGATTTACCAACAGGATGGCCATGGTTTTGGGCTCTCCCAAATTGTTTCCATCCAAAAACGAATTGTGGAATGAGGAAAAACATTCACAAGGAGAAAAAAAATGATTTCTCCCCAACCATCTTAGCCTTTTAATAGCCAGAATGGTCTCTATGGAACCCCAATTCGATTTTTCCATCTTCCCCCACTGGTATACAATACAAAAACGCCCTTATCCCAGTTGAGGATTAGGGAGAACACCCCAAAAACATAGCTGAAAAACGCCTAGGTAGACCCAAACTCGTGAGAGGGAGCAATTGGTTGATAGATGATGGCTTGGGGAGCAATTCATGGCTCTTTTCTTGCCCAAAAATCAAAACGTGTTTTCCCATACAAGGTGGCTTGCCCATACCCGAATTTGGACAGCCATACCTCTCATTCCCCAAGGCATTAACTACCTCAACCAACTCTTGGGAGAAATCAATGATTGGGTACAAAAGTCAACATGGGTAGTTGAGGGTTTGATAGGTTCTCTCATTGACACTTGGCTTGACTTGAGTGGCTCAAGGGTTTGAATGTTTTCCCTTCCAATTCCTTGTAAAATCATGCCCCCATCTCTTTGTTGCATTGCATAGCTAGTTGTGGGTATTTTATTAAAATGCATATTACATGATGTTGAAATTCCAATGTGCCTGGCTAGCACGGAAACCATATACATCAATAAATCGATGGCGGGGCCTTGGCCGTGAGCTCCTCACCATGATTTTATAACAATATTACATCATTTACGCTTGAATGTAATGGAGTCAATGATGGGGGCGTTGCATTCCCCTCCCCTTGGAATAACACCGTCCTCGGTGTTCCAATACTTCAGATTATATATCCACTTGACACATGTCCAAAATTCACAACTGATGGCAGGTCTTTTTTGCATTCCATCTCTTTACTTTGAACTTTCAAGATCAAGTCCTTTGGCTTCCACAACTTCTCCTGCCAGCTTTGGTCTTCCAGCTCTGTAGGTGGGCATTGCTCCAGAGCAATCCCTTCCTTTTATTTACCTTCCAGCTGATCTACAAGTCTGGAATTTTCATGGATGCCATCTTTCTTGCTGTCCTAGTAACTAATTGAGGAATATTTCCAGCCAAAACAAATAGCTTTTGGCCTGCTGCCATGATCAATGTGCACAACTGGCTCTTGCTTTTCTCACTAGCAATCACTTGGTTAGTAGCAGCTGCGAAAATGGCTTTCAATGTCTCTCCTGTGAGACTCATCATGGCAATTTCTGTTAGGACAAGCATATCACAATATTAAAAATTAGTCAATTATTTTCCCTAATTGACTTGGAATATCCATGCTTTACTCATGGGACTTCCACACATTTCATACTTTCCACATACACATGAACTCATTCATGTTTATCCTTTCATAGGAAAAATAACTATTTCAGCATTCACAATTCATTTCAAGCAATTAAACACAATCCATTCTCAGCCATGACATGCACTCAACAATATTTTGTTTTATAAATGCATCAATTGAAAGGAAAGAGAAGAGTAGGATTTTCTCCCTCTTAGTCTTGTTCTATTATGGAGCTATACCATCGCTATGGTTTCATGCTCCTTAGTCTCTTTCACTTCAATGTGAATGCTTTGAATTTCCTTTCTTGGCTATGACACTTAGTGTCTAAGGTCTGTATATGTATTTTCTACTAGGGAACCCTTCCCCGTTGCTACTTATAGAACCTTTGGCTGCTAGGACCCACACATGTCCACTAGCACCATCTTTCATTACTGCTCATACTGAGCTCTCTTTAGAATGGTCACATGTCCATATGCATCCTCCTGATGTTTTCATAGTCTTTGCTTCCAGCAACACCTATACTCAAACATTGAATCAATTCACATGTTTAGTTTATTGTCATAGGATTTATCTCTAAACAAGAGTTTAGGAAATCATAACCAAATCATATACAAGTATATTCATATAAAATAAGCCAGAAGTTGCACGATAACCAAATACTTATCTTTATTGGATGTCTTCACTTTATTCCAAGGGATCCTTCTTTGCTTTACGAGCCTTGGATTTCTGTGGACACAATTATGAATGTTGGACGAGCACGCAGGATACTCCACAACCATTCGGATAGGCAATGCCAGGTTAGTGCGCTGACTGTTTTTATCAATTGTTTAAGGGGTATTGGGACAACATACACGCTGTTTCACAATATTAAGTGATTAATGCCCATCCAATTACTCCCTGGATTTATCAAGGGTTTCATAGTGCACAACCAGTTACTCTCCGGTTTTATCAAGGATTTCATAGTGCACAACCAGTTACTCTCCGGTTTTATCAAGGATTTCATAGTGCACAACCAGTTACTCTCCGATTTTATCAGCAATTTATAGTCCTTCAGGGTCTTGCCTTCCTGCAATGTCCAAGGTTTCCAACAAAGAAACAATAGTGTATCAGCTTAGCTGTTAAAAGATTTATACCTGAAATCTTCATTATTTCAAACAGACATAAATGAAACTGAATACTTATCTATGTGGTGCGTTTCCCCTCGCTACTCCACAGGTTTCCTTCTCTACTTTACAAGCCTTGGATCACCTGTGGGGTGGATGCTTGACCAGCACATATGCTGCTCCACAACATCATCCGAATAGGCAATGCCAAGCTAGTACGTCGACTGGGTTTATCAGGCATCCCAAGAATCAGTATGCTAAGCCAGTATGTTGACTGGGTTTATCAAGCATTTCAAAAATCAGTATGCTAAGCCAGTATGCCGACTGGGTTTATCAAGCATACAATATCCATTTCCAAGCCAGTTCTCTAACTGGGTTGTCAGGAAATAACACCCTTCACCAATACCTCCACAACATGCAAATAACCAATGCCAAGCCAGTACATCGACTGGGTTTATCAGGCTTCCAATTTAACAACATGCCAAGCCAGTACGCCGACTGGGTTTATCAGGAATCATACAATTCTTCATCCACCCAAGGATGGCACTCCTTCTCCTGTGCAAACCAGCGGTCCCCTTTAGGAACTCTATAGGTGACTTTCTTGACTGTAGGCTAGCATGGCCCCACAATACCCACTCACACTATACAAGGATGATACCCCTTTTTGCAACACAGCTCCGCGGGCCTATCTATCCCTTCTAGTGTCCTTTAGTGTGAGCGTAGAAAGGTTACCATTTCCCATACAGTCCTCTTGAGCACCCTTTCTTCACTTTGCCTCTTACGTGCAACACCAAATTGCATCTGTGTAAGCTGGTAGCATAAGAAGGGTAAGCAGGCTCATCAGTATTACTGCTCTAAAATTGTAATCATATTTCATAACATTCACTATCAAGTATTGAAACACCAGGAATGCGTCCATTCCCTTAGGGTGTAGTCAATATTGACAACCTTATCATGACTCGGCACCAGAAAAGGTGTGCACCCCCTTTTCGATGTGAGCCATGTAGGCCCTAAACATACTCAAGCAGTCTACAATAATATAAATAAGATAGAGCATGCTCTGCATATTAACCCTAATAATTTAGACATGCATGTTCTAGTCTAGGGTCACAGAATACTCATTCATCTTGCAGACGTGTCTCACATGCCTTCTTGGCATAGCTTTGCCATCTCACTTTCATGGTTTACCGATATGCAGTTTGGCTAAGACAATGGAATTTCACCTGAAACCCATTTCCCAAGCATGGGGTCTTTCCCCTCTAGTTTGGCTTCTGCAAGCCATCACACATGGTATTCCTGCAATGTATCATCAATTCCGTCTCCTGCAGAAATTGATTTGCTTAGCAATGAGGCCCTCCTCATATTGTTTGGCTCTCGTAAGTGGCATTACTCTGTCCATTATGGTTTCACCCTTGCTACCATACATAAACATCCACCAACAACATGTCCTCCTGACACAATTCTATATAAGCCAAACAGTCAGCAACATTTATAAGTAAATTCTCAAATCTGAAATTTGTAAATTTGTTTTCCTACAGAAATTAGTTTTGCAACCATGAGACTATTATCATAAACTTAAACTAGACAATTTTCAGATTTGTTTCATGCATGAATTACAACCATGAGAACCTTCTCATAACCTTTGGCTTCTGCACATGGTAGATCTCGGTCTTTACTATGGACTTATCCTTATTTCCATACGCAAGACTTTTTCTACTTGAAAACTGAAATTTCAATCAGCCAAACATGTTGTAATTATATATGCATATAATCATTTCATTGCCACAACAGTTACTGAAGTGATGTCAGCATTATAACGCTCAATAATTCAAACACTTTCAGCTGTTAACATTTAAATGCAATGAAATATATACATCTCTATATGTGCATCATTATCACAATAAAATTACAAGACATAGTCACACTATCTATGCAATTTAAATAACTGTAAATACTCATTACTTCACATTCCACGCAATTCTGTCTTTCCAGCAGAGTGCCTTGGTAGCCCATCACCTTTCTACCTTCTTCATGTAGTTTTCTTCCTGCATTCACAGCAGCTCATGAAATGGTCTCAGGATTAACGATAGTCCACCATTTCATCTATTATCTAACTGCATTGAAACATATATATGTCACACCCATGCATTCACACAATGCATATTCACAACATTTACATAATCTTTCAATACAACCTTGCATTAATCCGTGAATACTATGCATTCCAACATATTATGGCCTAACCATGCATATCCTATATGGAATACACTACAACAGGACCATAAGCCATCACTTGCTTTGGTTGTTAAACTCACAACCAACATACACAAATGGTATGCTATAATTTTCATATGAATGCATTGAGGTTTCTAAGAAACTATAGGATGTAAGGCTCCTTGCCTTCACTTACCCACACCTGACCATACTTGGTAGGTTGACATTCACATTCAGGCACTCAGTACCACATGCAACCCAATCAACATAGTTTAATCACAGTGGAAGGGATCTTGCCAAATCCTCCTTCAATCATTTATGCAATTAAGCAAAAATAACCATTACCTGCATGGCTGTTATTAACATCGCTTGATGTTACCTGATCAGTTGGCCTCTTACCAAGGCTACATAGTCCTTTTCCAACCTCATGATCATAGATTTGTTGCACCATCCTTTCTTCACAAGGTTGTATACAACAATCATCATCCACATCCTTAGCCATGCTTTAGTTGTCTTTGGTCCTACAACCAATGCGGACACAACTAATTATTAGCAACCACAATCATTATCTTAAGTGGCTCATTGCATATGTAAAACCTCACTATTTTACCAATATGCAATATCATATACACGCAAAAAAATTTCACATGCACTGTGCAATATGCCATCTAGTACATATTCACTTCATCTATCTATCCTCTTGCATTTCCAGCATCCCTATGCCATAATTTTCAGTATAGACAACTTAGAAAATATAATTATAATATCAATGGAGGAGTTAAGGAATTCTCCCTTTCCAATTCCTCATCATGACATGGATTTCCTCCTCCACATCATAGTTGATCATTTTCTTGGCTTCCCTACCAAGCATACAAGCAACCATTAGCTATGATCTTCTCATGAATTAGCAATTCAACATATACATACGTGTATAATATTCATTCTTGATATTTTCCAAATATGCAATTCTTATGCTATAAACAAAAATAGTTTAAGGTGAGGAATTTCCCTTTTATCCTCCATAATGGGTATTACAACCCATTACTCTTATTGAGATTTCACAACCCCTTCTTTGCAATTCTTGCTCTTCATTCCAAGAATACATTTCACACTTACAACAACTATCTTCTGGGGACGACGGGGGTCAAGGGGGCTTGCCCCCTTGTGGCTCGCCACTGCAGGGTGGGTCGAGGGCAGCGCCCTCGTTTTTTTTTTTTTTTTGTAAATCTTTCCATTTCGTGCAATCTGGCACACAAGTTCCATGGCATTTTTCAACTTTCGGCACCTGAAAAATCTCTCTGGAAAATGGCTGAAATTTCTTGTTTCGGAGCAACTCAGCGAGTTCTTCCGACTTGTTTTGGGCCAACTCGCCGAGTTCTTCCGGTCGAAGACTCAGTTTTTCCTTCCGATCCGTTGCGGACCAACTTGCTGAGTTCTCCCGCTGTTTCGGAGCAACTCGCCGAGTTCTCCCGCTGTTTCGGAGCAACTCGCCAAGTTCTATCGAAATTTCTTCTTCGATGCCGAAAATCACTTAGAAAAATTTTGATTTTTTTTTGCATCAACTCATTGAGTCCTTCTGTCATTTCGGCGAGAACTTCCAAGTTCTTTCCGAAACTTTCCTTTTGAACACCAAGAACTCTTAGAAAACTTTTCCGCTATTTCGGATCAACTCGGCGAGTTCTTCCATCGTTTCGGACCAACTCGCTGAGTCCTTCGGAAACTTTCCCATTGATGTCGAAAAATATTTAGAAAAAAAGTCTTCTTCTTCTTTTCGCCAGGCACTTCTGCAACTTCGTCGGCGTAGCTCGCCATTGCGGACGAACTCGCTGAGTTCTTCCGACACTAACTTAGCTTTTCCTTCTAAAAATTTGCCGTCTTTCCGCCAAACTTATCAACTTTCTGTCGCGTCGTGGAACAACTTTGCCGAGTCCTTCCGCAGCGTCGGGCTAACTTGCTGAGTTTTGCTGCCGTTGCGGAACAACTCGCTAAGTTCTTCCGCAGTTTTGGCAAACACTCGCAAGTTCCTTCCGTCGTTGTGGATGAACTCGCCGAGTCTTGCCGCCGATTTCGGCGCAATCTCGCTAGTTCTTTCCGTCGTTTCGACGAAAACTTATGAGTTCTTTACGCTATAAACACTTAGATAATTTTTCATTTTTTCAAATTTTCTTAATGACCACAGTTCAGCAGAAAACATACTTAACTCTGCAAGCTGTGATAGGTATCTCATGAAGGCCCAATGCTGTAACCAGCAACTCTGATACCATTCTATAACGTACCCACCCATCCATCCAAGGCAAGGGAGGGAACATGATGCCAATCTCTGGGGCTTTCACATGGAATTCAACCCATTTATTAGATTCACAACCATAAAATTGATGTGTGCAGATGGAAAACAAACAAATATGCACATTGGAAATAAACTCAGCCAAACACATTTTTCATATACATTCAATAACATCGATAACAGTCATGAAATTATTCATTTGCAGAGGGAAAACACATAGATAGGGAACACTTATCTTTGTTGTGAAATTTTCCCAAACAACTAGCTATGTCGCTGCAACGTTCCACCCAACCATAGGCTCTTCGACGACATATACTCAGTTTGTCCAAAGGCCACCCCCGAGCTGGGCATGATTCTTACAAGGAAAAAGGGGGACATTTAAGCTCACACACAACCCACTAACCATTTCATCTCAGCCAAGCCAGTCCAACTGGGTTTATCAGGCTACTCTTGAACCTTGAAGGCTTACACTCAAGCTCATGCCAAAGCAATGGATTTACCAACAGGATGGCCATGGGTTTAGTCTCTCCCAAATTGTTTCCATCCAAAAACGAATTGTGGAATGAGGAAAAACATTCACAGGGAGAAAAAAAATGATTTCTCCCCAACCATCTCAGCCTTTTAACAGCCAGAATGGTCTCTATGGAACCCCAATTCGATTTTTCCATCTTCCCCCACTAGTATACAATACAAAAACACCCTTATCCCAGTTGAGGATCAGGGAGAACACCCCAAAAACATAGCTGGAAAATGCCCAGGTAGACCCAAACTCGTGAGAGAGAGCAATTGGTTGATGGATGATGGCTTCGGGAGCAATTCATGGCTCTTTTCTTGTCCAAGAAGCAAAACACGTTTTCCCATGCAGGGTGGCTTTCCCATACCCGAATTTGGACAGCCATACCTCACATTCCCCAAGGCATTAACTACCTCAACCAACTCTTGGGAGAAATCAATGATTGGGTACAAAAGTCAACATGGGTAGTTGAGGGTTTGATGGGTTCTCTCATTGACACTTGGCTTGACTTGAGTGGCTCAAGGGTTTGAATGTTTTCCCTCCCAATTCCTTGTAAAATCATGCCCCCATCTCTTTGTTGCATTGCATAGCTAGTTGTGGGTATTTTATTAAAATGCATATTACATGATGTTGAAATTCCAATGTGCCTGGCTAGCACACAAACCATATGCATCAATAAATCAATGGCGAGGCCTTGGCCTTGAGCTCCTCACCATAATTTTATAACAATATTACATCATTTACGTTTGAATGTAATGGGGTCAATAATGGGGACGTTACATAGAGAGATTGTATTTAGTTTCATGCCAAATGCTTGGCTTAAAACCTCTTGATATATGTGCATCATTCTAAGAAGATGGCTTTACTAAAATTGTCAACCACTAATTTGGAAAAGGATCCCTTGAATTTCCCTAATATTTCCGATCAAGAAATAAAACTAGTATACATTGACATGTTTATAAAAGATGACATCCCTTAATGTGGAAAAGCATCCTTTAAATTTCTACAATGTTTCCCTAAGAAAAATATAAAAGTAATTTATATTAATAAATTCACAAAAAAACCATCTATTAATACAAAAAAATATCTCTTAAATTTTTGGGAAAAGGAACATTTATTTTTTAAAAATAAAAAATTAATATTTAATAATAAAAAATCTTCTAAATATTAATAAAAACTTTCTTTTACCTTTAAAATCTTTAAATTCACTCCCTTTTATTTCTAAAATAAAAGTTTATACCAAACCTCGATGTTTCTAACCATATCTCACGATATAATAATTGTTTTAATTTTCCTGTATGATACAGGACTAGTGTGTAAGATCTCTCTAAATCTTTAATGTTTCTAACCATGACATAGCAATTGTTTTAATTTCCATGTATAATACAAAACTATATCTAAGATGCCAGTTTTTATTTTGTACTATGAATATTCTATAAAATGGGTTTAAATTTCCATATCCACATTTTGAAATTTAATTTTATTCTCACATGAAGGTTTTTAAGGTTTCTAAATTAAGTGATTTTGAATATTTTAGTAAAATGTTATATACAATAAATTGAGGTAATATTTTTTTAAATTAAATAAATATGTAAATTTGTATGATTTAAAACTTTTCAAATTTTATTAAATATTTTAAAATATTAATTAAAAATATAATAAAATAATTTATTAATATTTTTTTATTTTAATAAAAAATATCAAACTAATATTTTTTTTATTTTTTTCTCAAAACTTTAAAATTGACTAATAATTTTGAATCAATCTTATATTTTTAAGTATTGTAAATACAGAATAAAGAAATAGATTGCCTCTCTAATAGAGAGATATTTCATTCTCCCCTTTAGACATTCAATTTTATATTTTAAAGTTTTGTAAGCACATAATAAAGAGGTAGATTTTAGATTTTATTTATTTATTTATTTATTTTGTAATTAGGGGAATCGACAACTGGAAAGGGGCTGGTACTTTCATGACATGAGGTCCAGGGATCCAATCATGTCCACTACCACTATACCCCTAGGTGCACCCACAAAACCCGCAAGCATGGGGCACGGGTAAGCCAGGGTGATTTGAACTCGTGACCTCCAACTACAACATTTCCTTCATATCAAGCAAATTGTTGGTTGAGCTACACCCCTGCGGGCATAATAAAGAGATAGATTACTTTGCTAAATAAAGAGATATTTCATTTCCCCCCCTTGACATATATATTAGTATTAAGTTTACAATTGAAGTTTTGCACATGTGTGTATAGTGATCTTGTAGGTTAGAAAGGACAATGAGTTATGGAATTTACCTTGCCCAATCCTTGATGTATTTAATTATTAACAATCTTGATTATTAACACTGTGATGGAATTAATCTTGTTTTCATGTGGTTTAGATTTTCTTGTAGGGTGTGTGTTGGGAGGGTTGGGAATGCATGTTTTCTCCTTCCACTTCTCTTGGTCTCTATATTTTGATCTTAGGTGTTTTCTCTAGTCACTTCCTAAAAAGGATTGTGGTAGGGGAAATGATTGCAATTTTATTAGAGGTTGTTAACGCTCGGTTGGTAGCCATTCAACTTACATCTCATTGTGGTAGCCATGGTGCATTGTAGAAATAATCATTGCATGTGTGGGAAATCATGGAGGTTAGAAAAAATGTGAAGTGATGTGAATGATTTGTCAAAAAAGCCTAGAATTTTGTGGTGATTTCATCTCTCCAATGGAATCATTCACATAAGGTGTCAAAATAAAAATTGATGGTGGAAATCCAAGAGAAGTACTTATATGTTGCTGAGACCATTGTTCAATCGTGGACATTGCAAGCCCCAGAACAAGAGTTTAAGGCATACATGCAAATATAGAGAAGCAAATATCTGCAATTGGAACATCATATATAATCAATAACTTTGATGGTATCTCGTATTACCAATTTTCTCAATGTCCCATAGAAGATTATTCAATCCTCCACTCTTTTCTTTACCCAAGTCTCATCTAATCCAAAGGAGGGAAGTGTGGAGGTTCATCTTCTCTTAATTTGACATTGGAAGTTGCTACAAAATAAACATCCTTGTGGAAATATTGTAAATAAATATGTGCAATGATGTGTACACTAAGGAGATCCAATGATAAAAGATGTCCTCCATCATTTAACATTCTAGATTTTTACTTGTTTCAAATGTTTTGTTAAATTGTTTTATTAATAGTGTAATCTATTCAACATCACAATTGTTATGTTAGTTTAGAACTTTGGTAGACAACTCTAAAGGTTTTTTTAACAAAAACATTGCCAGTATTCTCATAGGTTATGACCATTTTATATTTAATTAGTATTAAAAAGTAGTTAGATTAAATTGGGATTATTTTTTTCCACTACATTTGATATTTTTATCAAACTTTTTCAAATTTTATAAACATGATTATATATATATATATTAAGTGATAGTTTTTTTTAACTTTTTATCTATCCCAAATATCATGATAATTTAGATAATTATTATATTTTATGTGATAATATTTTTAATGTAAAAAAATTGTCTCCAACAAACTTGTTTCCAAAAAAATTAAAAATATTTTAATAAAATTATCTTTTTAATATCACATAATTATTAAAGTTATTGAAAACACAATTTTCCATATAGAACGTTGATAATACATGTACTAAATGATTTGCTATATTCAAAATAATAATTATATATATTTTTAATATTATGATAAATATTTTTATGTAAAAAGAAAATGGTAACTTCGTTAACTTTTATACATAACTATCACTTGACTAATTTATATAATAAATATAATAATAACAATATAAAGGATAATTTAACTATCACTTGACTAAAATAAAATTTTGTGTCAATACAATCTCAGAAAATATTTATATCTTACCCATCCACACTCATTACTTTGTGTGTACTTTATTTTTACAACTCATTGCATGATTACTTTTTTTCTAAAAGAAAAAGAGTTCCCTGCTATTCATAAGTGAATCAAGGAAACTACCAAAACTCCTTCATAAAAATAATTACATATAAAAACTGGTCCACCATTGTTTCCAGTAGCTAATCTTATCTAATACAAAGAGAGATAAAAAAATCTCTAATTATATGAGTATCCAAACATTTCACCTACTCTACTATAATCTTTATACATGTTTACATGTAAAAGAGGTTCTTACCAATTAGATATTGCCTCATAAAGTTATAACATTGTGAAATATATTTTTACACCATATATTTATATGTGACTTCATTCAAAGTTTTATGTACTTTTTATTCTTGTAAATTCATATGCATGTTTAAAGTGTAAAGCACTTTCTTAGCTCATAGATATAGATATGGAAAAATATTTATTCATACATAAGAGATATGATGATGGTAATTTTGAGAGAAAATTGTAATTAAATTTTTGGATAATCATTTTATGAGAATGTAAAAACTGGCAATTGCATCTAATAGTTATATGTAAGATATAATTTGAGTAGTGGAAATTATAAAGTCTAAAGGAATGTTGGAAGGTTAAATGTTGAAAGTGCACAAAAAAAATGTAAGCAAGTAGTATATTAGATAATGTAAATATATTGATTAGAGATAGATGCAATAAAAATCAATTAGTGTTCCATTGTACATGTATAATTGGGAAAGTTAAAAATGTTTATCTTAATCGAATAGAATATCAACAAAATATAACAAGAATTATACAAATGCTAGTGTAATTTTTTTCCCAATGCACTAGTGCTAAAAAGAGTGCAATGTCAAAAGTTATAATTAAGAAAACATAGTCAAACAACGTAGCCTTATAAAATATCCAATTAAATAATGTAGCATTAACAATTAATCAAGATATGGAAATTATATGATTCCATATTTCTCGATTAAGGTTCGAGCACCATAATTATCTTTATGTCATCACTTCTTCTATGTACTCATATCTTGAGTTTTCCAATGAAGAAAAAGATGAAAAAGTAAACATAAATCTAGACACAATATTTTGGAATTCTTCATAAGAAGAAGATCAATGTACAATCTACATTTCTCTTTTCTAAACTATATATTTTTGGTAATTTGAAGTATAACTATGCTAAAAAATATTAATTTGGAAATTGCAAAAAATCTTGATCCCTAGATCATGGCATATGGGTAATTGGAAATACGTGAGGAAAGTGATAACAATGGACTCAAATGTGGAATAAGTCTCAGGTGGTATATTGACATACCATTTGGTTGTCATACCTATAAGAGTTCTCTGAAAAATTCGACGATGAATGGTGTCATCGACTATACTGTTGGATGAGCACCAGAGGTGAAATGACATCACATGGTTTGTTGGGTAGTCTCCTTGTTTTCCCTCAAATTTTGGGATATCTGAGGGGAGGTTGGGGGGCATGCCTGGCCAACTTGTGTCATGTAAAATGGGTTAATTTATCAGCTTGGATAAATCTGAGAGATTTAGGCTCTTCATAAATGGAAGTGATGAACCCGCCATTTTATGTTGTGTGGTACCTCCTCCAAAAGGTGGAGGTGGTGGTGGTGGTGGGTTACCTCCTTCGAGAGGTGGAGGTGGTGGTGGTGTGTTACCTCCTCCTAGAGGTGGAGGTGGTGGGGGTGTATTACCTCCTTCGAGAGGTGGAGGTGGTGGGGGTGTTGGAGAGTTAAGCAAGATATGTCCAAGCAAAGTTGTTCATAACAACGCTTCCCAAGTATGCCCCTGGCCAAATGGTCTCCCTTCTGGTCTATGGGGAGGTAATGCAAGAACACCTCCTTGAATAGGAGGGAGTCCTTACAACCCGAGAGACTACCTTAGGGATCTTTGTTCTACATTGGTTATGGTGATGTGATCAACTGAAAGTAAGGATGAATGGAATTAAACAAAATTGAATGATGCAAAAATATGATAACCACGATACAAATACAATATGGCGCAAGCGAGGGGGTATGTGTCAAGTTTTTGTGCAAATGATCTCTCAAGTTGGATATTTTTAATTATGTTTAGATGATCTTGAATAATAAAAAGAAAGAAAATGTATATTCCCTGATTGACTTAATGTCTTTCCTCTCAACTAGTAATTGGTCCTTCCAATATCTCTCTTGTTGGTGGTTATGAACCCACCAAAGATGACCACTGAAGGTTTAAAATAATCAGTTATAAAGAGGGGTGTTGGGGCGATGTTTTAGAAGGACTGGAAACATTTCCAACATCCAACGAAATCTGACTCTAGTGCAAATGGATCCCACAAGTGCCATCCAATTATGTCCTAGGAATTTGAAAAGTAACTGAAGAGCATAATAAAACAAAGGCATGTGAACATTGATGGTTCTTTACTCCACTTAATTTAAACTCTAAATGTGAATAAATAATTTGCAAATGACAACTAATCTAAGCTTTCATGAAAAATGAAGTAAATGCGCAAAGGGAGTTTTTTCAAACCTTTCACCCCTTTATGATTTTCCAAGATCACTAAGAGTGCAAGGAAAAGAGAATTGGAGCAAGAGGAGTCTTTAGGTCCCTCGTTCGTGTGACAGAGTGAGCTAAAATAACTTCCTTTGAAATCAAAGAAATAGGTAAGAAGCAATAAGACGTAAATTAATGCAAGTTATAAAATTTCCTAGAGTAAAAATCTCTATGAACATCAAGCATGCAATGATATAGTTCAACTTCTAGTGAGAGCTAAGAGGTTCCTTGAAAACCTCAAAGACTTTAGCCTAAATAGCATGTAAAAATGATTTCTTACTCCCTATTTTGAGCTAAGCTGTCTAATTACTAAAGAATTAAAAATAGCCTGTGAGTTGTTACTTTTTTTAAGTTCACTATCAGCCCTTGAAACTGCATTTGTGATGAGATCTAAGCTAGAAAATTAAAAAATTTGAGCAACCACGCAAGTTTTGGACCCACATATGTGCAACAAAATGGTTAAACAATTACAAAGGTGGCATGTAATTACTGTGCAAGTAGATAATAGAAAGGTCGCACTATCATGGGATTGTCGAAGAGAAATCTGCACAGGTCAGCATGCCATAGATGTTGGGAACCACACTACTATGATTTCTAGTGGAATTGGGATATGAGCATGCAACTCTTGAGTTTTGGGGAAATGAGAAGCAAGCTCTTGAACTTGTAAGACACCCCAAATAATTTATCATGCAAATGACAACATGTTATGAACAAAAGAATAGTGGAGTCACCATAAATACTATTGTTAAAAAATAGCCATAAAGGGTGAGTGTTCTTCCCAGTTTGTAGTCCATGTAGGTTGCAGTAAGGAATCGATATTATAAAATATGAGTTAGTATTCCATTCATCCAATGTAAAAAAAATAAGTTTATATATATTAAATTGTGAAAACCTCTAAATTTATATTATAAACTTTATTGTTTATTGATGTTAATTATAAATTATAAATAATAAAAGAAAAAAATTAGAATGAATAAAAAATACAAAAGAGGACAATTACTACAAATAACATCGATAAAGTTGAGGTATTGAGACATTTATTGCAGATATCAATGTCATTCTCAATCTTGATGATATGACACATGCTCTTATAAAGAATAACATAGTAATAAGAGTTGTGGCCTAGTTGAGATGGATGCATGGAACAAAAATAGAGCAACAAAATGGAGTGTGTGTCATTATAAAATGAATGCATCTTTGATTTTAGGTTTTCCCTTAAGAGTTATATGGAAGGGTTATCTATTTGAACTATTTTGATAGAAAGAGGTGGGTGAACCAGGGATAAGTTAGGAAATCCATAGAATTCTTGTCAAACTTTCAATTAAAAAAATCCCAAGATAAATTTTGAAGATCTGTAATACCCCAATTATGGTATATTGGCTTTTATGTAAATATTGTGTACATGCGATGTATGTTTTCCTAGCGTGGATCTCAAGACCAAGGCGCCGCTAGTGTATGCTTGGATTTTTTTTTAAAAAGGCAAGTATTTGATATTTTGTTACCCATGTGCTATTAAGCCATGAAATATTGTAAATGATGTAAATATTTAATATTGCAATAAAATACCAAAAACTGGCTATGGAAGCAACTAATGAGAAGGGGCCATGTGTATTCCACTAGGGAGTGGTGAGGGGGTTGTGGGGTTGAACCATAAGATTCCAAATGTCATATTGAGAACCCATTTGACTTCCTTTGCTGGCATTTAATTCTGTGTAAGAAAGTTGTTGAAGAATTCAGTCCATGGCTTCAATGAAGCATGGGCAGCCCAGAAATTCATATGGCAGGTATGGGCTTTATTTTGCTTGTACCAAAAGTCACCCTACCTCATGGGAATTGGTTATTCCTCATTCCCATTCCATTGTTGAAGATCCCAGCATCAGTTTTCATCCATTACACATGCCCATCAGTGAGAAAAACCAGAAATCGCAACTTTGCAAGAACCCGCGTTTTGAAGTGCCATAAATGCCTATAATTTGGTATTGAAAGTGAAATCCAATGGAGGATCCATAGATATGAACCATGGGGCAAAATTGAGAGTTTTAGAGACCCTGAAATCCATTGGAAAACCCAGTTTTTATAGCCCAGAAATACAGTGACGGGATTGAGTTATTTGATGACAAAATTGTGAGAAATCCAAGTGTGAATTGTTGAACAGAGGTTGGGTTTGCTTGATAAACCCAGTGAAGGATGGAATCTCAAGGAATTAGTAGTTGGACCTTTCTATCCCAGCATGAATAGCAGTAGAGGGAAGGGACGCCTGAGGGATTGTGCAGTAGAGAAGGGGACCTTCCTTGTGTTGGGTGAGGTAGGTATTGTGGGTGCCATGACCGTTGAGTACATTTGAGATGCATGTAGATATGTGGTTGAGCTCACTGGCTTAGTATACTCTTCCTTTTCTTATTGCATGCTTGATAAACCCAACTGTGTGTTGGCTTAGCATCACTGTTTGAGTGAAACCATGGCCACGAGTGACTCTGTTTAGTTCCTCCTTTGTGGATACACAACCCAGCTCGGGGGTAATCTCTCAGCTGAAAGAATATAGGCTGGACAGAGATCTATGGTTGGGTGGAATGTTGATTTCACATAGCAATTGTTTGGACAGCTACATCTCAAAGATAAGTGTTCTCTGTGGTTTAAATTATATGCATTCTGTGTTCTGCAATGTGTTAATTATGAATGATAATTATTCATGTTAATAGATTGAAATGATTATCTTAATATGGTTGATATGGAATATGTGCATAGCATTGGAATGAGATTGATTCTCTGCATGTTGAATCATCCTCTGCTTGTGATAGATATGTTAATGCATTACCGTTTGTGTGTGTGCAAATATGTTTCTATTCCGCTGTGTAATTTTGGTATGCATTTTATTTAAATGGTAAAATTCAGTCTTAGGGCTTTGGGGAAGAATCAGACACCCCCATGTTACCGTCATGTTCCCTCTGTGGTTTGAGATGATGGGAGAGGACGTGACAGAGTGGTATCAGAGCCCATGTTGCAGCACTGGGGTTGCTTGGGCCAAACGGTGAGTTACAGGCAGTATCATAAGTGTTTTAATGCGGAATTGAAGAAGTTTGGGTGACATTTTGGGTTTGGAAAATGGCAGGATCAGATTTCTCAGGTGTGGTAGTGGATCACACAGTTGCATAGAGCTCTGCAAGAGCTTTCCAATGATACCATAATCGTCTCATTTGGTTAAGGGACGAAGGAGATGTGAACCCCGCAAGTTGCAGGAACGGAGGTGTTTCCACAGTTGCAGATTGCGGGAACGAGGATTTCCAAAATTTTGCATTTTGGATTTCCGCAATTCTACACCCGCAATTTCGGATTGCGGGATTGCGGAAAAAATTAAAATTTCAAAGTTACGACCTGGCTTTCTGCACCCGCAATTGTGGAATTGCTGGATTGTAGAAATTTTAAATTTTCATAATTTCGACTTGGCTTTCCGCACTCACAATTGCGGATTGCGGGATGGAGTAGTCCTAGGTTGGAAAATTAGCATTTCCGCATCCTAGTGCGGATTGCGAGATTAAAAAAAAAGTATAGAGCCTGAAACGCGATGTTTAGATAATGGGAGCATGCGGAATCAGAATTGGATGAGTTTATTGGCGTTCTGAGGCCATTAACGAATGCCATGAAAGGTCTAGTGAAGATCCCGAGCCCATTATGCTCCAATTTGGTATAAATTTTGAATTAATGGCATTTATAAATCTGTGTCCCGACGCTTGACAGAAGGTTAGATGGAGCTGAAACTGATATGGAGCGGTCATGGAGCAGGCACGGTGTTAAGTTTTGAATTTTGGAGCCAAACTCCAAAGGATGTGGAGTCGGGGTGAGTAAGAAGGTCAAAAAGCACTATTCCGGGCCACTTTTTGGAGATTTTGAAAAGCTTGCAGTGGATGAACAAGAACTTAGATGAAGGATTCAATAAATTTATTGAACTCAACATTTCATATTCTCATTAAAACAAACAATTCACGTTAGACAAAGATTTTTCGAGAACCGGGGATAAGTTAGGAAATCAAGAGAATTCTTGTTAAACTCTCAATTAAAAAAATTCTCAAGATAAATTTTGAAGATCCATGTAAGACTATTGGCATCTTAATCTTGAGAACCACTTGAGGGGATGTTAAATCTAACTTTGTTGGATCCAAGTTGTCAAGGAGAGGTCCTATAAGTGTGGTTAGGCCTAAGGTGGAGGATCAAAACTTTCATTGATAACAATTGGTACATGCACATAGTAAGAATACCTAACAATTAGAATTGAAAAAGATATGTATGATGTCTACCTCGATTAATTTATTATTATAAGCATACAATTAAAAATTAACTAGATCTCAAATTGTAGTAAATCATATTGAAATCCCAATAGTACCATAAATGTCAAATCAGATTTATGGGCCATGTCATGATATCCTTATTGCTCCTAAATTTTTTAAGATTGTGAGAAAGTGTGATTCTTGACTCAAGCATCCACTTTTGATTACAAATGGAATTAGGTTAAAGAAGGGCAACATAAGGAACAATTTCTACCTTGTAACATTATACTTAATTTTGTTTCATCAAACTTTGGAGGTGATATTCTTAAAAGTTTTACGATATCCATATACAAAATTGAATCCTATCCATCAAGGAAAAACATGAGTAGAAGAAAACTAATCAAATTAAAGTATTATTTTTAATTACTTTGTGGATTTTACCAAACATTTCTTTGACTATATGGGTTTAATGGATTTATTAGTTCTTTTGCTAAATTTTCGCTCAATCAATTTCAAGAAATGTTGAGTTTTAATAGACTGGAATCTAATTATAGAGTTTGTAACTAGTGTTACTTATAAAATAAATAAAACACATTCACACATTATAGAAACAAGCAATTAATTTACTAAAACAACCCCAAAATGACAACAAGATTAAACAAAAGTAATTGAGTCAATTGTACATCTATTAAATTAATTAGGAATTACGGAATAAGAATTAAGAAGGGCCAGTGTCGGTTAAAAAGCTGTCAAATCATTGATACCATTATTTTGATACAAAATCGAATTGTCAAATCATACAAATCATTGCAAAACAAGTTAGCACACACCATGGCAAGTAGGTCGACCTCAAAAGTGGCATGTGTAGTTCAATATTTTGGCCAGTGACTTTTAGGAATGCAAGCCTCCATAATACGATCATGGTTGGCTTCCACCATCTTCCATCTCTTTGGTTCACCTCTCTCCACCTTGATTTTCGTGAGATGCATCTAAGCTTCCACCACCAAATGATTGCATTAGAAAGATATATATTCAAGCATAAAATCCTTGTAAATAGTATAATCACCTTGTTTTTTTGCTTTTTAAAAAACCTATCCCATCACAACCAAGTCGCCAATTTGGTACATGAACTCTCTATCCTGATAGGGTCGCACCAACTTGATTTTAATTTGTGTACACTACATTAAATAATATGCCACATTCTCTTCATTTCCTAGGGGTGTAGTGAAAACAAATACATCACCTACAACCAAAATTACATATGTTAATAAAATGCATGTACATTTGTACAAGTTTGGAAGTTTAAACATTCAATTAAAAATTACAAATAAAAACATGTTGTATATAACGAGTTCCCATTAATGAATTCGCTTTCCTTACCTAACCACATTAGAAACCCGATCATGATCTAGCGATACCACAACCTCTTCAATGTGCATCTCTTGCTATGTCAGAATTGGTTGTGAACCCTTTGGGTTAAGAGGGACATATTTCCATTGTTTCACATGTCCAACATTTTCACGTTCATCAAGCTCGCATCCATCTGCATCGATGCAAAACTCACAAAATAACACATATGTTCCCGTCTCAATAGAAAATATGCCATCCACGTCTTTACTCTGAACAAAGTGTAAATCCCTTATGCCATGTATAGTCTCAAAATACCAAGGTTTGAATTTATTCACACCGCCAAGGGAAACATTCCAAAAGAACCTGCATCAACATAAATATCAAATATATAATTTTTCAATTGAGTCAATGTTTCAAAGTACATTCAAAATGTGAGCTTCAATTCTAGACCATAGTCTCTTACCTACACATCAGCCTTGCTTGTTCATGACCTTCATGTCCCAAATGAAGTGTGCACTAGTCAACTATTTCTACAGATGATTTGAGTCAGGTTGCACCATGACTTATCTAGTACCTCCTAAGTGTTTGTTTCACACAATCACTTGCACCATCATGTTCACCCTTTCCATTCCCCATTTAAAAAAACGTCCAAGTATATCGAACTCTTGTCTTTTTGTGAAGACGACTCAACCAATAAAAAGAGTGTGTTGATTGGACTGCCCCAGACACCCATATGACCAAATCCAGTGTTCTATAAATGATACCCTATTCTTTCTGAATGAATCATAAATAATCCCAAAACAATGTTGAATGAAGAATGTGTCATGCTCGTGATCATCACAAACATAAAAATGGTACTCCTTAATCACATTGTGTGACTGAAGAGTGTTATCCCTACCATCAATTCTCACCTGATCATGTCTGTAAAATACATGTATGGATATAGAAACCTAGTCAGAGTTATAGTATTCACCTAGTTTCTTAATCTGGGGAGAAAATGTGTAGTTCTCGACAAAGTATACCACTAATAAGATTGTTCCTGACTCAAATATTGTCGAGTATGCGTTATATTCTTTGCAAGTGTGTTTGTGGGGGGGGTGCATCTTTGACCGTGCCTGACTATCACCTCATTCTAGTGATTTTCTGTATGTGTCGAGCACTGAACGTGGCACTGGATCGGGGGGAGTTAAATGGGGGAGGTATGCCGATGCCCTCCCCCTTCTGAGAAGTGAGTTCAAATTTTTTTTGGGCTATTTTTGGGTTCTTTCTAAAAATATGTAATTTAATCCCAGTTAAGGGATTGGTGTCTTTTTCTAATATGGGTTAATGGATTAGGGTTTTGGATGCTATAGAATATGTATATTTGTATTGTTAGTGGTTAATAATCAATATGAGAAAATAAGAGGTGTGGCTCTAAGTTTTGATGGTTTTCCCAGTTAAAGGTTTCCAAGCTAATCTATGTGTATTATGTGTGAATGTTGTGGTGTAATCTCTATTTTTCTTAAAAGAATGTGTATTCTTTGCTTCTCTACAACAGGTTTAAAAATTACATGTGGTATCAAATCCCTCCCACTCATACTTCCTTTGAAAGATCTAGCTCGCCCTCTTACTTCTCTCAGAAATGCTTCTATCATAAATGATTGATCTCTGTCAACAACAACTACATTAAATTAATCAAGGGCCAAGAGGGGCAAAGATTAAGTATACCAAATATATATCTATCAGGAAATATCACGAGAAATGAATCCTATTTTATATATTCTCCAAGGGAAAGAGTCTCCTTCCAATGGATTTATTCTCCAAATAAGACCAAAGAAGAGATAGCATTTTATGTTATTATATTAGGTTACTGAACCTATACAAGTCTTTGTCCAAATCTTGAGCATTAAAACGTTAATTGATGTTAATATATTTGATCTTAAAAAACTAATAAAAGATATGAAATATGTTTATAATTCTATATATTAATTAAGTACATCAACATTTTTATTTTCTATTTTTAAAAATATTTATCTTAATTTTGGGCAGTTTATTTAATTATTATTATTATTATTATATTAATTTCTTATAATTTAAAGTAAACGAAGTAAAAGTACCTAAGGGTACTCCTTTGAAGAGAATTAAGTATTCTGGGATATTAATAAAACATTGAATAAAGAGATATAAACAAATTTGTTAATAAAAATATATATTAAGATTTTTATTTCTTTTAAATAATTTAAAGTTGAGGTTAATATATTTGATCTTAAAAAACTAATAAAAAAATATAAAATAGGTTTACAATGGTTTTGGAACCCCTTGAGAATAGTTTGGATAGCTTGCATGAAAAAAAAAGCTAGTTTTCTTTGTTCTTGAATCTAAAGAATACCCAAAAAAACATGGCATTTGATTCATTCCTTTAGGAATTGAATTTGAACAGAGTTGACTGCATCATATTATTGCATTGTTCAATTGATCAATCTACATTACTACTAAAAAGGGACCCTTCAGATATTTGGATCAATCTATTTGCAAAAGGAATTATGTATTTGTGGCAAGCAAATACTGATGCTCAATTCATTTTGGATGCATATGCTACATCAACATACGTAAGCTCATACATAACGAAGTTGGATAGGCCTATGCCATCGACTTTAAAAAAATCAAGGAAGAGTCTTTTCGAACAACTGTGGCCAACTTGAAACAATACGAAAGCTTTGAAATACACTATTGAACATGCAACAAATGTCCATTAGACAGGAAATCCATATTGTACTTTCCCTTCCTCTACATTCATCTTCAATAAGAACAGTTTTCATCAACATTGCACCAGATGATAAAAGAACAGTTGTTTTAAAGAAACCATCTCTTCTAGAAAAAGATCTTGATGATTCTGAAGACATCATTTCTCCATCTATTATAGACAAGTACATTGATCGGCCTCGTGAACTTGAAAATGTTTCTTTGGATGAATATGCATCTTCCAATTGCCTCATCCATGGAAAAAAGATCAAAAGAAGCATACCATGTATCATTCAATATATTTGTTAAAACCAAGAAAAATATCCTGAAAACTTTTCAAGGGAGCGACTCTTAATTAATGTACCTTTTAGAAACCTTTGTGGCTTGTTAGAACATCCTCTTCCAACATGTCCATAAGCATATGAGAATTACAAAGAACAAATAGCCAGTGTCGAAGAACAACTCATGGCTAGAGAAACAACAAAATGGGGTGATATTGACATTGCAAAAGACAAATTTGAATCACAACTTCAACTGACATGGGAGTTGACAATAGAAACAAGAGACAAAATGCATACTACCCCTTTTGAAGAATATGATATACACAACGATCTCCTATGGAAAAGAACAGGTCAATTGTCAAAAGACTAAAAAACTTCCAGTTTTACAGAAAAACCATTTGTCCCTAATACAGATGAATATTTTGCAACTAGGGAAACTCTAAACATTGAGAACAATATATTGTTAAAGAAATTATTACAAGGAAAAAAAACAACCCTTCAAATTTGATTCATTTGTTTCTAACATGAAGCGTTAGCACAGGGAAAACCCATACTACAAGAACTCTTTTCGATGCCCTCCTATGTTTCTATGACAAAGAGATTGGAAACGACCCATTAAAAATAAAAGGTCTTATTGTTGCATTCACTAGAAAGGCATCATACCATGCAAATGGCATTACAGTTCACTTTGCCTTTAAACTCCCCTTGTGTTCCACAAACTTGCTTCAATTAAATTCAAATACGCTAGATCTTTTAAGCAAAGACTATGAACAAATTAAAGTATTGTTAATTGATGAAATTTCTTTAATATGATCTTGAATGCTCTATAACATAAACAAACGACTACGCGAAATCATGCATACTCCAAAAAATTGGAGGTCTTAATTTCATTTTTGGTGGATATATCTTCTAAGCAGAGCCTGTTCATGATTCTTGGATTTTTGAATTTCCAAGGTTCCATCAGCAAAATTTCCCTTACATTTTTTGGACCGACTCTATAAAATACTACGAACTAAAACTGTTTTCAGGAAGACAGATGAAATATGCATCTCAATTTTGAATAGGATAAGGATAGGTAAGAAAACATTTGACGATATCCAATACTTGAATCAACATTGTCATAGACAACCACCATTTGATACTTCATTCCCCTTTCTTTATTATTGCAACTCTAAAATGTTGTCCCTTGTAAACACAAAAGAATTTACTTCTGTATCATTTGACACCAAAGTTGATCAAATTGAAAACATTTTTGATGGCCAGGAGAATTCAACTCCCTTCTACAATCACTCTGAAAAAAAACATGTTTGTTGAAATAATTGGTGGAAACTACTCAATCGAAGATGGCCTTGTCAATGGAGTTGAAGGTATCTTCAAACACTATAGTCAAATAGCCTCGGACATTATTTGGATCAAGTTTACAGACCCAAAATTTCGAACAATTGCAGGAGCTACCATGCAACACCTTTACACTAGTTCCATCATGTGCAACTGGACACCTGTAAAAATAATGACAACACAAATCTCCCTTGGCAACAAAATAAATTTCATCCGGGTACAATTTCCAATTCAATTGGCATGTGCTCAAACAATCAATAGAGCACAAGGATTGACACTAGAAAAATTGGCGTTTGATCCAGAAGGGGTCACAAAACATGGCCTTGTTTACACTGTATTGTCTCATGTAAAGAAAATTGAATGTCTATATCTAATAAATAATCTACAACAAAAAAACTTCTCAGTTTCATCAAAAATGGTTGTTGAATTAAACATATTAGAAAATCATGCTCCTTTGCAGTTTGAATATGGCCTAAAGTCGATTCCAACTCCTGCACACATGTTCATTTCTTCACTTAACACGCGCAGTTTGATTTCACACATTGATGATGCTGCAAATGACATCGAACTAATGCAATCAGACATTATATGTCTGCAAGAAACCCACATGCATATGCCTCCCAAAACTGCAATGTTTGCAACTCTATACAGTTGCATTGCAACACATTCATTACATGGCCTGCTCACATTTATAAAGAAAGATATTCCTATCTTGAAAACAATCATTTATAAGAAAACATCAATCGAGGCAATTGTCACTGACCTAAAGCTTCCTAACATCATTATAAAGCTTGTAAATATTTATAACAAACCAAATAACATTCTTGACAAATTGATCCATGTCTTGAATTGTTTTATGTCGAAAAACAACAACAAAACACCAGTGCTAATAAGTGGTGATTTAAACATTGACATGTTGAAAGAAACATCGTCCAAAAAAACTAGAAATATTTATGAACGTGAACCATCTAAAATTAAAACAGATAATGCTACATCTAAAATTAAAACAGATACTGCTACAACGAATTATGGTTCTATGATTGACCACTTTTGGACAAATATAGGCATTGACAACATTTCGTTTACTATTTATTATGCCTATTGGTCTAATCATTTTACGATTGTTTTATCGGTCACCTTTACTTGCATATGATCTCGTTCCTTTGCATTTTCTTCAAGTTGTATTTATTTGTGTCATTTCCTTCGTTTTTGTTTCTTTTCAATTCTCTCATGCCATTGGCAGTTCTGTGTATTGAAAACTCTTATAGTTTCAGCGAATTTGCAATAGAAGTCGATGTCCTGCATAGGGCACATGCATCTCTGTTGATGCTAATCCAACAATTTCCACAAAATAAACAAAAAAAAGAAGTAGCAATTTTCACATATTTCTCTTTTGGGATTGAAATTTCATTTCCCAAATGCCTCTATATTATAACCTAGCTTTTACCCCATTTGATGGATGCACTGCTTAACATATTTGATTCAGTTATATAGAGAAGAAATTGATATTGTATATTAGATAATAAAAAAATTGTGCCCCAATGAAAGGAAAGTAAAAAAAAAAAACCTCCACTAAACAGCGCATCAAACGACATTTCTTTTAGAAAATTTGCAACATTTCATTGATATTTATAATGTCAAATATATAGGCCATTAAAGCATCAAGGATCTGTACCTTGATATCTTCCAATGATCTCTGTGTTTTCTTTTTCATAAAATACATTTTTTTGTTTAAGCTTCGGCATGCTGGAGTGCATTTCATGCTTGACATTTGCACCTACTGTCATTTTCATTTGCCACACACGTATGCCAAAATCTCTTTGCAAGATACTTAATGATTCAATTAGTTTCTATCCTATAAAAAAACTGCTTGGTACAAGGTCTGCTCTTTGGTATGCATCTGTTGCTTCTCTTTGCCCTTTACTTGTCTTCTTGTATGAATCATATATTGAAAATTTGTATTCTTCTTTTAGAATTCATTACATTTGCAGATTGGACAATATTCACTCAGCGTTCCAAAAACACATAGAAAAATAAACCAGGAATTGTACCAACTAAACATATTTGCAATCACGTCGACATCAAACAGTCCATCAATATAAATAATTCTATTCACAAGATGTTAAAAAACATAAAAAAATAAACCAGGAATTTTACCAACTAAACATGTTTGCAATCACATCGACATCAAACAGTCCATCAATAGAAATAATTCTATCTTATTCACAAGATGTTCCAGAGACCAATACAATAGCAACAACATCAACACCTTTAACAAACACAATAGCAAATAATCCCAAGAGGTGATGATCTTATCCACTAGTACTTGGAAATTGGAGTGCACATGATTAACACACACAAAACAATAGATTTTATTACTTGCATAAACAGAGATACAACAGGTACATATGTAGTTGGAGTTAGATCCAACTTATTCCATTTTTGTAGGGAGAAGTTGAGAGAATATCTCAACCTCTTCCAGCTACCCCCAACCTAATCCCTAAACTCTAGGAATCCCTAATGAGTCATTATTATCTAACTGCCCCCCTTAATGACTACATTACACAACATAACAAAAGGTTACAACATAAACTGTCTGATTGATCCTCATATGCAGTTACACCCATCTCTGAACTTCATAGACATGCTCTTTCTCTCCATCATCTTCGAGCTACCAATTCATCCAGCATAAATAAAACTGCTTCCAACCATCTTTGTAGCATTTGTAGGATCAAAGATTCTAAACTACCCCGAAGAATAGTCTCGATACTGAAAAAGATTCAGTAATTGATCTTACAAGGTGACCTTTATACACACACTTAATGATCTTGGAGCACCGAAGTACACAAAAAATCACCATCTTTTAACAGAATTGTATACATATTCAAGCTAGTAACATGTTCTTGTGGTATCGAAGAACTCAAGAACCACTAGCCCGAATTACATCACTCTGTTCTATAATTGGTTCTATATTATAATTCTTCACATTCTATAAAACAACAACAAATTTCACACAATATTAACTACACTTCTGAATTGTCATCACTTGCATTTGGGCCATCAAAACCAGATTATGACTTCTTTATACAACCAACATCTAGCAGTCAACACACAATTCCTTCTTCAACAGTTGACGCACAATCGATTCAGTAGAAAACAGAGGAAGTGATCCCTTCACCGACATGAACAGAGGAAGCGATCTATTAATTTCAGCGTACTCCTGGCAGCGATCTCAATTTTCACAGCAGATGCAAACAGAGTTTGACAGTGCAACCTCCAGTAAACAGATGCGTCTCATGGCTCCTTCCAGCGAACAGATTCGGCTACGGTCAGTTCCTCCCTCGGCTCCTGTGCTCACGATGGTTGATCCCTTTTCCAGCTCCTTTCTACAGCGATTTGCACAGCAGGACGGATGGATTCTCCACAGCGATCAACAGGTTTCTTCTTTTGCTGTAGCAACTTACTTGTGCATTTTCAGTGAACAGAGTTCAGCAGCGATTCAATAAACGCAGCAATCCTTGTGTGCGCAGATCACCAAGCAGTAGGCAAACAAACAACTAACACATAAATAAAAAACAATCCACTCTCACTCTACGCTAATCTATTTACAGAAGATTAACATTGTCTAGATTGCATGATCACAGCCCCTCTCGTGAGCGAGTCAGGGCTGAGCCTGCTCTGATACCAACTTGGAAATTGGAGTGCACATGATTAACACACACAAAACAATAGATTGTATTACTTGCATAAACAGAGATACAACAGGTACATATGTAGTTGGAGTTAGATCCAACTTATTCCATTTTTGTAGGGAGAAGTTGAGAGAATATCTCAACCTCTTCCAGCTACCCTCAACCTAATCCCTAAACTCTAGGAATCCCTAATGAGTCATTATTATCTAACTCTAGTTGCATTGCTTTGCATTTTTCATTAGAATAGATGCTCTTCTTTTTTGACTCAGGTACTTTTATATTGTTTGATATTATTCTTCCTCATTACACTATATTTGTAGTAGGAATTTCACTGCAAGCTTCAATGTTCATTGAAAACTGGCTTTTCCCCTATTTGATTTCAATTTAAATATGCATGCAGATTAAAGCAAGTGGGAACTAAGCCATCATTTGTCATACAACTATGCATTGCATCACATAGCAATGTATTTGAGGGGGATATCTTGGTCATCTATGGTCTTGCACAAAATCATAGTCAGAATTCCACTATGAAGACAAAGATTATGCACGAAGCTCTTGTCGATAGACATGGTTTAATGACAATTACAGCTACAATCAATGATAGTCTGATAAAACGGTTTGGCGGTTTTCTTTTTCCTAGAAAATGTATCAGGATAACTGGTTTTGAACTTAAAAAAAGGCCAATATAACCACGGAGATGCCATAAATTTGATAGCAATATTTCCAACCAGTATCATTGAGACAATTAGCTTGGTTTTCAAATGAGTTGTCTTCCACCAAATATGACAATCTGTGAGCTGGTCTCATCAGAGGAGACATATGGCATTGGTTTCGTCGCAGTCATAGTTGTGGTGGGCCAATACAACAACAACAAAATGGATTTTTACATAAGATACGGTGAGAGTACAAACAACTATGCCACTGTATAGTGATTCTTCTTTAAAAAAACACTTCTTTACTTACTTCAATTTTTTTTTCCCATTGCAGCTATTGTTTTTGTTTCGTTTATGTACCGAAGTAAGATTTCCAACAAAAAAATCTGCCCGCATCCATTGCATATGATTTCCATATATGATTCTTCTCTACTTGTTCCTACTTAGTTTCATGTCAATGAAAGCTATAAAAAAATTCTTCCTCTAAGTACAACATTAGCTTGCACTTGACGAACCGCCCCTTTATTTAATCAAAAACATTGTAAGACCGAGCCCAAAAGGAAGTCACCTGATGAAGAACTTCGCAAGCGACATTTATTGATCCTCTTAATGATGAATCGACTATCCATAATTTGCTTCCAATTGTTGAAGCAAAGACACAGGTCAGATACCAACAACCTCTGCTGCTAAGCCACTTGAAATGATATTTTCAAAGTGATTTTCAATTAACCAGCCTTGTCCTGTGATCTATGCTCTTTTTTAAGATTGTAGAAACAGACCCTGGAAACTCATAAACCTAATTAGATTTCATTTGCAATGTTTTTCCTGCATCACCATTGTTATCGATTTTTTTCCTTCCAACATAAACCATATCTGGAACTTTTAATCTTTCTTGTGAATATAAACTAATAAAAAATTACCTAATCTAGCACTGGATAATAGAAACATACCACTGTTACTGAAAACCCTATAAAACTAAATTTAATTGCTGTGCAAAGGCCATAATCCCAAACCATTCGCAATGTAAATTAGCTGCAATCTTTGACTTTGACACAACACCTAAAAAAGAAATTGCTTGTTGCAAATGCAGAATTGCATCAATTCCAATTCCATTTTATATTCCTTCAATACATGCATTTCATTACGATTTACATTAGGATGGTTTGTTTCAATTTCAATTGATAAAATGAATTCATTTCTTCCCATAGACTAGACAATATGAATATTTGAATCAAACATGTTTGTTGTCTCTTTCCCGATACTGAATTCATTGGACCTGCAGTTTCCAATAACAACAAAAAACAACTATTTTCCTTCACATCATTCCAATTAACAGTTTGAGAAGTCTTGTTTGCATACTCGATTTTAGTACTTGTTTTCATGCTATTTTCTGTTGCAGACTTTCCATATAATCATATTTGATATGACTTTTTTACTACCCTTCTCCCACAAATTGCAGTAGATATATGGCATACTAAAAATCAAGAATGCATTTGGGCCACTGTTTCAATGCACCTGTATAGAATGCAAATTGCCAATTATTCAAAGTGCCACTTTCTGCTCATTCTGTAATCGTGAAACACCTACACCTACAGCATATGAGCACATTTTACACTGCAAACTGGAAATGAAAGAAGGGATCATTGAATGCAAGCTACGCGGGACACAATTCAAAGAATTATGCTAGTTCATTACAACTGTGACCAATATTGCAAAAGTGTTTCGTCAACCATTTTCAATCTTCCCAAAGTCATTCATCAAGGACTTTATACGTTGGCAATGAACTACATAATTATTGATTTCAAAAAAATCTGAGAACAAGGTATGAACAACTTTTCCTACCCTTAAAAACTTTTCACAGCTTTCCCATTTTTTTGGTCTGCATCTCACATTTCAAAATGGTTTTGCAACATGTTTCTTTGCAATTTATTCCACAGAAATATAAGGTATTGCAATTACTCTTTTTCAAAACTAGGTTGCAACTTCATTAAGTTGAAACACAAAAACTGTTACCATTAAAAAAATCATGTTGTTATTTGCAATGACTTTTCTTTTACCTCAATATCTGCAAAGTCTAACGAATATTTAATTGAACCTTGTTCACTGCTGGATCAAGTTTTGCATAACATCTACACCAACTAGTTATATCATCATTCCATATCTTGTTTTGTGAATGCATACTCATGAACAAAAGTTTATTTAGACCTGAAAGCAATGGTCGAAAATGGTCTTATAAACTTGGTTTATGTAAATTGTTGTTGTGTTCTAGCTCATGATACAAGATTCGTGCATGTTCTTTCACAAGGTCGTTGTCTTCGTATTTAGTATCTCGATTATTGGTGACATGCAATAAATCCATCTTCTATTGTAACTAAAGCCATTATTTAATTGAGGCTACCTCACTTTTAGTGCAAATGTTGGATGTCATGTACAGTCATTAGTTATATTATAGTCTGTTATCTTCTTGACTAAATACATGCTTGTTGAGAAAGCTTTATTTTTGCATCAAAGCAATGGTTTAAATATCGCCAGTCAACTCTGTGTCTTCTAGATGGTGAATAAGCATTGGTTCACGTGCTTTGACGGTAACATCGTCTTCGTATTGGCTATCTTGCTTGTTGGTATCACATCTTCCATTTGCATAGCATACTTTTTTTTCTCTATGCTTGTTGCTAGCATCCCTCTTGCTACATTCACATAAAACATGAGATCTTTTCCATCAATTGATACATAGTGCTTTCTGGCTTCTTCGAGCATTGATTTTACTTGACCTTAGAAATCACATATGAGTGTTAATATTCATACACTACTTGATTATGGAGGATTTACTTGATCATTTATACATATTGACTAGATGACTTGGAAAATTTCTCTTATGTACTTTCTTAGACTAATTCTTATCATTGGCATTGTGCTTTTGCATTGCTTGTACTTGCTTGGCATCCCCATCATTGAACTTTGAATTCCAATATTTTTTTCCCTGTCAGTGCTTTTACCCATTGCTAAAATAATTGACATCATTAACACCTTAGTAGCGCACCATGTTAAGAATTGTAATCTCACCGGTCCACTATCCGTTATTGGTGCATTAATTATTTAATTCATTAGTTAGTTAAGTATGACTAGGACACCTTGTTGTCCCATAGTATTTACTCTCCCATGGTATTTACCCATGGTTTTTGGTGTGATGTAATGTTATATAATCTTATGCTTAATAATGAGAAGAAAAGCCATTGCCCATTGTGTTTCTCTTCTTCTTACTCTTTTTACTATGTTCCATATTTTAACATGGTATCAGAGCGTATGGCCTGATCCATACTTGTTGTTGTTGGGTAAGCCTTTTCACATTGTGGAAATCACACAGGTATAGATCAAGACGGAGAACATCGACGTTGAGGAGTAGCTTCACAGCTTTGGGGCCACATCAAATATTGTTTTTATTATTTTTTCTTTGGAAGCGTGAAGATCGAATCTTGAAGATGGTGTTAAAAGAGATACCAGAAGAAATCGAAGAGGTAAAAAATCTATTAACTTCAATAGGTTCATGGAAAACCTTTGATGGAGACAATTATGAAATATGGTCTTTCAAAATAAGGAATTTGTTAAGGTCACAAGATTTGTGGCATTTTGTAGTTGAAGTGGATCCTAGTGATTTAGAAGCATTTGAAAATTTGACAGAGTATCAAAAGGAAAGAAGGAAAGTTGTTTCCTTAAGTATCATACAAAATGGTATAGATTATTCCATCTTTCATTACATTTCAGAAGATTCTACTCCCAAAGAAGCATGGGATATATTGAAAGCATATTTTAGTGAAGAGGAATTTGATGTAGAAGAAGATGAAACAACAGAAGAGGAAGCTGAGGAAGACGAAGAACACAAAAATGAGGAATATGAAGAACACGAAGATGAGAACACGAAGAAGTGATTTCTCTCAAGAAGAGCTGAAAATCATTGAAACAAGAGAAAAGGAAGATGTGAATGCCCTCCAAGAAGAGCTGAAATGTATTCATCTTTTTTCTGACAAAATTTTTGAGTGTGTAGGTAAAATGGACAGCAACATAATATATGTTGAAACAGAATAAGAAGCAGTCCAAGTACACATCAAGGAAGAAAGTAAAGCTTAAGTTTATTTGAATGAAATGTATGCCTAGTTGAGACATAGACTAGCAGGCACAACACTTAAGCATTGATAGTGTTGAATATTGTCCTGGTTGAGATTAAGGGGGTATGTTAAGAATTGTAATCTCACCAATCCACTATCCGTTATTGGTGCATTAATTAGTTAATTCATTAGTTAGTTAAGTATGACTAGGACACCTTGTTGTTCCATAGTATTTACTGTCCCATGGTATTTACCCATGGTTTTTGGTGTGATGCAATGTTATATAAGCTTATGCTTAATAATGAGAAGGTAAGCCTTTGCCCATTATGTTTCTCCTCTTCTTACTCTTTTTACTGTGTTCCATATTTTAACACACCAAGCATTTTTGGTGCTACATCATTGTCATTGTACAAGGATATGGCTTAAGTTCCCTTAAATGGATATTTTGATTGGATGGTGTTGTCTTTTCTAATAAAAAACAAATGGCAACATGCCGTCCCTTCAAATCACTGAATTTGAGATAGTCATCTAAATATCGACCCTTTCTTTCCCAATTTTATGACTTTACTCACTTCATTGCATGTTGTCTTTTTTTACCACCTTAGGACAGGTTTCTCTACTTTCATTATGATACTAGGCTTTGTTGCTAGTATTTAATTAACGATTTTTTTCCTTTGCAAGCAACAATTTTGGAACAAAATTTCTTAATGCTTCTCCATCGATCATAGACGATGAATAGAATAAATTCTATGGGCCCTAATTATAGTGCCTCCTCATTTCTAGGGATGAAGGCATAATTGAACATTGCTTGCTTAGAAGTTTTTTTTTTACAAACATTTGTCAACACAAATAAGATTGTGCACTACAATTGTCATGATCCATGCATAAACAACCTAACTGTACCATCCCAAAAGCATCTAACAGAGATCCTATTAATCCATGACTGACTACTTATAGAAGTAACAACCTCTATTGTCTAGTTCAAATAACAAGGACCAGTCTAAGAGAACTCATACATAGGTCAAAACTTTGTTTCTTGGTCTTCTTTTTCTCAACTAACATTGTATATGCTTGGGAAATAGTACAAGGTAGCAAGCTCTTAGTATATTTGAACATTGTTTATGACCAAAGTTGTAAATCTGTAATTGTCTTGAAAGTTGTACGGTCATTACATTAGGTGTCGAAACAATCTACATATTTGAACTAGTCATTTAAACTCAAAGTAGCAATAAGCAATCATGCGTAGTTTGAACAAGATGAAAAAGATGTCATACACCATATAGTGTAGTTTGAACAAGTAGCAAGTATAACAACATACTTCACACACACCTTATCCACAAAAACACCATGTTTTATGCTTTAGTAAACAAACTTTGCATTTGATAGATAATGTCTAAACATGAAAAACACTCGATTTACAATGAAAATTGTTCAAGTGTTTGCATAGTAATGATCTCTAAATGTGCAAGTATTTACATAATCATACTTCCTAATCCAATCCATGTTTTCTTTATGTGACATAAAGAATGATCGTTGTGCTTTTCTTAAACTATTCTCAATTCTATCAAACCCACGGTTGTGAGATTTGTTTCATCAATTGTCCTTTCACATGCCTTGTCTTTGCCACGAACTAATTTTGTTTCCTCCTAACATAGGTGTTTCTTTTGTCAATTCTAATTACCTAAAAACATCTTTGCAACAACACTATAATATTTTTTACAACACAGTATTTTAAGCTTGTTCAGATCATGCTCCTATCCAGTTCCAGTGCACTATGCACTCACAATATCTTAGATGTTGTGGGAATCTTTTGGATCTGCAATCTTGTTATCCTAAAATAGAGGAAACCACAAAAATGCAACATATGAAGACATACACGATCTGCAGGGTCTTCTTGTCCTCACAACTTATTGCCAATTAGTTAATATGTTGGAATTTGTGTTTTTTTTACAGTTTCAAAATACATGTTTTTATTGCAAATCATGAAATTGCCTTGACCAGCGTCTCTTTGCAATGTGCCAGAACATGAACATGAACATTGCTGAAACATGAACATGAACTATATTAATGTCAACACCAATTTTGCACATGGCTCCCATCCTTCCTACCCAGGGCAATTTTCCTTTTTGCTACTTGCATCAGTAAACAAAGAAACACAACTAGAAAGTTTTTTTGATGCACTGGACAAGCATAAGCAATTGCAACACAGTGTTGAAGAAACTTGTACAAATTTGCACTTTTTTTTTGCCTAAAAACACTACCTTGAAATTTTATTTCTGCATGTTACTATAAATTTCAACTTTGAGTGGCTATTTTGTAGTTATATATTTGCAAACAAAGTGCATCATGCTAATCCAATTGTTCCAATGAACTTTGCAATTTAATGACTTTCAGTTTGTTTAATGCATTGCAAGTATTACATATGGCTATTCATTTTGAACATTGAATGCATTCTTGTTAAAGTGCTATCTATGATTAAATATATAAATTTAAAGTGCTATCAAACATATATATTTACAAATGGACTAATAGGATATGTTAAGTAGAAAACTATCAATGATAATTTCAAAATATTATTGACTTTTTTTAGTAGAATGCATATTGACTAATAAAATATGTTAATAAAATATGTTAAGTAGAAAACTATGTTTTCAATAATAATTTCAAAATATTATTGACTTTTATATTTAGTAGAATGATGCAGCCATATTCAATGGACATATGTCCAGAGAAAAGGATTGAGCGTTAGGAAGTCATTGGCAACGTTTAGCATATGTATTCACATGTAGGAATAAAAGTAACTAATAATAAAAGTAAAATCTTATAACATCACATTTTTACGTGACGGCCAAACAAATATATTCATATGAAAATATAGTGAAAATATGTTTTCAAACTAATGTTATAAATATAAAAAAAATTGTTTATAAATTTTTTTGCTTGCTTTTAACTAGTTGTTTTACAATTTCCCATAAACTCTTTCACTTTCATACAAGTTTCTAACTGGCTGTTGGGTTTCACAATTTCCTATGAACCCTTTCACTTTCATATAAGTTATCCGGACAACTACAATTCACTTTCATACAAGTTATCCAGACAACTATAATGTCTAGCACATTTCCATTTTGTAATTCTGGTTTATATTAATTTCTCGACATGTCTTGTATTTGCAAAATGTGTTGGTCTTGAGGAATTTAAAAATTGGCGAAAGCTAAATATTGAACTGTAGAACATTTAATGTGACAACTCAGTGCTTAGGATTTATTAGATCTAAAAATTCTCTGGATCCAATGGACGCTAAGCATTGAGCTGCAGCATTTAATGCTCTGCCACTCAATGCTTAGCTTTTGCCCCAAATCTTAACCATGTGACGTCAATCGGATCCGTACCTGAGGTCATATTTGGTGCGCGCCACCAAGGCTTTCGCTGTACACTGCTGGCGCTGATAGGTGTGATGTGCAGTGACCTTTGGACCTTTTAGGATTTTCAAACCTGACCTACCCAAGGAAAGTTCCAGGGAGTGGGATATGGGGCACTCAAATCGCCCCGTCCCGCCGCCAAACGGACCCACCCCCGTTCTGCTTCAACCCCGTCCACCGTCCGCCAGATACGCCGACCCCACCTCCGTAACCGGGCATATGTCGGGTCGGGAGTTGTCTAATAGTTCCGGCAGAATCCTTCCACGGCAAGGATGTCATTCGGTCACCTCAGTCCACTCCTAACCGGCATCGGGAAAACTAAGGTCCAAAAACTCTTCATCTGCAATTATGTGAATGGAACACTAATACGGTCAGGGGTCAGCATTAATGGCAAACTCATTCGAAATTTGAAATTGTAAGCCCGCTCGATTTTGAAATGGTAAACCCGCCCAACTCGGATTTTTGAAATGGTAAACCCGCCCAACTCGGATTAGGCAGCATTGTTCAGCATTGTTCAGGTCTGCAACCCTCTCCTTCATGGACTTCTCAATCACTCTTATCTCCATGAGAAGATGAGGCAAACTGTTTAATGGCGTTTGGCTAAGCATCTCATTCTTCTCCGTTATTTAATGCGCGTATCGACATGAAATTCTTACACGTTCCATACTAAATCTGACTGTGCAATGAGAATTCAACGAACTAACAGAGTTGATCGGGGGTTGATTCGGATGCAAACGCACAATGATCCACATGTGCAGATGATCCGCAAGGTTCAGCATTTTATCGAGAGATGTCTTCTCATAATTCTCTCTAATTTCTTTGCATTATCATGCTAGTTTACAGCCGCAGGTTTCACTTCTCTACGTTTCCGCATAATTCTCTCTAATTTCTTTGCATTATCATGCTAGTTTACAGAGCACGCAAGTAATGTTGTTATAATGTATTCATGGTTTAATTTGAGGTTATTAATTAATTTAATGATTGCAATTTGGAAGGGCTTGTTAAGAGAAAACGGAGATTTCTTCCGGACCTGTTTTATAGGCAACACGAGATCATATAATCCTCCTCCTGCACAAACGTTGCCAAATATTTCACTACCCATATCTCGGGCAAGAGTACCAGCCATGTTTTGTGCAAGTATTTATCACTTAATACTGCTTTCCTTTCCTCCTGTACTGCTGCTGATAACTCTTTAGTTGTCTTAATAATTATTGCATGCAAGGTCATTGATTACAAAAATCTTATAATTGTTGGTATCTCATTTGAATTATTTAGGTTCGGGATCAGATTCTGGAAAACCTACAGCAAGAACAATATGCCAGCATTCATGCACATAATAATCACTGAAAGATTTGTTCTGTTCAACAATCGAATGAGTATGGTACTGTAGATCTTGGTAGCGAAACTGTGTAGAATGCATGCTCGGTGACTCCTTCGTACATCCGAGCCACATGGACGTGGAATGTGCTATTAGGTTAAAGTTATGGCTATAGGATTTATACATAAGAATACAACTGCTTGCTTTTGGCTTTAATGGAAGTTTTCTGTGGACACCCTAAATAGATAGCTATATTAGTTTTATGGAAACAAAAGCTTGTAATATTTGTGCCAAATGGAAGACGCATGAAGCATGGTCCTATATGACTTTATTTGAATTTAAATTTGTTCTATATGAAACATGATTTTTATGATAGTTGGCTTTGTTCTATATGAATTGTGATTTATATCATAATTTTCTGCTTGGTTCTCTTTTATCTATGGATGTATTTGGCTATCTACGAATCATAGTAAATCGGCCAAAATAATTCGGAAATTCATTAGATTTGTCGAATCATGACTTGAAACTCGATTCACCCAGCTGAATTATTTTTTTTATTTGTAGGCGTCTAGACCTGGGCGTGAAGAGATCGCAGCAGTTTGTCTCCTTTGTTAAGGATTATAGAGCTCACACCCACTGTGTGGAGAATCTATGCGTTTCTGCCAACGGAGGACATTTGTTCTTCTCATTCCGTCTCTGCCATACACGCAAATTCCAATGAGATGCTTGTCAAAACAAGCCTTGGTTTTGCAGTTCATGGTGTTTTCGGAAAAATTATGAGAAGGGGGTAAAAGCTTATGGATTCTTTAAAAAATTTAAAACTTCAGGAGAAAATTTCAAGTTTAAGGCGGTTACATAGTTAAAGTCAACAAATATTAGGCTACATATTGTAAATGTTATTTCAAATTTGTGTATGCAAAGATTTATTTAATATTTATAGTTTTAGCGTTTCTAAAAATTTATAAATGATCGTATTTATCTAATATTAATAGATGTAGAATGTCTATATTGAATGTATGGGGACTCGATGGTGAAGGTTGATTAAGATCCGCAAAATATGTAATAATCACAGCTTTTCATGGATTATATTTGCAGTTTAGGAAGCTACTTATAAAATAAGTTTTCAATTTAAGAAAAACATGACATTTCAATTTAAGAAAAACATGACATAATAGGTAAAGTAGGTGAAGCAATTTTAAGAGACGTCAATTTGTCACAATGATTTTTCAAAATCACCATAACACAATGTATGGTTATTTATCAATTTTTTATTAAATTGATGTAGAATTTATTTTATATATATATATTAAGGACGAATCTTGTGTATAATATTTTTAATTAATTTTATATATTATTTTTAATTATTTATATTTAGTTTTTAACTAATTAATTATTTTTAAATATTTATTTATAAATTATAAAAATTATTTATGAAAATTAATATTATTAGTGGTAATTTAATGTATAAATGTTAAAAGTGTTATATATAATTTATGAGTTAATATTAAATATTTATATTTCAAAAAGAATTTATGTGTTAATTATAATTTAATATAATTTATTTTTCATACAAAATTATATAAGAAAATAGATAAAATATAAAAATATACTAACATAATATAAAATGATATTATGTTTTTTGGTCACAGTTTCTTTAAACTATTTTTTTCTAAATCTAGGGGAATCGACAATGGAGATTGGGTTGGTACTCGCTAGTGACACGGGGTTCACGGGTCCAATCTCGCTACCACTATACTCCTACGTGCAACCACAAGGCCCGAGTCATTGGGTTGGTACTCGCTAGTGACACGGGGTCCACGGATCCAATCTCACTACCACTATACCCCTAGGTGCAACCACAAGGCCCGAGTCATGGCGCACAATGCAAATTGAGGGAATCGAACACATGACCTGCCATTTATAACCAATTTCAACTTAACCACTTGAGCTACCCCCCACGGGCCATAGTTTCTTTAAACTATAATCAACTTTAAGAAATGATATTTGAATGAATGAACTTTGACTTAGTCAAAGTTCTTGTTAGTAATTAGAGTTTTTATGATTGATAGGAACTATGATGAATGGACTTTCATTGATAATCACTATAGGAACTTTGATGAAGGAACACGAGGAACTTTCACATAAATAGAACATAAAGAAACTTTGAAACTTGAACTCATTCAAAAACAAATTAATACAATTTCTTAATGGCTTTGTTGATCCCAAAATGTTGATATTGTTCCTTCATGGCTTTGGTTGGAAGTGTGCCTTCAAAATTCTTCATCTAAACTAAATACATGAATCTGGTTGCCACTCAAGTTGGACATAACAGAAGTCTTTTGGCCTTTTGAAATGCTCATAACCTGTGGGAGAAATCGTGTTTGTGATGATTACCAGGATCAGGACGAAGGCATTGATGGCATGGCGTAGATGACGAGGATCAGGACGAAGATGTTGATGATGATGTACAGGGTATATACATCAGTGTATATTCTAGTATATACCGGTATATACATTGGTGTATATTTTGGTATATGCAATGGTGTATATTTCGGTATATAGACTGGTGTATATACCGGTATATACACCAGTCTATATACCAGAATATACACCAGTGCATATACCGAAATATACACCAACGTATATATCGAAGCTTCCGTATATGTGCATATACGGAAGTTGCGATATACGGAAGCTTCTGTATATGCGCATATACAAAAGCTTCCGTATATGCGCATATACGGACGCTTATGAAAGCTTCCGTATATGTGCATATACGGAAGCTTCTGTATATGCGTAGATTCCGTATATGAGCATATACGAAAGCTTTCCATACGCTGTGCATATACAAAATCTTCCGTATATGCACAGCGTATGCACAGCTTCCGTATTCGTAAGCATCTATATATGCGCATATACGGAAGCTGTGCATATGTAGAAGCTTCCTTATATGCGTATATACAGAAGCTTCCGTATATGCGCAGCATATGCGAAGATTCCGTATATGTGCATATACGAAATATGTGCATATACGGAAGCTGCACATATACGCAAGCTTCCATATATGCGCATATACAGAAGATTTTGTAAGCTTCTGTATATGCGTATTTATGGAAGCTTCCGTATATGCGCATCTATAGAAGCTTCTGTATATGTGCTACGCATATACAGAACCGTATATGCGCATATACGAAAGCTTCTGTATATGCGCAGCTTTCGTATATGTGCATATACGGAACCTTACGGATACAGAAGCTGAGATATGCTACGAATATACAGAAGCTTCCATATATGTGCAGCGCATATATGAAAGCTGCGCATATACGAAAGCTTTCGTATATGTGCAGCGTATGCATAGCTTCCGTATCCGTAAGCATCCGTATAAGCGCATATACGGAAGCTGCGCATATGCTGCGAATATACAGAAGCTTCCGTATATGCGCAACGCATATACGGAAGCTTCCATATATGCACAGCTTCCGTATCCGTAAGCGTCTGTATATACACATATATGGAAGCTATGCATATATGGAAGCTTCCTTATATGCGCATATACAGAAGCTTCCGTATATGCGCAGCTTCTGTATATGCGCAGTGTATGCGAAGCTTCCGTATATGCGCATATACGGAAGCTTCCGTATATGTGCAGCTTCCGTATATGCACATATACAGAAGCTTCGCATACGCTGCGCATATACAGAAGCTGCGCATATACAAAAGGCATATACGGAAGCTTCCGTATATGCGCATATACAGAAGCTTACAAAAGCTTCTGTATATGCTCATATAAGGAAGCTTCCATATATGCGCTGCGCATATACGAAATCTACGCATATACTGAAGCTTCTGTATATGTGCATATAAGGAAGCTTCCGTATATGCGCTGCGCATATATGGAAGCTTCTGTATATGCACAACTTTCGTATCTGTAAGCTTCCGATATGCGCATATACGGAAGCTTTCGTATATGCGTAGCTTCCGTAAATGCGCAGTGCATATACGGAAGCTTCCGTATATGCGCATATATGGAAGCTGCGCATATACAGAAGCTGCACATATACAGAAGCTTCCGTATATGCGCTGCGCATTTACGGAAGCTACACATATACGGAAGCTTCCGTATATGCTCTGCGGGTTTACGGAAGCTTCTGTATATGCACGTCTCAAAAATATGGAGGGAAGAGGCATCGCATACAATTCGATAATGGACGAGCAGTCTGCAGTGCTTCATTTGACATCAGATCATTGCTCCTTCATCTTTCCAAACTATGGCTACCAGACTACGAACGACTTGTGTTTTTCCCTTTACACATTTCCAAGAAATTTGCCCGAACTCTTGTCGTCGGGTAGAGTTGTTGTTAGATGCTACTTTGCTTTTAAATCTGACCGTATAACTGACTTTCTCATTTTGCTTCTTGAAGACAAGGGTGCTGGGCTCCACAATTATATTTACGCTTGGTGGGCTATCCACTGCAATCTCATACACAGACTCGACCGTCCCAACGTTCGTCACACTTCTCCTTGCAACACAAACTAAATCAAGCCGCTTAAACACCACAGAGAATGATGGGTAGTTCAGATCGCCCGATTGTGAGGGTAACTTCGGGCAGGAGCTCACCTTCCTTGTGACCACTTGAATTTATTTTCTGGTGTAATTTAGACTACACAGAAAGTTAACACAGTCATCAAATCCCATATCATATACAAGACCGGGATCCAAGGCAGCTTCTGGATTCACATGACCCGCACCTATTGCCAAGGCATTTGAAGGTAGTCCCATGATCATGTCGTGTATAGGGCGTTTGGAATGATCGAATAGCATTGAAGATGTCATCAGAGACAATTTTATTGTAGCCGATGTCCACTCTAGATGCGACGCACGTAAAAGGGCTGCGATGCCTGTCACATGAGGGCATGACATGGATGTCCCATAAATTATGTTGTAATCTACTCTTCTTGGATTGGAGTTCAACTCGGTTGGCCCTGCATGCCTAGTCCAAGCAGCCAATACGTTGACCCCCGGAGCAATCAAGTCGAGTTTAAGGATCTCCAGAATGACAAGATTCGGACCTTTGGAAGAGAAGTTGGCTACCACCAGAGCTTTTGGTTTACCCACCACGGTCAGGTAAACCACAAGCTCTGGTGGTCAGGCAAGTTTACGAATACGGAAGCTTTCCATACGCTATGCATATACGGAATCTTCCGTATATGCACAGCGTATGGAAAGCTTCCGTATATGCTCATATATGGAATCTACGCATATACGGAAGCTTCCGTATATGCACATATACGGAAGCTTTCGTAAGCGTCCGTATATGCGCATATACGGAAGCTTTCGTAAGCGTCCGTATATGCGCATATACAGAAGCTTCCGTATATGCGCATATACGGACGCTTATGGATACGGAAGCTGTGCATACGCTAAGCATATACAGAAGCTTCCATATATGTGCAGCTTCTGTATATGCGCTGCGCATATACGGAATCTTCTGTATATGCGAAGCTTCCATATCTGTAAGCTTTCGTATATGCGCAGCTTTCATATATTCGCGGTGCATATACGGAAGCTTTTGTATATGCGCATATACAGAAGCTTCCGTATATCGCAACTTCCGTATATGCACATATACGGAAGCTTCGGTATATACGTTGGTGTATATTCCGGTATATGCACTGGTGTATATACCGGTATATACACCAGTCTATATACCGGAATATACACCAGTGCATATACCGAAATATACACCAGTGTATATACCGGTATATACTAGAATATACACTGATGTATATACCCTGTACATCATCATCAACATCTTCGTCCTGATCCTTGTCATCTACGCCGTGCCATCAATGCCTTCGTCCTAATCCTGGTAATCATCACAAACACGATTTCTCCCACAGGTTATGAGCATTTCAAAAGGCCAAAAGACTTCTGTTATGTCCAACTTGAGTGGCAACCAGATTCATGTATTTAGTTTAGATGAAGAATTTTGAAGGCACACTTCCAAGTTGAAGAGATGGGATATCCATATAATCCCATTTAAGTACTTGGAATTTTTTTTAAAGTAGTACATGGGTTCTTTGTCTCTTGATGCTTTCATGTTTTTTAAAGTAGTACATGGGTTCTTTGTCTGACCCCACGATAAGCTAAAAAAACACGGGATTCCAAAATGCACTAATTGGGAAGTAGCACTAGACCAATTGAATTAGTAATGTGTTTTTCCATGGGGGATTTGTTGTAGCTCACCACAAATAAAACAATGCACCAAATGCCAAACACACTAGTGATGGTGCCGCGACATCAGAACAAGTGAGTGATGCATTTTGGCTTGGGAAGTCTTGTCAAGCCCTAGATAAGCTAAAAAATGCATGAGGTGAAAACACATGAATGGAGAAGTTCTAACATTAAACAAAAAAAGGGAATGACTGTGTTATGTGGAGGGATGTTTTCTAACTTACAAGTTCAGGGCTTACCTCCCTAAATGAGCTTGGGTGGTGTTACCAGGCACCATGTACCTATCCATAGATCACTCAGAGACGGGGAATTCTTTTCTTTCTTAGGCTAGAGAAGGGTGTTTGATGCATCATTTGACGATGGGGTCATGCCAAATCATATTTGTTAAAATTGTGAATTTATAATTACCAAAATTACAATTTTTTCTTAATCAATTTATTGTAATATTTATTTTTACAAATTTCCACTATATTTGTATACCGCCACTATTTCCTTTCACTCGTCCATTGTAAATCACTTCAATAGATGTTAGGCATACGTTGATTGACAAATAAGGATACCATAAAGTCATAGATATACCTCAACACCATCGAAGCAATGCATTAATTTAAAATTAGTCATTTCAAACATGACCATCATTGAGTGATCGAATTCATGCTTCACGTTAGTTCACTATTAGTATACCTATAAAAGTCAAGTCATCCACATTAAAAGAAAATAAAAAGGTTTAGTTATAATTATTTTTGCACACACGGTGTTGATTCATTTTAATACTAAGAAGTCCATCTTGTTAGACATAATGATTAGTTTTTGAATACTTAGAAGATTGTTTAAAGCAATATTATAGCTTATTTAATTTATAGATAAAATTGATTTTTCCTCTACCTTAAACACAATTAGTTGCGGAACATAAACTTCTTCCTCAATGTGTTCATTAAAAAATGTTGATTTTACATTTATTTGGTGAAATACCTAATTATGATGGGCTATTAAAGCTAACACTTATATTATTGTATCCCATCAAGCAACTAGCGAAGAAGTTTATGCATAATCTATTCCATAATTTTATCCATGTATTCTAAGGACTAGCCTCACATTGTACTTTTTGACCGTGCTCTCACTCTTATGCTTGTTTTTATCTATCCTTTACCCTCACCACTTATTATCCTTAGAATGTTCAACCAAGTTTCAATTTTCATTCATCTCAACTTCCCTCATTTCCTTCTCCAATGCTTCATACCAAAAATTATGGTGTCTTACATTTTTATAAAATATTCATTCAATTTGAATTTTAGAAAATTATACAAAATTAACAATTCAATTTGTATCTACTTGATTAATAGTACTATGATCATTTCTATAAAGTGTTTTACCATTCTTGGTGGTCTTGGAGTTGATGCCAAACATGCACTTACACTTGGGATGAACAATGTATTGCACTTACATTTGGGGTGGACAATGTATGTATTTATTGGAGACATAATAAGAATACTAATCAAACTTGAGAATTCTAGTGTTATCGGGGATATAGTGATGTCATCATTGTGATGACTTACTTCCACACTTATAGAGCATCGATTTGTTTAAAAAACTAATTTAATGGTTTCAATGGCAATGTATTTCATTTCCTCTAATGCACCGTGTCCCTAAATTTTGTTTTGTTGACTAAACAAGGTTCTTTAAATGTCGATGCATCATTATATTTACAAAGCACCACACGTTTAAAAAAAAAAAATTATTATGGTTTCAATTTTTGTGCATTATGTTTTCTACAATGCACCAATGATGGTCATGAATGTTGAAATTCAACCCCTATTACAAGTGCGCTTTGTGTTTACATATAGTACATCAATAATATGGTGCGAGACAAGCTTACAACATGCACCACACAATTTTTTTTAATGACAAATTTAGTATGCAATCTGAATGAGAGCTTGATCTTTCACAAATGGTTGAATTTTGTTAAGAGCATAGGATCTAAAAAATAGATTATGTTCTCTAATCTTTGTACCTATGTGATATCACAACCATAATCATAACACACATGAATTGAGCATAATATGCTTTTCTACAATGAGCTACAATCCCTTCCCCAAATTTTTTATTTGTATCAAAAAGCAATGATCCACGAGAAGATTAAAATCAAGGAAAGCAAAGGGAATTACATTAATTTAACAATGTGTATCTTGGAATGTGGCTTTAACCATCCCTTGGGTACTTCTCATTAAATATATCCGAGTGAATCTTAACAAATATTAATCAACTTTAGTTAAGATTAAGATAAATGGGAAAACTCATTACAACTAGGAAATTAAAACCTTGAATATTGTGATTATCGTACACTAGCATGTAAGCCAATCATGTATGACATATAACATGGTCAAAACAAATCCCTTAGAGGGATTAAACCAAAGCCATGAAGGAACAATATCAACATTTTGGGATCAACAAAGCCATTAAGTAATTGTATTAATTTTTTTTTGAATGAGTTCAAGTTTCAAAGTTTCTTTATGTTCTATTTATGTGAAAGTTCCTCGTGTTCCTTCATCAAAGTTCCTATAGTGATTATCAATGAAAGTCCATTCATCATAGGTCCTATCAATCATAAAAACTCTAATTACTAACAAGAACTTTGACTAAGTCAAAGTTCATTCATTCAAATATCATTTCTTAAAGTTGATTATAGTTTAAAGAAACTATGGCCCGTGGGGGGTAGCTCAAGTGGTTAAGTTGAAATTGGTTATAAATGGCAGGTCATGTGTTCGATTCCCTCAACTTGCATTGTGCGCCATGACTCAGGCCTTGTGGTTGCACCTAGGAGTATAGTGGTAGTGAGATTGGATCCATGGACCCCGTGTCACTAGCGAGTACCAACCCAATGACTCAGGCCTTGTGGTTGCACGTAGGAGTATAGTGGTAGCGAGATTGGACCTGTGGACCCCGTGTCACTAGCGAGTACCAACCCAATCTCCATTCTCAATTCCCCTAGATTTAGAAAAAAATAGTTTAAAGAAATTGTGACCAAAAAACATAATATCATTTTATATTACATTAGTATATTTTTATATTTTATCTATTTTCTTATATAATTTTTATGAAAAATAAATTATATTAAATTATAATTAACACATAAATTCTTTTTGAAATATAAATATTTAATATTAACTCATAAATTATATATAACACTTTTAACATTTATACATTAAATTACCACTAATAATATTAATTTTCATAAATATTTTTTATAATTTATAAATAAATATTTAAAAATAATTAATTAGTTAAAAACTAAATATAAATAATTAAAAATAATATATAAAATTAATTAAAAATATTATACACAAGATTCGTCCTTAATATATATATATAAAATAAATTCTACATCAATTTAATAAAAAATTGATAAATAACCATACATTGTGTTATGGTGATTTTGAAAAATCATTGTGACAAATTGACGTCTCTTAAAATTGCTTCACCTACTTTACCTATTATGTCATGTTTTTCTTAAATTGAAATGTCATGTTTTTCTTAAATTGAAAACTTATTTTATAAGTAGCTTCCTAAACTGCAAATGTAATCCATGAAAAGCTGTGATTATTACATATTCTGCGGATCTTAATCAACCTTCACCATTGAGTCCCCACACATTCAATATAGACATTCTACATCTATTAATTTTAGATAAATACGATCATTTATAAATTTTTAGAAACGCTAAAGCTATAAATATTAAATAAATCTTTGCATACACAAATTTGAAATAACATTTACAATATGTAGCCTAATATTTGTTGACTTTAACTATGTAACCGCCTTAAACTTCAAATTTTCTCCTGAAGTTTTAAATTTTTTAAAGAATCCATAAGCTTTTACCCCCTTCTCATAATTTTTCCGAAAACACCATGAACTGCAAAACCAAGGCTTGTTTTGACAAGCATCTCATTGGAATTTGCGTGTACGGCAGAGACGGAATGAGAAGAACAGATGTCCTTCGTTGGAAGAAACGCATAGATTCTCCACACAGTGGGTGTGAGCTCTATAATCCTTAACAAAGGAGACAAACTGCTGCGATCTCTTCACGCCCAGGTCTAGACGCCTACAAATTAAAAAAAAATTCAACTGGGTGAATCGAGTTTCAAGCCATGATTCGACAAATCTAATGAATTTCCGAATTATTTTGGCCGATTTACTATGATTCGTAGATAGCCAAATACATCCATAGATAAAAGAGAACCAAGCAGAAAATTATGATATAAATCACAATTCATATAGAACAAAGCCAACTATCATAAAAATCATGTTTCATATAGAACAAATTTAAATTCAAATAAAGTCATATAGAACCATGCTTCATGCGTCTTCCATTTGGCACAAATATTACAAGCTTTTGTTTCCATAAAACTAATATAGCTATCTATTTAAGGTGTCCACAGAAAACTTCCATTAAAGCCAAAAGCACGCAGTTGTATTCTTATGTATAAATCCTATAGCCATAACTTTAACCTAATAGCACATTCCACGTCCATGTGGCTCGAATGTACGAAGGAGTCACCGAGCATGCATTCTACACAGTTTCGCTACCAAGATCTACAGTACCATACTCATTCGATTGTTGAATAGAACAAATCTTTCAGTGATTAATTATGTGCATGAATGCTGGCATATTGTTCTTGCTGTAGGTTTTCCAGAATCTGATCCCGAACCTAAATAATTCAGATGAGAGACCAACAATTATAAGATTTCTGTAATCAATGACCTTGCATGCAATAATTATTAAGACAACTACAGAGTTATCAGCAGCAGTACAGGAGGAAAGGAAAGCAGTATTAAGTGATAAATACTTGCACAAAACATGGCTGGTACTCTTCCGAAATATGGGTAGTGAAATATTTGGCAACGTTTGTGCAGGAGGAGGATTATATGATCTCGTGTTGCCTATAAAATAGGTCCGGAAGAAATCTCCGTTTTCTCTTAACAAGCCCTTCCAAACTGCAATCATTAAATTAATTAATAACCTCAAATTAAACCATGAATACAGTATAACAACATTACCTGCGTGCTCTGTAAACTAGCATGATAATGCAAAGAAATTAGAGAGAATTATGCGGAAACGTAGAGAAGTGAAACCTGCGGCTGTAAACTAGCATGATAATGCAAAGAAATTAGAGAGAATTATGAGAAGACATCTCTCGATCAAATGCTGAACCTTGCGGATCATCTGCACATGTGGATCATTGTGCGTTTGCATCCGAATCAACCCCCGATCAACTCTGTTAGTTCGTTGAAGAATGATCATCTGCACAGTCAGATTTAGTATGGAACGTGTAAGAATTTCATGGCGATACGCGCATTAAATAACGGAGAAGAATGAGATGCTTAGCCAAACGCCATTAAACAGTTTGCCTCATCTTCTCATGGAGATAAGAGTGATTGAGAAGTCCATGGAGGAGAGGGTTGCAGACCTGAACAATGCTGCCTAATCCGAGTTGGGCGGGTTTACCATTTCAAAAATCCAAGTTGGACGGGTTTACCATTTCAAAATCGAGCGGGGTTACAATTTCAAATTTCGAATGAGTTTGCCATGAATGCTGACAGCTAACCGTACCGTATCCGTGTTCCATCGGCATAATTGCAGATGAAGAGCTTTTGGACCTTGGTTTTCCCGATGCCGGTTAGGAGTGGACTGAGGTGACCGAGCGACGTCCTTGCCGTGGAAGGATTCTCCCGGAACTATTAGAAAACTCCCGGCCCGACTATGCCCGGTTACGGAGGTGGGGTCGGCGTATCTGGCGGACGGTGGACGGGGTTGAAGCAGAACGGGGGTGGGTCCGTTTGACGGCGGGACGGGGCGATTTGAGTGCCCCATATCCCACGCCAAGTTCAAGCCCTAGCAGGTGGTCATCATCAGGGTTCAAAATTGAGGCCGTCAGGGCCCGTCAAAGGCCTCTCAGCCCGTCAGTGAAGGGGTATCTCAATTTTCCCTGTCATATAAAATGAGGTTTCGAATTTTTGACATTTTAAAAAAAATTATTTATTTAAATATAAATGACATTTAAAGGGCTGTCATTAAAATCGCCCGTCATTAATTTTTTTTATGGGTGAGTGGTGACAGGACCAGGCTGCCAGTCTGCCAGTCTTTACTCTGGAATTTAATTCTAGATAGAATCGAGACTCGACCTGGCACTTCCTAATATCCTATGGCTCAAAGTAATCAAATCTGATTTACGTTCGTCTACCCTGCCTGTCAGAACCATTGATGGCTGTACTATAGTATTTATTATAACGCAGTTACGCATCGTTTTCTTTGTTCTGGATTCTGGAACCAATGTTATCAATGGAATACCGTAAAGACTATACTAAAGTCTTCATTTAAAACGAAACGGCTCCAATATGGTTATATTCGTGGAGTCGGTAATGGTATGACTCTAGTACCATGCGCATTGAAAGTTGAAACCTCCAGGCTCCATGTGAACCAGCCGGTGGTGGAATCCACGTAGCAGCATGGAAGGGAGGGCCCGTCATACAAACCCTCGATTCACCCTTGGCTCTGCATTGTTTGCTGCTGTGGTTTTTGGAGAGCACCATAGAGTGCTGACACTAATCTCGGCGCTCTGGTCCTGCTACCAGCCTATACATTACTCCAGTCATAGAAGCTGTCCATTAAAATGCTTCGTTGAGGTAATACATTCTTTTCTGTGTCTAAAAGCCAATACTATTTTCTCTGGTTGTAATTTTGTAGCCATTTATGATAATAACATACTGCGTTTTGTGGTGGTGTAACAGGAGGGAACTCATAGCAGCAGTTGGAGGACATCTACCTGGAAGGGGGCATCTACCCTAGCGTTACCAGCGTTGCTTTGGACCCTGGTAAGACCTGGGGTCCCGAATTTCCCTCCCTTTTTTGTTTCCCATACATTTGTTCCCAAAGCAGCAGTCAATTCTGATACTCTTATTCCTCTTGTCATTTTTTTATATGCATTCGAGCTATGTTGGTTAATTTACTGAACAATTCCGGATACTTTTAATCCTCCTGGCATTTCTTCATGTATTCGAGCTACTTTGCTAGATTTGCAGATTCTTTACTCAATAGGATTCACATCAACTCCACCACCCTCTTTGTTTACAAAGTTATTTTATGGGAATATTAGAATCCATATTTGCCCTATCTACCATTTGGGCATAATAGGATCCATCTGCACCAGGCTTTCTGTGTTTCTGCTCACCTGGGCATAAACATATTTCACTCAGAACCAATAAATTTCAATATTTTTCCATAACTTGGAGAGGGTTATTGTATTTGGGCAGATACCATGAAGGCCTTAATCCTTGTGGGCGGTTTTGGAACAAGGCTACGTCCACTTACTCTGAGCCTTCCCAAACCTCTTGTGGATTTTGCTAACAAACCCATGATTCTGCACCAGGTTAACACACCAGTCCGAGACACACCCTCGTTTGATAATAAAAAAGTAGTGTTGTAACTTTAAAAATATAATTACTGAAGGATTTAATTCGCCGGCGTTTAATGATTTCGGTTGATGGCTAACTTCAGTGGTAAATTAACTATTGGGAATATCAGAGTGTCAGCGTTGAATCCATGCTGGATATGTAATTTTGTGTTAAAGTCTGCCATCCTTCTCAGAAATTTTTTAGAACCAGCTATAGTCATGAGCAGCGGTGTTCCCACAGAGAAGTTTCAAGCGGACTAATGAAGCGGACTAGTTCGTCCTCGTAGGTTTTCTCCATGGTGCATTCACTCGAAAACCCTTTAATTCTGCAACTTCATCGCCGCCATCACTCAACTTTCGCCAAATTATATTAAAAATATTATGACAACTCGTGGTGGATGAGTCATGATGGATCTATTTAGTTGATGACTAACTGCCCATTTGGGGAGATATTGAGTCTGCCAATTGCCATATGCTCATCTTCGGCAGATGTGCTCTTCTGCCTTTCAGTTTCTGTGATAATCATCAATTAGATCGGTTTTGCCATTAAATAAGGTCAGTACTCAGTAGGTCACTGAATAAGAACTTTCACTTACCAGTTACTGTACGATCCAATTCCTGTCCCTGCAAATATCAAATAACAAATGAATAGCTATCAATAAGGAGTTACAACTGTCTATTTAAAATTTTAAAAGAATAATTCATCAAATTTTAAAATTTTGTGTATTTTAAAACAAAATTGTTCCAAAATCCTTATTTCGAACCTGTGACTTCTCTTCTGAGTTTTCAGAGTCGCTGCATGTGTCGGCGGAATCATTCTTGTTCTTCTTGTGAAAGCCACTGTCCTGGCTAACGTCATCTCCATCTTCAAGGTCGTCAATGTCATTCTCGTCTTCACAAGGGTCTAGGACGCTTTTAACCTGTAAATTAGGATTGCTTTAAGAGCTCGAAGCTTAAACGTTATTACAAATAAATGTTTAATATTTTGATATTACCTAAATGCAACTCAACTCCTCCAATCGTACCTTTAAAGCGATCATGAAATGTTTGCTGTTGACGTCGTATGAGGATTCTGAAATGGCAGCCATTATTGTGTTTGTGTTGTCCATTAAGCCAGATTTAGCAAACTGTTTCCACTTGAAGATGTCATAAGATGTCATAAGTTTTTATAGTTTCTCTTTGGACTATGGTTGCGGTACGAATACAAGAGCAGAACTTCTAGCTCTTTGGGCTGTTCTTAGAGTGAGTTGTTTGATGAGTCTGCCCATTCATTTGATTTTTGGTGATTCGATGGTGATTATTTATTGGATAAACAGACTTACAGCCCTTGAAATTCCTACTCTGATGCACTGGTGTGATGAAATAAACTATATGCTGTAGCTTGTCCCACCGGTAATCTTCAAACATATCTTCCGAGAGCACAACATGCTAGCTGATGGTCTTCAAAAACAGGCTCTGAAAATGGAATTGGGATCTGGATATTTCACTGAAACATTGGATGGGAAGGTCATTGAACATGGCCAATTCATACTTTTTTAGCTGCTGTTTATCATCTTTTTTCAGCGTTTGAATGACATGCAGATGTACTTCTTTCTTTGTCTGTTACATAGGAGACCTATCAGCTAGCAGGTCTTGCTTAGGAGTGTATGTTTGTAGGTCACTTTTGATTATACAACATATTCTGACCTGATAATTCAGGGATGATGAGAAAAGTCTGCTACGATCAGACTTTGTTTCTATTTTGTTGACTGGCAGCTTTGCAGACTTTTCTTTCTATTTGTCTATATGCTGAACTGGAATGTTACTTCCTCCTGTCATGAAGATGGTTGATGTATAATATGTCTTTTGATTCATATGAATAACAAAGACTGGTATTTTTTCTTGTGAAAAAAAAAAGTTTTATTTTAAAAAAAATTTGTGTCATAAATTTACTTGAAATGCATTATCTTTTTAGCACATTTTTTTAATGAAGTGTGCAATTAATCTATTACTGTCATTTGAAATGTGAGTTTTTTTGAAAGCCCTTCATCAATGAAGGGCTGCATGAATATATAACCTTCAATATAAAATTAAGACCAGCCCTTCAATCTTGATCCCTGGTCATCATCATTCCAAAAGAGTATAAAATAATTATTAAGCAGACTTTTCTATAATTAGAAGATTCCTTGGTAAGCAGACTTTTCTATTTGTCTTTTTATTAATTTGAATTAAAGAGTATAAAATAATTATTAAGCAGACTTTTGTATAATTAGAAGATTCCTTGGTAAGCAGACTTTTCTATTTTTCTTTTTATTAATTTGAATTATAAAATTTGATCAAACTATAAGAGATGCGACCGCTCATCATTTCTATCGTGAAAGTTGAACGTAAGTTGGTCCATTCTATCCATCCTATAATAATAATTATTAAACCCTTTATTCATTCCCAACTATATCCGTTGAACGGTTATAGAAATAGAGTTAGCGTCGTTTGTAATTGTCACACGTACTAAATCTTTACGTGTTGGTCAATATGATTATATATACTACAGTGCCTTGCACCAGGTGCAACAGTTCTCAGATATGGCAGGCACGTGCCTTGCACCAGGAACATACAAATTATAGCATTTGATAAGCGTTATCCAAAATTTGCTTTTACTCAGTAAAAAATTCTTATAAACACGTGTGAGAGGTCACGGATATCCAAAACGGTCAGCGGTTACATAATACATTAGAAATAATAATATGTTTTTATTATTTTGGTATAAATTATTTTAGAGTAGAAAGATTTAATAAAAACATTTTCATTTTAAATTCATAAAACCACACTGTTATGAAATCATAAAAATGTGTTAAGTTTTTTAACTGTTTGGAAATGAAAAATTTATATTTCGTTTTTGTTTTTAAGTAACTTCAACATGTGTGTTTTGTTCCAGTAAATTCAATATACTTATATAATGGATTTGGTTCAGTGATTAGGATGAGTTTTATCTATTTTAATGAAGTTATTTGTGTGTTTACACATAAGTTAAGATGTAGCAAATTGGGTAGTTGATTATGAAGAAGGAAGTATTGCAGTTTTTCTAATTTTTTTTTTAGTATAATTTTAGGGCAAAAGTATCATATTTTTGTAATTTTTGTCTTATAATAATAGTAATGTAACAAAAAAATTGGCAAAAATATTATATTTCTATAATTTCTATTTTATAATATTATAACAATAGCTATTCACAACTGCTAGGCCAATTGCCACCTAATAAACTTTGTTTCATAAAGTTTTATTTTCCATAAAAAAGATTAATATTTCATTTTCTAACAAATAAAGATATTGTTTGATTAAAAAAATTTCTATAAAAAAGATTAATATTTATATTTACATAAAGAGAAAAAACAAATTACATACTCAAATTCATGTGCACTGCTCAGCAGTTCTCTACATCCTTCTTGTAAATTTTTTTACTTTCAATAATCACAGCTTACTGTTAAAAACTTCAAAAAAATACTTTGCGGAGTACATTTAATTAGAAGCAATTTTCCAGCGAAGTATTGCCCGAAAAAGTTAAAAAACTATTTTCAATTTTTAATATGCTAAAATCTCAGTTTGTCCTCCTCCAAAGCTTTATGTACACTTTATTCTTATACAGCCATGCGCATGTTCAGCTGTAAAGCACTTTCTTAGCTCAGATACAGAGATAAGGACAAATAGTTGCCAGCTTAGATGACCAATGGTAAATTATGAGAGAAAATTACAGTTAGATTATTTGGAGAATCATTTATGGACAAATATTTGCCAGCTTAGATGACCAATGGTAATTATAAGAGAAAATTACAATTAAATTATTTGGAAAATCATTTATGGAAATATATTTGCCAGCTTATATGACCAATGGTAATTATGAGAAAAAATTACAATTAAATTATTTGGAGAATCATTTTATAAAGTATAGAAAACATATTACTGTATAATAATATACACTGATTGCATGATAAGACTTTAAGAAACACTGCAACCATGGCACCAATTAAAACATAAATGTCCACAAACTCTAATCATATATCAAATATTAAAAAATAATTACAAGTAAGAAAAGGCTTTATATATATATTAATCTTGTAATTATTTTTAATATTTGATATATAATTTAAGATAAAATATTAAAAACTAATTACAAATAAGAAAAGGTGTTTATATATATATATATATACATATAAACCTGTTATTAATTATAATCGATATACAATGAACTTTACAACAGCTCCGACAGAGTTTACAGGATCCTTCAACACAGGGCTCAATGATAGCCTAGAAAACTAAACCAGTCTACAAAAAGGACCAAAAAAATGCCCAACCAAAACAAAAAGTAGGCATCAACATCCATTCCAGCCTAAAACAGTTGTTCCCAAAAGAGATGACAGAAAAAAGAACAAGGATAAGCTCAGTCCTATAGAGGCTTTGGATACTATTCTGCCATGGAGGCTCTGGATATTACTCTGCCAAGATCCATCTCTTCATAAACCAAACCAACCATGGGAGGGCAGAAAACAGCCATAGAGGCTCTGGATACTACTCTGCCAAGATCCTTCTCTTCATAAACCAAACCAGCCATGGAGGCTCTTGATACTACTCTGCCAAAATCCATCTCTACTCTGCCAAGATCCATCTCTTCATAAACCAAACCAACCATGAGAGGTCAGAAAACAGCCATGGAGGCTCTTGATACTACTCTGCCAAGATCCATCTCTTCATAAACCAAACTAAGGAACCTGCCTCTTTGGAAAGGGAATCAGCCAGAACATTGAATTCCCACAAGATATATATGAAAAGGCTGATTGGTATGTTGCAAGCATAAACGGGAACATATACAGGATAATACTCTGAATTCTAAAATATATTTTAAATGCCTTCAAATACTATAAAATTCCACCGTCAGAGGCCTCTGTTGAGCATGCTTTCTAGCCGCTTCATGGATATCAACCTCTCCTTCTCCAACTTCCTCCTCTGTCTTGCAATGAAGTCTTCTGCCTCTGTGTCGACGCTTTCACTACCATCTGTCTCACCAAGACTAACTTTAGCCACATCACTAACTTTACCTGAATCTGCTACATGGTTTTCTCCAACTTTAGCCGAGTGTTGCATGGTGGCATGACCTTCAGAAGAATTCTCATTAATTTCCTCGTGACTATCTTTAGATATGCATCCACCAAAAAGCCATGAAAGAAATTTACAAAGACCGGAACTCTTCTCTCGTTGTTGCTGATGAGTCTGGGAGACTCGAACCCTGGGTGTCGTTGCCATAAGTGCGACAGAATTATACACTTTTTCTTCTTACTGCAATATTGATCTATACTTTTGCTCTGCGTCAAATATTGCTGGGCCTGAGTGGCTATTTATAATCATAAGTAACTTACCTCATAGGTACGTTTTGAAATTAAATCACAGTTAAATTGTTTGTGGAGTCCGTTGTACATTTAAAACCCTACTCTCCTTCAACTGCCAAGTTCGATTAAATAAGGTCGTCAATTGGACGGTTACAGTTAAAAATTGCCCGTATTCAAAGTTTATATATGTGCTATAGTTATTTTAAGCTACTACACTGTTGCCTATCCATCTGGCGATCTATGGTTGACATCATATCTGATCTTTCCTGTTGCATATCCATCCGACGTGATCTCTTGTTCAGATGATATCTGTCCTGCTGCCGTGTTCACATGATATCTGTCCTGCTGCCTATCCATCTGGCAATCTCCGGTTCACATGATATCTGCCTAAATTCGGAGCCCACCGGGCTCAGGAATGTTAGATTCATTGCCGCACCTGTAATTCATTCATTAACAAACAGTCACAGTCCAGAATTTCAAATCTTTACATGACTAAATTATCCAAAAGTATATAAAACGTCCAAGTACATAAAAAAATCGATAACCAAGCTCTCCCCGGTTTTGCAGTATCTCCTAGTGGATTTGTGGAAGAAAATTTCTCCATTGGGCGGCTGTAGGAGAGAATACAACCCCATGCCAGCCACAAGGCCGGCTATGTCCGAATTTGAGTCTCCAAACTTGAAATTTGCAATTTGCAGTGAAATTACAAGCCCCTAGTCTCGAATCCGCTGCAATAAATATTGGTGAAGCTAAACTTTGCAAGCATAAGTAGGGGAACCAGTAGGAAAAACGTTTTTGACAGCATAATGCCTCAAATCGATCAGTCCATACTTCTGCTACTGCTGCAGCCTATAAATGTAAATTTTACAAATGAATACAATGAATGAATATGACGTTGCCTGGCTGTCTATATGTCTGTATGTGCCGTTGTCCTCCACTATTCTTGTGGCCACATTCAAAAGAAAGAGTCTACAGTTCCCTTGTACACCAGAATCGTGGGAATGTAACTATAGGTCTGAGCCTAGTACCTAACCTCTATCCACTATTGGTCTCGAATCTGAGCAATATTTATGTGAATTGTTCATAAAACAATGAACGCCTTTCATATTCAAACGATGATGGACATAACTGGGCATGTGGTGTCTATGTTTTGTTTTGAGGTGTTTTTCGAAAACGGTTTAGAGTGTGAAGGCCTTTTATCTCATTCTGGGTTGCCGTATTATTAGAACACGAGCTTCTATGTCTATTCAATTTCACGTAGATTCCTATTTTATCGAACTTGTACACAAATCAAATCAAATCGGCGATGGAACGTTGAACATGAATGGCCATTGTGGTATCCTAATGGGCCGATGGAATCAAATTCAGAACATTACCTATATAAGTTATATTATGTCCCTTAGCTAATATACTTTAATGGCTAATAACTTCTGACTAATATTATATAATTAGCCATTACTTTTCTAGCTAATATTAAGCTAATTGCTATGACACTTTTCTACAGGTCTCATATTAGGTTATAATATTAAGAGGTACTTAGAATAGGATACCATGGTCATTACTCTTAATTGAGTTATTAGCTAATTAGGACTATAATTTTGATAGCTTTCTCACTTATTAACTTTTTCTTGATTAGTCTCTTATATTAAGGACTTAGAGTAAACAAATAAGTATCTTGATATCATAATTTATTAAGGAGATCACTTATTAAGTTATGATATCCTATTGATTGTATCTAGCTTATTATGTTATAGGAATAAGCTAGGTATCTTTCATTCAGTTGAGAAATTTTCAAGTCTTTAATAGTTATTAGGAAAGATACGTAGCTTAAGTTACTATATAGTAATTAAGGGAATAAGTGAGATAGAACCCTTAGTGTCGTAGTAATAAGCTTAATCTTTATGTCACTTAATGAGCTTTCTCTCTTGGGAAATAATCACTAATAACTTACTAATTTGTTCATATGCATGTTCAAAGACACTCTTTCTCTAAGTATTCTAACTTACTAATATTCCCTTATGACAATCTACTAATTACTAATTATGAAGCTATCTTAAATGTGCAGAAAGATGAATGCACAATACTGGTTACCCTATATCACATGGCATAGTAAACTAATTAGCTCATGTTATCTTGGTTCAAATTATTAGATGATGTCTAATTCTATAGTGACAAAGGTTTAAATCAAAATATTTATCTAATTTTATATTAACATTAATTTACGGAAATATTAAATACAAAATAAATTATACACAAATAGACATAATTTAATTTTAGTTAAATATAAGGCTCAATAAACTTCAACCCATTTTTTTTTATTTTAAGCATCCAAGCGTTACATTTTAATTTTAGTGTTCCACTTCCCAAGTGTGGTGTGCAAACCCTGACAAGATAATCAATAATTTTTATGTAAACACAAAAATAAATTATTCCTATGGGCGAATATAGGGAATATCTTGTGTATCACTGAATAATGGACTTGGCATGTGTATAAGAAAATGTGAACCATTGGAGGCATACTTCCTTATGTCTAGTGTTACCGATTCCATCAAAGCTTTATGTGATTTATGGATTTTGCCACCATTATTTATTTTTTAAAATTTTATTAAATTTTAAAATAAATACAAATTATAATTTTATATATACTTAATGTCTAACAATTAAAGAAATTTCTTTACGATATTAAAGTACTAAAATAAAACCATGTGAGCAAACGATTTTTTTAAATTACAAATTAAGGATATTAAGGTCTCGCCATATCTCCCTGCATGTCGATTGTCTGGAAGAGAGAAAAGTTCTTCTCTTTAGGATTTTCTTTTTATAGAGTGTTGAATTCAATGCAATTTGATTGACATTTCCTTTTGTGTTTTTGTTATCGGTGGGCTAACGCGGTTGCGGTAGGAATTATGTGACAATGGATGAAACTGGGGACGTTGCTTCATATCCAACCTTGTCTCTCATTGCAACGCATATAGGTATAATATTCAAATCCAGGGGAATGGTCCAAGCAATTGGGAAATAGGTGTTATAGGTGTCTAGATATGATAGGATCATAGATTCTAAAACAAGGAGGCCAAGCATGGAGCACAGAAACTTACTATTAAGGAGAAGATCACTTCATTCTTTGATGTTGTTTCATCAAATAAAGAGAGATTTCATGGTATTTCTCAAATGCCCAATAAATCTTTTCCAACTTATTAGAGCTCTATGCTCTGACATATTTTTGGCAAGGAATATGCTGCAACGCAGCTTTCCTTGGTTAGTATTAAGTTTACAATTGAAGTTTTGCACATGTGTGTATAGTGATCTTGTAGTTTAGAAAGGACAATGAGTTGTGGAATTTACTTTTCCCCAATATTTGATGTATTTAATTGTTAACAATCTTGATTATTAAAACTGTGATGGAATAAATCTTGTTTGTATGTGGTTTAGATTTTCTTGTAGGGTGTGGGTTGGGAGGGTTGGGAATGCAGGTTCTTTTCTCCCACTTCTCTTGGTTTCTATGTTTCGATTTTAGGTGTTTTTCTAGTCACTTCCTAAAAAGGACTGTGGTAGGGGGAAATGTTCGCAATTTTATTAGAGGGTGTTAGCGCTCAGTTGGTAGCCATTCAACCTACACCTCATTGTGGTAGCCATGGCGCAATGTATAAATAATCATTACATGTTGTGTGGAATCATGGAGGTTAGAAGAAATGTGAAGCAATGTGAATGAGGTGTCACAAAAGCCTATAATTTTGTGGTGATTTCATCTCTCCATTGGAGTCATTCACATAAGGCATCAAAATAAAATTTGATGGTGGAAATCCAAGAGAAGTATTTGTATGTTTTTGAGACCATTGTTCAATCTTGGACATTGCAATACTTGGAATAAGAGTTTAAGGCATACATGCAAATATAGAGAAACAAATATATGCAATTGGAACCTCCTATGTGATCAATAACTTTGATGGTGTCTCGTATTGCCAATTTTCCGAATGTCCCATAGAAGGTTATTCAATCCTCCACTCTTTTCTTTGCCCAAGTCTCATCCCGTCCAAAGGAAGGAAGTGTGGAGGTTCATCTTCTCTTAATTGACATTGGACGTTGCTACAAAATAAACATCCTTGTAGAGATATCGTAAATAGACATCTATAATTATGAGTACACTAAGGAGATCCAATGATAAAAGATGTCCTTCATCAACTAACATTCTAGTTTTTTACTTGTTTCAAATGCTTTTTCCTTGTTTCAAATGTTTTGTTAGATTGTTTTATTAATAGGGTAATATGTTCAACATCACAATTGTTATGTTAGTTTAGAACTTGGGCAGATAGCTCTAAAGGTATTTTTAACAAAGACATTGCCATTATTCTCATGGGTTATGACCATCTTATATTTAATTCGTATTAAAAAGTTGTTAAATTGAATGGGTTATGACCATCTTATATTTAATTCGTATTAAAAAGTTGTTAAATTGAATTGGTATTAATTTGTCCTACTACAATGTTTTGTTCAAAAACTTAACTAAAAATAAAATAATTTATTTTTTTATTAAATTTAATCAACTTATAATTTATGACATTTTGTTATCTATAACAATAATTTGATATTATACCATCATAGATTCATCATAAATACATATCTATTAAGCACCGAGAGGTATCCAATTTATTGAGGTGTAATTTTTTTCTTAATGTATAAAAAATTTAAGATTAAAAAATTAGATCTTGGTTTAAGGTAACTATATGATGGTTTTAATTTTTTGATATTTGGTATCTAAGCTTGAGTTCAATTCAATATAATATAATTTTTTTGTTTAAGCCGACATCAATTGAATTTTTTTAATGGAACGACATGTTACATAAGGTTAAGCGTTACAACATCTCCCCCATATTGAGTTGTAAGTTTTTGTTTACGCTGACATCATTTACATTTTTTTAATAGAACGACATGTTACATAACATTATGCATTACAACATCTTCCCATACTAGGTTGTAAGCACCTCGCTACTCTGGTACAATAAATATATATTAATTTATATATTTTATATTCTATTTCAAAAAATTTCAAATTCTATAAACATTATTTTAAATATCTTCTTTTTAATATATATATATATGATAGTCGTTTTAAACCTTTTATCAATCCCAAATATCATGATATATACTTTTTATATATTTTTTAATTATTATATTTTATGTGATAATATTTTTAACATAAAAATTTGTCTCCAAATTTTTTTTAACAATTAAACGAAAAAATTAAAAATATTTTAATAAAATTATCTTTTTAATATCACAGAATTGTTAAAGTTATTCAAAACACATTTTTCCATATGAAACGTACTAAATGATTACTCTATTCAAAATAATAATTATATATATATATATATATATATATATATATATATATATATATTAATTCAAATTGCTCTATTCAAACCTTTCTTACAACGAAAGAGGTTTTTTATTAGATGACGTTAATTTTGGGGTTTCATGCCTGGATAATGGAAAATCCAATGACATCGAAGGTTACCAAGTAGAAATTTTAAAAATTGACGGGTCGGTCCTCATCCCGCACATCCACAAGCTCTTCAATCTAGCAGTCAAGCAAGGTTTCCCTACACCTTGGACTCAAAGCCTCATTATTCTTATCTTCAAAAGCAGAAACTCAAATAACCCCTCTAACTATCGGACTATTATGGTTAACCCTCTTTTAGCTAAGTTGTATGGTGTTATCTTAGAAAGAATATCAGCGATTGGATAGAAATGAAAGGTAAACAGGCCAAATGGAAAGCCGTCTTTAGAAGGCATCATTCAACAACAGACCACCTTGTTACGCTTAGGATCATTGCAGAGGAACGTCGTAATAATAAGTTTGATTTGTGTTGTTGCTATGTGTACTTTAGAAAAGATTTTGATACAGTGCCTAGAAATAACCTTTGGAGGATGTCAGAGGAGCTCCAGGTCCCTTTTGAGTTGAGAGTTGTTGCAATAAGACTTTACGAAAAACTTTGTAGCCAATTTTAAGAACAACAAGGGGTGGTCGATGGATATAAATTGTAATAGCGGAGTTAAGCAAGGTTGCCCCCTCCCCCCCACCCTTTTCGGTATCTACATCAATAACCTAAAGGGGTGTTTAGAAGAAGCAGGCTGCGTCGACACCTTCTTAGCCGTGATATCCTCTTGCTCTATGCAGATGATATTGTCCTCCTGGAAATGTGTCACTCTGATCTCAACAAACAATTAATAATTCTCAAAAAACATTGTTCTACTATGGGTATGACTGATAATACTGACAAGACTAAAGTTATGATTATAAAATCCAAGAAAGACACCTCAACCAACTTTACTTACAACAATAGCAAGCTAGAGGAAGTAACTTCTTACAAGTATTTCGGTATTGATATCCATCATAAGCTCAATTGGAGCTATAGTATCGAGAAAAGAATCAACGGTGGTTGGAAATCTTACTTTGGCCTCGAAAACTATTGTAAGTCAGCCAACCTTGTTATGTGGGATAAAAAGAAATTTCTCTTTGAAACTCTTGTCATTCCCGTCATCTTATATGGTTGTGAAGTTTGGGGCTGCAACATTTCTAGGGAATCTTGGAGGAAGATCGAACAAATCCAGAAGCGTTTCATAACTTATAACCTCAAAATTAAAAGCAATACATCTTGCCCTATTCTCCTTATTGAAGTAGGTCTTCCCCCCATTGATAGCAGAGCCATGATTAGATACCTAATGTACAAGCACAAGATAAATAGTATGGGAAATAAGAAACTTCCTAAAAAAATTTAAAATTCAAGTCAAAACCACATGCGCCTCAAGCGAGGTTGGCATAAACATACGAGGGCTTGGTTAAACCACTAGGGCATTAATGAAATTGACACTTTATAGGATATCACTAATGCTAAAAATAATATTACTTTTAAGTTTAAAGAGAAAATGTGGTGTGAGAAAGAGATAGAAGGAAAAAGAAAGTTAAGGTACTATAAAGAAGTCATTAACTAGGATCTAGAAGTTCATAATTATCTCTCGGCTTTAGCCAAATCTAAGAAGAAAATTAATACAGCCAAGATAAGAATGAACTCTCACGAGCTCCATAGTGAAACTGGACGCTGGTCAATTCCTAAAACTCCATGGCTAGAAATAATTTGTAGTTTGTGTGAGTCCTCGAGCGTAGAAGATGAAAATCACTTTCTCCTAGATTTCCCTGCTTACACCCATATTAGATCTCAGTTCCATAATATCGGCCATAATACAACCCTCTCAAACCTCCTGTCCTGCCAAAACTATAATCAGCTAGGAAAGCTTCTCTCCAAACTTTTGGAGCATAGAAATAGAACTTTAAAGCAATCTAATCAATTTCCTTTTTAAGGTCTGATAGACCAAGGTGGTCTCACGGGACGTTAAGCATATTCATCATCATCATCGTTAATATTATGATAAATATTTTTATGTAAACATAATTTACATTTGTTTAATGAAACTACACCTCGCTACTCTCATTGCAATAAATATACATTAATTTGTAGATTTTATATTCTATTTCAAACTTTTTCAAATTCTATAAATATTATTTTAAATATCTTCTTTTTAATATATATATACTCTTTTACATTATAGTCTATTTTTAAACCTTTTATCAATCCCAAATATCATGATATATAATTTTTTAATTATTATATTTATGTAATAATATTTTTAACATAAAAAAAATTTCACCAAAAAGTTTATAACAATTAAACGAAAAGATTAAAAATATTTTAAGAATTTATTACCTATTTAATATCACATCTTTGTTAAAGTTATTGAAAACACAGTCAAGGATATAGTGGCCCGTTGGTGGGGTTAGATGGATTTCATTCCATCCACCCGGGTTCAATTCGTTGAGACATATTCTGGCTTGTATTATCAACTGACAGTTTGCTCGACCTACCATCCACGATATGTGAGAAAGTTTGTTGAGATTTTCCATGCGTTGTTAGTTTTCCTTGATTCCTTCGGAATAGCAAGAAGGTGATTTTTCGACTAAAAAAAAAAGTTATTGAAAACACATTTTTCCATATAAAAACTTGATAATACATGCACTAAATAATTGCTCTATTCAAAATAATAATTATATATATTTGTAATATTATGATAAATACTTTTATGTAAACAAACTTATAACCTCGTTAACTTTTATATATAACTATCACTTGACTAATTTATATAATAATAACAATATGAAGGATAATTTTATGTCAATAAAATCTTTACAAATATTTATATCTAACCCAAATTTAATTATCACTTGACTAAAAGATAATTTGATGTCAATAAAATCTCTACAAATATTTATATCTTACCTATCCACATTCATTGCTTTGTGTGTACTATTTTCAACTTTTATTTAGCATAAACAAGAGCCACTAGGTGGGAATGTCCCCGACATTGCTAATAGCTCTTGTTATAAGATGGTAGCTATAAAAAGAATAATATAAATGGAAAAGCATTACTAACATTCCCAAATCTAAATGTGGTAAAATTGACAACACTGAACTAAGTCAGACAATTAATATATGTTCTCTTGAATCTTCCAAGTTCAAAGGTGTCACTGTTATGTCTTAATCATCCACAAGCTATAAATTTAATTTAAATTTAATCATTATTATCATATAAATAGGTATAGAGTAAATAAAATTTTATGAATGGATGAAACGACACCATTTACAAAATCTAAATGATTTAAATAAATTCTCTTTGCACTTGAATACTTAAAATGTATTACAATAGGCTACATGCCAAGCAACTATATGGCTCAAGAGAAGTATAGTAATAAAACTATTCACGTTGCACAAAAACCCTCCATGCTCAGAAACGAAGCCGAGCTCATACACTACTTGTATAGCCTAAGCACAAACTTGCAACTTATGTACGTTGGTATTCCCATAAATGTTCATCATCCACATTACACAACGTTGGACATTATGCCAAACAAAAGAGACAAGTCATTAATATGAACAAGTTACAAATTGTAAATAAGAAAATAATTCATGTGGGCCAACAGTCCTAAAACCTTATCAAGATGAAATAAGGATGACTTCAAAGGAGTTTTCTCCTTTTTTAAGTTTCCTCCCCCACAGTAGGTCTTAATTGCTAAACTTTATATATATATATATATTTATATGTCTAATAATATGGCCTTTCAAATACTTCATGAAGCAAAAAATAAAAGCATGGAGATAAATGTAGAAATTTACCAAACATACTTCAATAGTTGACAGAGCTCGAAGTCATCCTTTAATATCATGTAGTGTGCAGTTCAACAAAAGAAGAAAAAAAACAAATGAATGTAAAATGCAGAACAAATGTCTTTAAAACTCCTCATAGAATGCTAATATCAACCATTGCAAAATTGTTGAAGAGAAATCAAAAACCTCATTTACAAATATATCCACGAGTTGACTAGCCATAACTTCTAGAACTTTCATTAATAGTATGCCAACTCATAGCAATAGATCCATTGTTTAGTAAATGTGGAGATCTCGGATAATAACAAAGGTTGCATAACAACATAACTTGCCATTGTTACAAAATAATTAGTTGAAAAAAATTGCCAACAAATATTAATACTTAATTAATAACATTTTTTATACGCTGAAACATAAGTAAGTGTATAATATAGAAATGATGTACTTTATAGTTACTGTTGTATATGAAACATTAATCAAAAGCAAAGTATTAACATGTGCAAACTAAAGTCAAACGTTTTTTATTAGTGGTTATTTCAAGCAGTGGTATTCCTTATAATTATGCAATTACTTTAGCTACGATATTCAATTTATCAAATAATACAATTATTTTACTTGCTATTCCAAGCAACGATACTCCGAGTTCATAATTTATCAAATAAGTATTGTTTCTAAGTTTATAATTGATCAAATAAGTATAGGTATTGTTTTTTTTATCATGCTTATAATTTCTTATGGTTATAGTGGAAAGAAATAGAATATAAATTTTGAAATGATAATTTAATTTTTAAATAGTTATGTTTTAATTTCTTTTCTTTTTTTTTTCAGGGTTGGTAGGTGTGGGGGGGTCCTCCTAGACCCCGAAGGAAACAAAAAGGCTGAATATGCTTGGGGGCTTGGCAATCAAACAAATAACGAGGCGGAGTGGCTTGCATTGATCCAAGGCCTAACTACCGTCAAGGAAAATAACATTCAGAGTGCTTTAGTAATCGGGGACTCCATGTTAGTTATCAAGAAAGCCCGAACTCTTCTAAAAAAGTATCACTCCCCAACTAATAAGTTTCACCTACTCTTCCTCATGTTGGCCAAGAATATGGCCTCCTTCTCTCTCTTCCACATTCTAAGGAGAAACAATTCCATGACAGACACTTTGGCCAACCAAGGAGCCATTTTAAATTGTGGGATTCTCAATCAAAATGGCAACTTAATCAAAAAATGGGTTCCATAGTGCATGCCTCATTCCATAGAGCACGTCTCATCTCTCAGCATTTAATGACCACCGTCGTTCACAAAGCTGTCTCATCCTCGATCAGAGGTGATATCTGCAGGCAGATCCTATCTACCCCCACCTCGCTCCCCCGATGGCGCTTGCAGCGAGTGCACACCTGGCTCGCATGCGAAGTTTTAAGGCATGAGGAATGGAGACAAGACGCGGGCAGTTTAATTTCCAGGAGGGGCGATCAAAGCACCATCTCCTCTCCTCGCTATCAGCACTTGCTTTCTCTCTGCATCTGGAAAGCAACTCGCAGAATGGATTGTGGAAACAATGGGTCGAACGCCGGTGTATGCCCTCCGGGGTTGAAATGCAAGAGGTGCAAGGTTAATATTGGACAGAAGAGACACCCCTCGGTGGTTGATGAAATGTTGAGTCCAGGGAGTGGCGATATTGAAGTTCTCCACCCCTCCAGAGCTCCTATGAAGCATGTCCATCGCAACGAGGAAAATGGACAAGCCTGGACTCAACAGGCAATGGGAATTCACGAGCAGAATGCAATCCCAGTCCAAAATGGGTTCATGTTCAATGGCGGTTGCTTCTGGCGTCCCATTGAGGTGGAAAAAATCCAGAATTTCGGGGGTTTGCAATACCAAAACTCCCTCCAGGAAGGGTTGCAGCATTATGGCAGCCAGAGAATCAATTCTAGTGAAGCCGGGAAAGCATGGAAGGTGGTAGGTGACAGCTTGGGGCTCATTCACCTAGACTCCCCGGTTGGCAGAGAAAGTCCATCCCATGGAGTACTTTCACACCTGCAAGACATAGAAGCACAAGTAAATTGGCTAAGGGGGGAAAACTCAGAACTTAAGAAAGCTCTCTCAAATCTCTCTCACATTACTAGCTCGGAAGCCAGCAATACCAACAACAAAAGTAAGGAATTCTATGAGAAGATAGTGGGAAAGATTGACTCCCTACACAGTTGTCTGAGGATAGTTGAAGCAAAAGTTGACTGCATCCGGAGCAGCAAAGAAAATAGCCCAGCAGCGATCACAGGGTTGAAGGACAAAGAGGACCCAGAAGCTGGAAACAAGAAGAAGTTCCGCCTCACAGAAATCCTCTAAGCTATTAGCAAGCTCTCTCCTTTCTGTAGATATTTTTTAATTTTCAAGTTGTGGCATGTATATCCCTATGTAGTTTGTTTCTGTCCTACCCTGTTAGCTCAAGAAATATTGTCAATTTTGAACTCCAGAAGACTGTTTGGAGGTGCCTTCTTCCCTCGTTTTTGTGGGTACAGTCTCCCAACCATGATGTAGTCCTACCTTTCTTATAATATAAATATATCCGTTTCTGTAAAAAAAAAAAAAAACTTTTTTTTTCAGCGGAAAAATCACCTTCCTGCTATTCCGAAGGAATCAAGGAAAGCTTGAAATACAATCATTACAATGGGGCTCAACAAGAGCATCATGTCACTTACAAGAATTGAACCTGGGTGGGGAGGGAAACAATCTTTCCTCGCAACCACTCAAGATACAACCAATGGACTAGTTATGTTTTAATTTCTTATAATTATAGTGAAAAAGAAAAAAATATAAAACATATTTTATATATAATGTTTATGATTTAAATGTATTTATTTGATTACAATTTCAAAGTTATTTATATTAAAAAAATTAATAAAAAAAATGAAAAGTTATAATCTGTTTTTGTTTCTAATCAAATAAGTATAGGTATTGTTTCTCTTATCAGGCTTCTAATTTCTTATGGTTACAATGGAAAGAAATAGAATATAAATTATGAAATGATAATTTAATTTTTAAATAGTTATGTTTTAATTTCTTATAATTATAGTGAAAAATAAAAAAATATAAAACATATTTTATATGTAATGTTTATGATTTAAATGTATTTATTTTATAATTTATTTGAGTACAATTTCAAAGTTATTTATATTAAAAAAATTAATAAAAAAAATGAAAAACAAAGATAAAAAAATTAAAAGTTATAATTTGTTTTTTTATCTTATAATTTTCAAAATTATATAGAACTCAACTCAGATAAGATGTCAAAATGACATGAAGTCAATATTTGAAATAAATATTAGTATAATGTAAATAAGAAAGAGGTTAATTATACATGTAACGAACGAAGCCTTATTTGCTCTGAAAGGAAGGCCCAATTCAGTTTCCAATTCGTTTAAGAGATCTTTAATATTGTATAATATCGAATACAAAGGTATCACCACGATATCATAGTAACATAGTGCTCCTAGTTGTTAGTGTTTTCTCCATCCAGAAAATGAGATACTTACGAGTGTGTGGAGCCTTTAATAGATAAATCACATGGAACCATGGCCCACATTCACTTAATTGGACATCTGGTTTCTAAAAGGATTTCTCATCTTTTTTATAATTATCATGATTTTCACACTATTATTACCGTGTAAATGGAATTAGGCTGCAAATTAATTTTAATGAAATTAATATGCCATTACTCAAATAATTGTGAGACAAAACCATTCATATAGTTTATATGTCTCGCATTGTTTTAGGCATACATAATCTATGATATTATTTGTAATCCCGTGCGTCAACATTTGGCAAGTTTTGAGACAATTGGCACATTTATACACTGCATGCATGCAAGAATCGCATTATATCATGAGATTAACAATGACACGGAACATGAATATTAATTGTAATCCCATGCCTCCAAACATTTAGATTATGTAGGTAACATTTTTCAGACAACTGGCACACTTATACACTACATGCAATCTTCTTTTTGAAACCCCTGTTGTTGATGGCCTGCCAAATGTCCATGCACTATCTGTCGTGCATGGATTGCCAAATGCTTGCTTTGTCAAGGCCGCAGCTTCTCCTAGATTTCGACACTTAGACCATACAAATATTCTAGAACCCCACTTCATCTCAAAGAGAAGATTGTTGCATTCCCTGCAAACACAGGAAGAAGAAAAAGATGATGGTGATGCCCCAATTATCGAGTTCTTGAAAACGTTAGTACAATCATACGCACGCAGCTCTCAAAAGCATATGCAGATCCAGACAAAGAAGACATAAATGGTATGCTTGAAATCATAGTGGATAAATTCATTCAGAGATAGAGAAAGGAACATTCAAAGATTTCAATAGCAATTTGAGGATTTTTTAGACTATGGAAACACGAGACTTTAGTCGAGATATCTGGAAAAAAATTTCGGAGGTCTCCAAAGCCATTATCGAAGATTTGCATAAGGCCGAATTGAAAACGAAAATTTAAATGTATTTATAGTACAATGAGATGAAGGAAATAGCCAAGTTTTCCAACGATGCAGGAGTTACCGGGGACCTTCTCAAGGATTTGAAAATGCCCTTTGCCAAGCAGAAAAGATAGGAAATTGAATTTTTCAGAAGCCTGGACCAACTAGATGGAAACTATTCTACTATAAATCTGCTTGGGAATTGTAGTCATAGAGAGAATTTGGTTCAAGGGGATGCTGAATCTACTGCGGGTGAAGAATCTAAGCCATGTTTTTTTGCAGGGGAAGAGTGGTAGAGAGCATTCGGTTCAAGCGGTTGCTGAATTTGTTGCTGGTGAAGAATCTGACGAGAATCTTAGCCATGGTTTTCTGTAGCGACGAGGAAAATTGAACTTTCAAGCATATGGGATGGATTTGTCTCCATATGCTCTCTTTGTTTTCAACGATAAATAGTTAAGTGAATAACAAAAGGCCAAGGTTGGGAGAGAGCACTCACTGCCTAATGCTACGCAGCAACTGCTATTGAAGAAATATGTAAACAAATTTTCAAGGTAAGTTATTCATTCAAGTTAAGCTATTCATTTCAGTCTTAGAAGAAGTATCGACCATTCCTAAATTCATTCTTTTTCTTTGAGTTTGTCATAATTTACAAGGTCCAAAGTTCAAATCTCATAGATCCCTCCCATGTTAAAGTAGATTTGGGGGTTCATAGCTCCCACAAATTAAAAAGGGAAAAAGAAAATAATTGATAGATCACAACACCCAACCTAAATCGATGTCCAGACTGACTAGCTCCAGAAGAACGTCCTTCTGGCCAATGACATCTAACACAGACTCCCACTGATTCTTGATCTTGTCCTTCATATCCTTCTTGAGTTTCTTCCTGATGATGGCCACGACCTTCACATTGATCATTGCACTCTTTTCAACAGGAGGCGTCACGCCGGTGGTCGTCGCGGGTTTGTCGTTGATAACTGCACGAATTGGATCGATTATCATTTTGCAATTGCCATAGTTCCAACAACACCCTGAATGCCTACCTGAAAAATTTCTTGTGAAGCAAAACTTGTGGGTTGTGCTTCGTCTGAACATCTGGTGTCCATTGAGCAACATAGACGATCTGGCATTGACGATTGAACACGGGACCCACTCCATATTGGAAACCCTAATCAGCATCGTTGCTGCATTAGAACACTAGAGTCTGGCACACCACTGGTCCTGCCAAGAGCCTAATGGACTCAATTATTTGTTCCTGCACTCAAGCTCCTACAAAATCATAACAACTTTACATGAGGAGGTTTAAGTATTATACTGCAAAATGAATGAAAAGCAATAATGAACAAAAAGAGTTTTCAGTATATACTGCAAAATGGATTAAAATACCAGGTTTATGCTGCAGCAGATCATCTATGAAAATAGCTGATTCATCCTACACATTTATCTATCTATATTTATATATAAAAACTATAGCGAGGTGAAACATACCTATGATATAATTTAGAAAACGGAGAGGTGAACATATTGTTGCAGGTTGCACCAGGAATAATGGGCATAGATTGCAGCACGGGATAACGGACAACCAGTGGTTCCATGGAGACAGTAGTTGACGCAACAAGCCCACTCTTCATCGTTCAATATGGATCCCCTTAGACATGGAACGAGATTGTGAAGGCTTAGATCCAAGAAGACGCTCACAAAGGCGGTGCATTGGAGACAGAGGGCAGTACATTAGAAGTCTTGAGACAGTGGAGGGAGGTGCATTGGAGGCAGAGACCTAACAAATATAGTATGATGAATTAAATGTTAATTCAATGCCCTCTGGAAAACCGACGACATTTGTGTGGCCCAAGAAATGTTAATTAAATGCCCCTGACATTACTTATGCATTCGCACAACACCTACCGAGGCCCGGTGACGACAACCCGCCACCAAGTCCTGGGCCACAACTGTTGATGTATATGTAACTTCGGAATGTATTTCACATGTATATGTATATTGTATTCCTATAGAGATGGTATTATTCCTCTATAAGGAAGTGTCGTCATTTATATTGTAAGTGTCGTAACTTATACTTGATGGGTTATTAGACCACCTTGTTGGGGTCGGCCCTGTATAAGTCATGTGGGTCAAAGGGTTATTAGACCACCCTATTGGGGGTCGGCCATGTGGGTCTAAGGGTTATTAGACCACCCTATTGGGGGTCGGCCCAGTCAGCATTATGTTATGTGGTTAAGTTCGAGCCTACATGAGTTATGTAAAAAGGCAAGTCAAGTCAAGTATAAATAAAGTGCGGGAGGCACTCTATTTACTCACTCACTTCTCACACATGCACTCAAGGAGGAGTGGCGCACTCATGGAGGAGGAGAATCTGCTGCTAGGTTATGGCTATCTCTCTTGGTTGGTTGTATCATTGCTCTATCTATCTCTGAGGAAGTTATTGGGGTTTTTCACCTTTATGGTTTTCCCCAAGTAAATCTTTGTGTCTCTTGTGTGCTTGCATTATTGTCTCCATGATTGATATGCTATAGATATGCTGTACATGTTGTTCTCTCAGTTAAGATCCTAGATCATATTGAAGTAAATTCAGAAAATTTAACATGGTATCAGAGCTAGCCTGAAAGAAGGCATGATATGGCATGTATGACACTTGTTGCACTTACGATGCTAGGGCTTGATATAGCAAAAACCAGTCATCGTAGCACTTTCGCTATAAATACGTTTTGGCGAAGTTTTTGGATCTGAAATTGTTACAGGACGAATATTAAATCTCCAGGTACCTTGTGTCCAAAGGAAAACCTCTAATTCGTTGTACTTTGTGATTTATGATCTGTACAATATAGGATTTCTGCCTCTTCCAGATCTGAGTCAAAATCAGGTGACCTTGGGAAAAAGGTCATAACTTGGGCTAGGAAGCTCCAAATGAAATTTCGTGAAAAGTGACAGGTATTACACATACTGTACTATCTCAAAAAACGTTTTCAGAGGCCTAAGTTGAACCAGTGACACGTGTAACTCCGTACAAGTGAGCTCTCCTGTATTATCCCATAAACAGGTCATGTTGCGACATTTGGCATAACTCTCTCTCAAAGATTCCAATTGAGGTCATACCTGTCAGGATGGAAAGGTAACAGGCCGAGCTATCTCAAAAAACTTTTTCAGAGGCTGAAGTTAAAATAGTGACACGTGGCATGCCGTACAAGTTCGCTCTCCTGTTTTATCCCAAAACAGGTCACGTTGCGACATTTGGCATAACTCTCTCTCAGAGAATCCAATTGAGGTCAGACCTGTCAGGATGGAAAGATAACAGGTCAGGCTATCTCAGGAAACTTTTTCAGACCCTGTGGATCAAAAAGTTCAGAGTTACACCAGAAACAATCAGGTACATATTTCTGTCAAAACGAAATTATTTTTTAGTACCTTCATTCATGGCTTCCGGAATTTAGGGCTTTGGAGAAAGTTGGAATTTTTGTAATCGGAGACCACGGCTGGATGCTACTCATCAAAATAGAAATTTAGAGACCAAGATCAGAATTTTTGGTTGGGCAGAAGGCCGGGCTTGATTAGACCCTAGTTCGAGACTTTGATTAGAAAAGTGGAAAATTAGGGCTTCTGTAAAAATGGGAATTTTTTGAAATCTGTGACCACGGCTGGAAGCTCCTCAGAAAAATAGAAGCTTAGAGCTTTGGATCAAACCTTTTGATTGGGAAGAAGAGTGGGCTTCATCAAACCCCAGTTCAGGGTCACGTCCAGTGAATCCAGAAGTCTCAAAGGAAAAATTGAGGAGTGAAACTTTGCAGTTTTCAAATTCTGAATATACCAGCTTGATCAGTTCATCAAGGCGCATATTTCTATCCTTTCAGAAGTTTGAGATTCAAAGTTTGAATTTTTGGGGTTTCTCTGACAAACCCATATCCAGCTCTAGGTCCAAGTTCTTGCAAATCAAGTGGATTGGGTTAATCTTAGAAGAAGATGGATTGGTCACCTGCATAAGTGAAGAAGTTCCTGTTTCAGAGGGAGATGAGGCTAAGGCCTTACATAAGAAGATTACAAGCGATCTCGACAAGTATGACTCATCGAGGTATGTTTTGAGATTTTTTCATGATTAAGTTTATGGTATGTTTGTCTTCATGTTATTACGGTTAGTACAATCTTGATTTTAGACTTGTCATATCACCTTAACAAAACTATGAATGCACGATAGAAAATATTCATTGATTAGGGTGTTGACACTTATGATTGTACTAATGTATTATGGTGTTGTATGAGGTTTATGTTGTCTACTAACACAAAAGGTACACCAAGAAAGACAAATCATGTTCTACTTCAAGAACGTACGATCATGGTGACATGAAGACAAGGATTCATCCATTGTCATGAATCACATAGAAGATCTACTCTCGAGGTATGTATAACTTGTTTATACAATGGTTAACTTATGAGACATGCAGGTTACTAGCACAAGTCACTGAAGAGAACCAAAAGACATTATGCGGGTATGTTGGACATAAACTAGCTAGCATGCTAATCCAGGTATGTTTTTCCTATATCAAGCTAGAATCCTACCTTTTGTTAGGATCTTATACTGTTGTGTTGTTGATAATGATTATTTGAATAATCATGGGTATATGCATTAATGATATGACTAACCCGAAGAGTCATATGTTTGAGTAATTACAGGTTTAGACATGTTATGTTTCTTATGATTTGACTAACCATAAGAATACTACATAAACCTTGAATGCTAATGCCTATTATTTCTGTTTGAAATGATCATGACTATACATGCTTGAGATTATTGTGTTTTAATAGTATACTAATGAATGTATGATTTTATATGAAATCACAAGGATAACACAATCATGATACTAATAAGCATGCATAGGGACCAAGGATGAATATGAGTTCAAGAACAGGTAATTCAGGAAGCAAAGAACAAGAGGGAGCACACTCCAGTTGTTCCTGCAAGAAAGCAAAGGAACACACTTCAGTAGTTTCTGCAAGGATGCAGATATTCAGAGGGAGTTGACCATCTTTCCACAACAGAAAGGTGTAGAAGAAGCTACTTCAGATTAGGACTCTAGCAGCTCCTGTAAGGAAGCAAAGACTCAGAGGGAGTCCACCCAACGAACAAACAAAGATAAGTATTTTAATTTCTTGCATATTTGTCTGTTTAAATAAAATTGTTCAATATGCTCATGTTCCTAGACTTAGGATATGTATTGTGCATATTAGAATAGTTGCATTGATGAACAGTATACTACTAATATACATGGGTAAGTAGCCTATGGCACTGAACAACATTCCATCGCTACTTATCTAGAATGAAACCTCTTTGCTGACATGTTGGGAGTTATGCACACTCTTAACAATGTTCTGGTAGAGATTGGAAGGCATCTAGAAAGTTACGGGATATGGATAAATGTTGTATTGAAGCATTGGCTAAGATAATTGCATGATTGTATGACATATTTCTTTATGTGTAAGAATTTGTTCTGAAAATTATGAAATGTTTCTAATCATGCAATTTAACCTGTTTTGTAGGAAAGACCGCATATCTTCACCTACAAAAGGACTACAACATTTGTTCCAGCAACAAAGATATATATTGAAAATATTGAAGATATTGAAGTTCCCGGGATCTGGGATGAAGAAATGGAATGCCATGATCCGTCGATCATGAAGAATGATGTTTGGGATGTAGTCCTAAGACCTAAAGGGAAGTTTGTTATGACTTCCATATGGATCTATCAAGATCAAGCATGCTGCAGATGGCAGCATTGAGAAATATAAAAGTGATGAAATAGAATATGCACCAGATGGATCTCAAGACAGCATGGTGTAGTCATATATGTGTGCAGAACTTGGTATGGTAGGATAGACAGTTTTCTATCCAGTTTGGGCTTTACCAAGAGTAAAGCGGATTCCAACCCTTACTACAAGGTTGAGGAAGGAAATCTAGTGATACTACTTTTGTATGCAGATAACCTGTTTGTTACAGGTGAAAATAGATTGATTGCCGACACGCAGCGGAAGCTTACTACCGAGTTCGAGATGAAGAACTTGGGGATGATGCACTATTTGTTTTTGGCATGGAGGTGTGGAAGAGTGCAGATGGAATCTTCCTTGGACAAGGGAAGTATGCAGTAGAGATCCCGAAGAGGTTCGGGATGATGGATTGCAAGGCCATGGCCACACCTATGGCATTAAATCTGAAGCTTCTATGTGATGCTTCATCTAAGCCAGTTGATGTCTCTATGTATTGTCAGATGATTAGGTCCTTGATGTACCTGACGAACACGAGACCAGACATTTGCTTTGCTGTGAACACATTGAGCCAGTTCCTTACGGATCCGAGAAGTGTTCACCTGGTTGCTGTTAAGCATGTTCTGAGGTACCTGAAGGGTACAGTGGATTATGGGCTCAGGTATGAGGCGAATCAAAAGTTTAACCTGCAGGGTTATGTTGATTCAGATTGGGCTGGCAGTGCTGCAGACAGGAAGAGCACATCTGGGTGTTGCTTCAGTATGGGATCAGGTGTGATCTCTTGGTTTAGCAGGAAGCAGTCCTGTGTAGCACTGAGTACAGCTGAGGCAGAGTATGTTGCAGCCTGTTCAGCTAGTTGTGAGGCAGTATGGCTACGGAAGCTACTGTCTGAGCTATTTGATCTCCCATTGGAGGCTACTGGTATCTTCTGTGATAACCAGAGCTGTGTGAAGCTGTCCGAGAACCCTGTGTTTCATGACAGGTCGAAACACATAGAGATCAAATATCACTATATCAGGGATATGGTGCAGAGAGGAGCTGTGAAGCTCCTATATGTTGCGACGGACGAGCAGATTGCAGATGTGTTGACGAAGCCACTAGCCAGGGTGAAGTTCGAGTACTTCAGAGAGAGGCTTGGCGTTCTTCAGATCGAGGACACTTCGAGGAAGAAGTGATGGACACATTTGCTGAAGCCATTCCAAGCATGTTGGAAGGAGGATCCTTCACATGGCTGTGGATGTAAGCGCTGGATGATGAACATCAGGATGATGTTCTGGTTTCTGCTTGATATGATCAGTTAGATCATGTGTATGTATTTTGTATATGCATCCTGTTGGATGCTTGGACCATGTATCTGTATATTTATCAGGTGGATACATTGTATGATCAGGTGGATCATGTATGGTGATATGTATCATGTATCTGTATATGTATCAGGTGGATACATTGTATGATCAGGTGGATCATGTATGGTGATATGTATCATGTATTTGTATTTGTATTAGGTGGATACATTGATGATCAGGAGGATCATGTATGATGATATGTATCAGGTAGATACTTGATATGCATCAGGTAGATGCATTGATGATCAGGAGGATCATGTATGATGATATGTATCAGGTAGATACTTGGTATGCATCAGGTAGATGCAGTGATGATCAGGATGATCATAGATGACGAGCTTCAGGATGTTGCTCCAGATGACATGCAGCAGGATGTTGCAGTGATGATCAGGATGATCATAGATGACGAGCTTCAGGATGTTGCTCCAGATGACATGCAGCAGGATGTTGCAATGATGATCAGGATGATCATAGATGACGAGCTTCAGGATGTTGCTCCAGATGACATGCAACAGGACGTTGCAGTGATGATGATCAGGATGATCATGGATACATCAGGATGATGTATGGTGAGTATCAGGTTGATACTCTGTGGCCGTGGATCAGGTTGTGCAGATGAGCATGTAATCCGGTGCCCTAGGAGATTTGCAGATGGTCTTTCGAGGTTTTTCCTATGGCATGTAATATCGGTGCCCTGGGACATCTGGAAAATGCTCTTTCGAGGTTTTGCTCTGGGAGGACATGTAATTCGGTGCCCTGGGAGATCTGCAGATAGTCTTTCGAGGTTTTGCCTATGGCATGTAATAGCGCCCTGGGATATCTGGCAGATGCTCTTGCGAGGTTTTGTCCTATGGCATGTAATAGCGCCCTGGGAGATTTCAGGTCAGAGTTGTGTACCCGTAACATCCTGAGATGCTCTTTCAAGGTTTTTCCATGACCACATGTAATAGCGCCCTGGGAGATTTCAGGTCGGAGTTGTGTACCCGTAACATCCTGAGATGCTCTTGCGAGGTTTTGTGGTGGACCACATGTAATTTGTGCCCTGGGAGATTTCAGGTCGGAGTTGTGTACCCGTAACATCCTGAGATGCTCCTTCGAGGTTTTGTGGTGGGGTCACATGTAATAGCGCCCTGGGAGATCCTACAGGTCGGAGTTGTGTACCCGTAACATCCTGGGATGCTCTTTCGAGGTTTTGTGACGCATGTAATAAGTCCTGAGGATTCCACAGTATGGCCAGTGATGACGAAGACCTGCAGGTGGTGGGCCTACATCCAATATGAAAAAGGACTGGCTCTGTAGAACTTCCTATGACGAGTAGATTCAGAGATTGATTGAGATAGCAGCAGCAGTGACGATGATGATGACTCGATGACGATTATCCAGTGACGATGATCTAGAGAAGATGACTTGTGCTAGAAGAACTGTGCTGAGAAATACCTTCCTAGTTAAGAGGGAGTGTTGATGTATATGTAACTTCGGAATGTATTTCACATGTATATGTATATTGTATTCCTATAGAGATGGTATTATTCCTCTATAAGGAAGTGTCGTCATTTATATTGTAAGTGTCGTAACTTATACTTGATGGGTTATTAGACCACCTTGTTGGGGTCGGCCCTGTATAAGTCATGTGGGTCAAAGGGTTATTAGACCACCCTATTGGGGGTCGGCCATGTGGGTCTAAGGGTTATTAGACCACCCTATTGGGGGTCGGCCCAGTCAGCATTATGTTATGTGGTTAAGTTCGAGCCTACATGAGTTAGGTAAAAAGGCAAGTCAAGTCAAGTATAAATAGAGTGCGGGAGGCACTCTATTTACTCACTCACTTCTCACACATGCACTCAAGGAGGAGTGGTGCACTCATGGAGGAGGAGGATCTGCTGCTAGGTTATGGCTATCTCTCTTGGTTGGTTGTATCATTGCTCTATCTATCTCTGAGGAAGTTATTGGAGTTTTTCACCTTTATGGTTTTCCCCAAGTAAATCTTTGTGTCTCTTGTGTGCTTGCATTATTGTCTCCATGATTGATATGCTGTAGATATGCTGTACATGTTGTTCTCTCAGTTAAGATCCTAGATCATATTGAAGTAAATTCAGAAAATTTAACAACAACACCCCAAGAAGACGTCACATGGACGAAGCCAATGGGTGGCTGCCAAATATGCAACATAAAAATAATAATACTACTACAAATAACACAGACTATAGGCGAACTTTGCAAAACCTGCAATTTTTTTTTATTTGGCCTGAACTAATACCTGGACCCGATAAATATATGTCGGGGACATAATAAATTACTCCATTAGATATTTCCTTGTATAGTTATAACATTATGAAATATATTTTTACTCCATATATTTATATGTGACTTCATTCAAAGTTTTATGTACTTTTTATTCTTGTACAATCATATGCATGTTTAAAGTGTAAAGCACTTTCTTAGCTCATAGATATAGATATGAAAAAATATTTAATCATACATAGAGATATGATGATGGTAATTTTGAGAGAAAATTGCAATTAAGTTGTTTGGAGAACCATTTTATGAGAATATAAAAATTAGCAATTGTATCTAACTGTGCAAAAAGAACATCGTAATAAGGAAGCAAGGTGGAATAGTTGTATAGAAGATATAATTTGAGTAGTGGAAATTGTAAAGTCTAAAAGAATGTTGGAAAGGTTAAATGTTGAAAGTGTACAACAACATGTAAGCAAGTATGTATTAGATAATGTAAATATATTGATAAAAGATAGATGCAATAAAAATCAACTAGTGTTCCATTGCACATGTGTAATTGGGAAAGCTAAAGGTGTTTATATTAATAAAAAAGAACATCCAATAAAATATAACAAGAATTATACAAAATTCCAGTGTAATTTATTTTCCCATGCACCGATGCTACTAGGAGTGCAATGTCAGAAGTTATAATTAAGAAAACATAGTCAAACAACGTAGCCTTATCAAATATCTAGTCAAATAATGTAGCATTAACAATTAATCAAGGTATGGAAATTACACAGTCCCATATTGCTCGACTAAGGTTCAAGAACCATAATTATCTTTAAGTCATCACTTTCTTCTATTTACTCATATCTTGAGTTATCCAAAGAAGAGAAAGATGCAAAAGTAAACATAAATCTAGACACAAAATATTTTGGAATTCTTCATAAGAAGAAGATCAATGTACAATCTACATTTCTTTTTTATAAACTATATATATTTGGTAATTTGAAGTATAACTATGCTAAAAACTTATTGATTTGGACATTGCAAAAAATCTTGATCCCTAGATCATGGCATATGGGTAATTGGAAATACGTGAGGACATTGGTAGCAATGGACTGAAATGTGGAATAAGTCCCAGATGGTAGATTGTCATACCTGTAAGAGTTCTCTGAAAAAGTCGAAGGAGAATGGTGTCATCAACTATATTGTTGGATGAACACTAGAGGTGAAATGACATCACATGGTTTGTTGGGTCATCTCCTTGTTTTCCCTCAAATTTTGGGATATCCAAGGGGAGGTTGGGGGTCATGCCTGGACAACTTGTGTCATGTAAAATGGGGTCATTTATCAGCTTGGATAAATCTGAGAGATTTAGGCTCACAATAAATGGAAGTGATGAACTTCCCATTTTATATTGTGTGGTACCTCCTCCAAAAGGTGGAGGTGGTGGCTTACCTCCTTCGAGAGGTGGAGGTGGTGGTGGTGTGTTACCTCCTCTTAGAGGTGGAGGTGGCATGGGTGTATTACCTCCTTCGAGAGGTGGGGGGGGGGTGTTGGAGAGTTAAGTAAGGTATGCCCAAGCAAAATTGTTCCTAACAACGCTTCCCAAGTATGCCTAGGGACAGACGGTCTCCCTTGTGGTCTATAGGGAGGTAATGTGGGAACACCTCCTTGAATAGGAGAGATTCCGTGCAACCTGAGAGACTACCTCAAGGATATTTGTTTTACAATGATTATGGTGGTGTGATCAACTGAAAGTGAGGATGAATGGAATTAAACAAAATTGATCAGATGCAAAAATATGATAACCACGATAACAAACACAATATGGCACAAGTGAGGGGGTATGTGTCAAGTTTTTGTGCAAATGATCTCTCAAGTTGGATATTTTTAATTATGTTTAGATGATATTGTGTAATAAAAAGAAAGAAAATGTATGTTCCCTTATTGGCTTAATGTCTTTCGTCTCAAACAATCATTGGTCCATCCAATATCTCTCTTGTTGGTGGTTACGAACCCACCAGAGAAGACTAGTGAAGGTATAAAATAATCAGTTATAAATATGGGTGTTGGGGCGATGTTCTAGAAGGACTGGTAACATTTCCAACATCCAACGAAATCTGAATCTAGTGCAAATGGATGCCACAAGTGCCACCCAATTATGTCCTAGGTTTTGGCCATTAAGATACCCATGTCAAGTGTGGATAGCGGGTTCGACCTCAACAATAAAGTGTCTCCTCCACCAAGATATGGGTCACTAGATGTGGTGAATAAATACATCTATACCTTGGCTTTTGCATCCTTGGGAACCACACTTCCTTGTTCGAGTTTGATCACACTTGCCGATAATATGATTTGATAGGTCCCCTAAACGTCAACAATAATATTGTTTAAAAAATGTAGAAGATTGGTAGGCATTATTTGGATGCCTAGCCCAATCATTCCTGAACTAACTAAATTTTATTTTTGTGACCTTCTTGGTGGAGGATCTTATGATGCAGGGGCATCAATTCCACCGCAACAATATGATAATATGGTTACGTGGCATGTGAAGGTTGCAAGATTTCAAAGGACCAAAATGGAGTGCTTAAACGAAGATTTAGTTTCCAGTTATTTAGAAATAGATTGAATTAAATAGTTGATAGGATAAATACGAGTTTGATTTTGCTGTTGAGACAATTTAGGGATGAGATGGGTGAGTCGAATCTCTTTTGGAGGAGATCGATCCCATGAGTTGGTTTTGTTGTTTTCTTGAGATAATTTAGGAAATTATGTTAAATTTAGAATCTTGAATCCCTCATTCGAGGAGGGGGATTTCCTTTTTTTTTGAATATGTAAACCATTCATTTTTTGGAGTTGGTGATGAAGAGCTTTGAAAAAATGCAGGTGTTGAGAGATGTTTCTCTTGTGGTCTTGAATTCTTGTGAATGAAATGAAATTTCTGTGTATAAAATGTTGAGAATATGCAAAGATTCTCTTGTTGAAGCTGTGTGAATGGTTACCGTTGGACTTCTGAAACTCCGACCTGGCATTTGTTCCCTTTCGTTCGGGCATTGAACAAAATGGCAGAGTCTATCTATTGGTGGAACACATGGGTTTTGTCATCCGATTTGGAATGAAGAACCAAAGTCTGATATGCTGGTAATGTTTCTCTTGTTAGAACAAATCCTCTATTATATAATATCGTTGTTCTTGTATTATTAAATGTTTGTTCCCAAAATAAAAGATCAATGCTCTATTTATCCATAGCCAAGTCGAGGTAATCTTACTCGAAATTTGTAAGAAAAAAAATCTGAAACGGAGTGACTTTGTGTTCTTCATTACAGGCTTGACAAATTCTTGTAACTCTATGAATTTTTTATTTATTTTTAATTGGTTGTTTAATTACAGGTGGTGGATGTTGTGGGCACCACACAAGTCATTGACAAAGAAGTGAATTGTTGATTGCTAATTTGAAGAACTAATTAATGTTTTGAAATTGGAATTTGTGTGTATACTTCCGAAGCTTGCACCAATTTTGGTATCAGAGTGGTACAGTTGATTAAGGGTAATGGATTTTTGACCATGGGGAGAACGAGGTCGGGGAGGAAGAATTGTATCAAATGTTGAACTTATGAATGAAATAAGGATTTTGCAAGCACCCTTAGAAACCATTGAGATTGGTAGACAGTGTGACCCTGAAGCCAGTGACATGAGTGATCTAGAAGAGGAAGCTCCAGAAGTAGTGGAAGTACTAGTTCAAGAAAGTGTAGAGATTAAATTGTTAAGATCAATATTAGGATCAAGTTCAAGACCAAAACCTGAACTTTCCACTTATGATGGAAGTCTAACAACTGAGAATTTGATAGATTGGATTAGTGATTTGGATAAGTATTTTGAGTATGAAGAAATTTAAGATGAAAAAAGGTTAAGTTTGTTGTGACAAGATTTAAGGGACACACATCCTTGTGGTACTGGTGGGACAACGTGTGGGATGAAAGGAAGAGAAAGAACAATCCCGTGATTAAAATTTGGGATAGGATGGTATCCAAGATGAAAGCCAAATTTATGCCAAAAGACTATTAGTTATCTCTTTACAGGAAGGTGCAGAACCTTAGACAAAGGTTGCTGATAGTAAGGGAGTACACCAAGGAGTTTTACAAAGTCAATTTGAGAGCGGGATATGTAAAATAATCCCTATAGAAAAAAATGAGGTACATCAATGGATTGAGAATGGACATTCAGGACGAAATTAACATGTTGTCACCTAGGACGATGGAAGAAGCATATCAATGTGCTTTAATAGCAGAAGAGAAGATAATGAGGAAGAAAAAATCAAGAAGAGGACGAGTTTATCTCGAGGAAAAGGACAGTTGGAGGGAAGGGGAAGGTTTTCAGCTCATAAAAGTGAAGCAAGCAGCTCAAATTAGCAAGGGCAGACAAAAAAAGGAAGTGACTCAAGTGGAGGAAGACCCTACCAGAGAGGTAGAGGTATAGGAAGAGGCAAAGTAATTTCCTATAGATGTTACAAGTGTAACCAATTGGGTCATATATCTTTTGAGTGTCCTGAAAAGGAGAATTATTATAGGGCATAAAATTACCTATGTAGCTCAAGCAAAGTAGGAGAAAGAGTAGGCACCTATGGCTGAAAACATGCTAGAGATTGGAGAGTCTTTAATGATGAATGGCGATTTTTTCACTAAATTATAAAACCTTGTGAAGCCTTGGAAAATATTTCGGCAAGTTTCTCCTTGGAAATTCATGCCCCCCTACAAGCCAAAATATGTGGCTATGAATGAAGTCCTAGCCCCCAGGCATGATGCCCCAAACACCCACAAAAACGTTATTGTTGCATCGCCGATTGTAAGATTCACAATCCCCATGTTTCTTGGGGAAACTTTGGATATGAGATGATGGGATTTAGAACTCTCCTAGATTAAAATGAGTCACTATAAGATGTTATAGTAAATATCATCTGCCCTTCTCATGTGGAAATTAAGCAACTAGAAAAACGATATTCAACCCATAAAATAGGGATGAATGTAACTCTGATTTTGATTTCCGTGATAAATAGAAGGCAAACGAAGCCCCTAGCAATTTCCATTTATGGAAATCAAGGGTGAATGGGAGCTTCCTAGATATTTTTGTGGGAAAACAGAAGTTTGAATCCACATTTAGAGGGGAAAATTGTTTTATCTTCACTTCCCATTTTAAATTCGACAGGTCTAACCTCCCATACATTAAAAATAAATAAATAAAATGTGGGGTAATCATACCTAACGAGTGTTTAATTAAAATTTAGCCCATTAAAAATTTTAAATCCCTAAATTTATCCCTTGGGATAAGATTAGCCCCTCATTAGAGAAAATTTGAGGTCTAAAATGGGCCTCCTAAGGAAAATAATGAAATAATATTTATGAATTTTGGAGGAAAAGAGAAAAAAACTACATTTTTTCTTTGTATTTTCAACATATCTCCCTATCGTTTTACTCAAGTTTCAAGAAGGAGAACTCATTGGATGCAGAATTAAATTCCTCATCCAATGAGTAACCAAACTTCATATTTTTAAGGTACACCACCCCACGAAGAACAAGAAATACTTCAAAAAAATGTGTTAATTTGAAAAGTAACATGTTTTTTTGAAGTATCTCTCATTTTTCGTGGGGTGTGGTACCTCAAAAGTATGCAGTGTGGTTACTCTTTGGATGTGGATTTAATTTTGCATCCATTGAATGCTTCCACTCAGAATTTGAATCAAACGACAAGGAGATATGTTGAAAATACGAATTAAAAAAGTAGCTTTTTTAATGTCAAATATGCCATGTCAACCATTATGGTTGACTATTTTCTTGAAATTCTATTGGTTATTGAATTCAATGGATCTTTTTCTTATGAGTTGGATCGTTTTCTTACGAGGTGGCTTGTATTCTTATGAGGACCATTTTAGACCCCAAGTTTGCTCTAATGAAAATTTTCCATTGTCTTGACTAGATTTTAAAGCAATTTTAGGAAGTCTCCGGTCTCTCATGTTATTTATCTTGAACTTGTACCTCGAGTACCTGGTCATAACGATGCTCTCGATGGGTGGAAGACCCCCTTATAGAAGGAGAATAGGGTAAGGAGTATTTCCTTTAATTTTGAAGTTAAACGTTATGAAACTACTTAAGGATTTGCTCAATCATTTGTCAGGATTCTCTAGATGTGTTGCATCCCCAAAATTCACAATCGTAGAAGATAATGGGAGTGACGAGATTTTCCAAAAGAAAGTTATTTTTATCCCATGTCACAAGGTTTTCTTATTTATAGTTGTTTTCAAGACCAAAATAAGCTTTCCACCCCCCATTAATCCTTTTATCAATGCTATAATTCCAGTTGAGTTTGTGATGATTATAAATTCCAAGATATTTATAGGAAGACACTTCCTTTAAGTTAATATTGTCATATACAAAATTAGTGTAAGTGACCTTCTTGGACTTGATAATCATATTTTTTGTCTTTTTGGTATTAACAGCCATACCCACATTATAGTAGAAATCCTTGAGAATCCTTAATTGCTTATCAAGATCAAAGGGACACCTTGTCAAAAGAATGATATCGTCAGCATAGAGAAGGATGGTGATGACTATTCCAACTAAGGTCGTGCTAGCACATCTTATTTATTCTAAACAAATTTCTATCTTATCGATGTAAATGCTGAAAAGGGTAGGGGAGAGGGGGAAACCTTGCTTAAATCCAATATTACAATTAGTATCCTTTGACCAACCCTTAATACTCTTAGATTTTGCAATGGTAGACTTGTACAAACATATCACAACAGCTCTCAACTCGAAAGGAACCTTTAGCTCTTCTATCCTATTCCACAAGTTATTTCTAGATACCATGTCGAAAGCTTTCCTAAAGTCCACAAAAGCAACATAAAAATGGATTTACTATTACGAAACTCCTTCGCAATGATCCTAAGCGTAGCCTTGGCAAGTTCACTCTATGAACCTATGACATATCACGTGCGTTCATAGGATACTAAAGAATACCCCTATTTCACTAGATATTAAGGATTTCCTCCAAAAAAACATTTTCTTGAATCCCCCTCCCAATGCACCTTTACAATACCCCTATTTTCACTAGATATCCTAGGTATCCATTTTTTCCATGACATTTTTAATACCTCTTTTTTTATTTTTACTTTCATTATGGTGACATGAAACAACTCTTATAACCCCTTGAAACCTTGTAAGGTCAAATACGAAATCTCAGTGAGAGAAAATATTTCACGATGGGGAACAACCCCCTAAACACATCAACTTAATTCAAAATCATTCCAATCAACTATACATCATATTCATTCAAAAATCATACCTATTCAAACAACACTCTAAATCCAAACATAATTGGATTCATACCACCTTCACACAAACCATACTTATTCAAACACTAATCTGACCTCACACAATCAAATTTACACAAACTTTAGGCATAGAGTACCTATTCTGTAATGTCCCTTTTTAAATTTTTATTAAAATGCCCAATTTTTCACTTTTCCACCAATTTCGACCTTTGACTAGTTTTGATGTCTAGGTCTCCAAATTGATCCAAATGCTCCCAAATCTTCTGTGAGGGTGTATGACTGATATTAAGACTTGAATATGAGGTTCAGGGATAATTTATGACCCTCCAAATACTTCTGCAAACTTGTTTAAGATTCTGGACAAAGTATGAAATTTAACTAGCAATTTGGGGATCAAATCCCTCCAGGGTAAGTACTGAAAATGGCTCTCCAAATTCCTCCAAACCCATTCGAATTTCAGAATAGAGGTAGGGGATGTATGAGGGACATTAATAAGGTCTCATATGCACCATTAATCATTTATTAAATATGTTATAACCTTCTCCCAAACAACAACAAAAATCCCTAATTCGGCCCTTGGGGAAATGGCACCAATTCCCTTCCAAATGCAAATAAAATGAGAAAAATGACTTCAAATACTTAAGTGATGAACATGAAACTTGTAAAAATCATTAATGTATGTCCATTCATCATTAATATATCATAGAAACATTCTTTCATTCGAAATCATCAACATTACAATGGCATACATCAATGTAGTGGGGAAATGGTTATGGTTTGCTCATTAATCATCATTTTTACATACAACCACTTAGTATATCGACTTGATACTTTCTGAAGATGAATAAAATAGTATATTAATATTATTACAATCATAAATGGATCATGAGAATCTCTCCCAAAGAATACAAGAGCTCACCAAAAACGCCCTCCCTCAAGGAGCAAGAATATGCCATGAAAACTTGAAATGGTTGAGATAAAGTGTTGCACTAGAAGAAACCACGAGATTCCCTGTATCTTACACCTGCAAATACAAACCCCATTAAATATCCATGAAAGATCTAAGTGGCCTCTCCAAACACCAACTTGGATGGGAATATCTCACCCTCGAAATTGCCTAAGGCAAGAAACTAGTCACTAGCTCTCTTTTCACAAATGCAATTTTTCTCAAATCATCAAAAGCCATTCTCATGCTTAATTTCTGAATTTTATAACCAACCTTATCCTCCTATCATTCGAATTCCTCCCATTAGCTTCTATATATTTCCACTTAGGAAATATTCCACATTTGCCACTTGTCTCCCTAGTTCCCAACCTTCCATCTTCTCCCAATTCGAGTAGGGACCTCTTTGGCTTCTCCCACTCCCATGAGTGCCTTCTTGGAGCCTATTTTTGGGGCTGACATGTCATAATGGTTGGATGTCAGAAGTCAAATCTGAATTTTTTCATATATGTCATAGATGCTTCATCATTGTTGTCATAGGGGCTGGGGAATCTAGCCCAAGTGTCCACAAGCTTCCAATTTGACTCTTCCTCTTCCACGGAGGTTACCATTCCATCCCAATTCGACCTAAGATGATCAATGCCATGTGTATTAGTTACCAACTCACCCAATAATTTTTTCCTTCTCATGGATTCGAAATGGCAAGAGAGATGTGCCATGTGGTAGTGAGAAATCAAGCTAGTGTGGGTCCCACATTTTCCATATGTCTTCAAAACCATTTTCCACCTAGAGTTTCTCTTGAATTTATTTATTCAACCTCTTTATTAAATACTTGAACTATTATAATGTGTAAACATTATTCATTTTCTCCCTTTTTATAATTCCAAATGTACCCATTCAACCTAGGGAATTGGTAGGATTGATGGGATTGTCCTGCTATGAAATTATTTGAATGGGGACGTTCCAGTCCTCCCCACCTAAGATAGCTTCTCCTCAAGCAATTTCAGATTTGGATGCTGAAAAATTTTCTCCTCTTCCCATGTGGAATCTTCATTTGGTAAGTCCTTCCATTGCATTAAATATTCTTTGATAATTCTACTCCTCAACCTCCTTTCCCGTGTCTTCAAAATATTTTCCGGAACAAGTGCGAGTTGACATTCATCATCCAAAGAAGAAAGTATTTATGAAGTGATAATTTGCTGACCAAGAGCCTTCTTGAGACAAGAAACATGAAATACATTATGGATTTTACTCCCTTCCGGAAGTTCTAATTCATATGCTGCTTCTCCAAGCTTCCGAACTACCTTGTATGGCCCATAGTACCTTGGTTTTAGCTTTTCTGCTCCATTAGTTTTTAGAGATGTTTGTTTATATGGCTGCAACCTCAAATATACTAAATCATTAACATGAAATGTCCTTTCTTCTCTATGTCTATCAACATATTGTTTTTGTTGATTTTGAGCAACCTGCAAATTGTCTTTCAAAAGCTTTAAGATTTCTTGGCTCTCTTCCACCCAATATTTATCCTTTAGGGCTCTACTATCACCAAAAATAATTTCAGCAAATGTAAGTGCATCATAACCATATAATTTTTTGAAAGGAGACATCCCTATTGACATATGATAACTGGTGTTGCAGCAAAACTCACCCAAGTGTAGCCATTTTGCCCATGCTTTTTGTTGCTCTCCCACATAGTTTTTTAGGTACCATTCCAACCATTGATTCACCCTCTCTATTTTTCCATCATTTTGTGGATGATAGCTGGTACTTGGAGTCAATTGAGTTCCCACCAATCTAGAAATTTCTTGCCAAAAAGCACCCATGAATCTGCTATCTCTATCACTAACAATGCTCTTGGGGAGCCCATGCAATCTGAAGATTTCTTTGAAAAAAATATCATCCACTTGTGCAGCACTAAAAGATGATGTAACAATAAATAAATGAGCAAATTTTGTCAACCTATCCACTACCGCATATATGCAATCCTTACCCAAAGATTTGGGCAAACCAGTGATGAAGTCCATTGAGATACTGTCCCATTTTTGCTACAGAATAGACAATGGTTGCAATAGGCCAGCTGGGCATGTAAGTTCTGATTTGTTTTGCTAACATACTTTACATTCATTCACATATTTATGAACATCTTCCTTCAGCCCCTTCCAAAAAAATATTTGCCTCAATTGCCTATAAGTTTTGAAGATCCCTGGATGGCCAACTAGTGGGGATTCATGTGCTTCTTGCAAAATTTTGTACTTGAGTTTTGAATCTTGAACCAAATAAATTATTCCCTTATAATATATCATCCCATTCAAAATCCTGTAGTTATCATCCCCTTTCATTCCATCCAACACATCACAAACAAATTTGTCTTTGGCATATTCAACTAGTAGCATGTTTTTCCAATCCTTGGCAATGTCCATGAGAGAAAAAGAAGGTCTTTTAGATAAAGCATCTGCTACTATAATATTCTTTCCTTTGACATATTCAATATCAAAATCATAAGCTTGAATCTTGCTTACCCACTTTTGTTGCCTTTCATTTAGATCTTTTTGGGTGAGAAAGTGCCTTAGACTATTGTGGTCAATTTTCACCACAAACTTGCTTCCCACCAAGTATTGTCTGAATTTGGTCAATGCATGCATAATGGACAGCATTTCTTTGTCATAGATGGAGTAAAGTTTTTCATGAGGCTGCAACTTTCTGCTCTCAAAGGATATGGGGTGTTGGCCTTGTTTTAGGACAACCCCTATTCCTCCACCTGAAGCATCACATTCCAGAACAAAAGGTTTAGTAAAATCAGGAAGTGCAAGTATGGGACAACTACTCATTACCTCTTTCATTTTTTGGAAGGCCTTTTCAGCCTCTTCATCCCACTTGAAATCATCCTTCTTAGTCAAATCAGTGAGTGGAGAAGTCAACTTGGAGAACCCTTTCACAAATTTTCTGTAATAGGTGCATATCCCAATGAAGCCTCTTAAATCTGTAATAGTTTTTGGTGATGGACATTCTAAGATAGCCCTGATTTTTTCCATGTGTACCTTCACTACTCCTTTCCCAATAATGTGCCCAAGCTACAATAGTTTTTTTATCCCAAATTCACATTTTGATAACTTATCAAATACGGACTCTTCTTGCAAATTTTTTAACACAATCTCTAATTGCTGCAAATGCTCTTCCCATATTTTACTGTAAATGAGAATGTCATCAAAGAAAACCAAAACAAACCTTCTTATTTGCTTTCAAAAGATCCTATTCATGCATGCTTGAAATGTGGCTGGAGCATTAGTTAACCCAAAAGGAATGACAAGAAATTCAAAGTGACCATAATGACATCGAAAAGCAGTCTTTTGCACATCTTCATCTTTCATTCGAATTTTATGATATCCTGATCTAAGGTCAATTTTGGAGAAGTATTTGGCCCCATGTATCTCATCCATAAGCTCATCAATCCTAGGAATAGGATACCTATTCTTGATAGTCTTTTTGTTCAAGTCTCTAAAGTCTATGCACATTCTCAATGTTCCATCTTTTTCTTCACTAGCACTACTGAAGAAGCATAAGGGCTAGAACTTGGTCTAATGAGTCCCAACTATAGGATTTCTTGGATGGATTTTTCAATCTCATGTTTGAACTTTTTAGGATTTATATAAGGTGGTATCTGAATGGGTGAAGTACCCTCCTCCAAAACAATGTTGTGCTCAACCCCCTTATCTGGTGGTCTACCATGTGGAAGATCTCTAAAAACTTTTTCATATTTTTGCAAGTGTCTCTCTATCTCCTTTGAGTGTTCAACAACATTTATGTTTGGATTGGGAGATGTGATATGACATTCAGCAGCCCATTCTATGCCCCCATGCCTCAATATAGATCTCATACTATTGCAAGTCACTACTTGATTTGGATAAGTGTGCTACCCTCTCACAACCCTTAGTACTCCTTTTGAATCTTGGAATTTCATTTCAGGAATTTGATCATTTACTGTATGCTCTCCTATAGAATACAGCCATTGCACTCCCAAAACCACATTAGTATCAACAACATCAACCACATAAAAACTATCAACAAAAGTATAGTTACCTACGGTGACTTGCAGCTTTGGAACCCATGTTTTGCACTGCATTGTGTTGTGACCGAGAATGACAACTGTGAAGCTATCGAATGGTTCAGTAGGTATCTTCCTTTTCTCCACCATCTACGCATCAATGAAGTTATGTGTGGCTCCTCCATCTACCAAAACTGAAGCTCTTTGTCTTAGTACCACACCTTTGCATCAGATAGTATGATAGCGAGGTACTGTTGAAAGTACTGCCATTCTTGCTTTGTCCGGTGAAGGTTGATTTTCTTCTTGTCTTTCCTCTTCTAATGCTGTATCATATGCCTCCTCTTGATATGAAACATGTCCATCTTCATCCATTCCCCCATTATATTCATAATTATCAGAAAATACTTCTATGTATTGAGCCTTTCCTTTAGTACATTTGTGCCTTGGTGTCCATGGTTGAAAGCATGCGAAGCACAAATTCTTTTTTTGAAGTTCATCCCTGTTTAGTCCTTTTTTATTCTTTTCAAATGAATCTCTTTGCCAAGGTTTCTTATAATTTGCATCTCTTTGCTAAGGTTTCTTTTCAAATTTGAAGTTAGGCTTGGGAGGAAATCTTGTTCTAGGAAGTACATTTTGGAGATCCCTAGTCAAACTCATTGCATTTTTTAATGTAGTTGGCCTGTGTGCTTTGACCAAACCTTTTAAGGGTTCATCCAAACCTTCAGTGAACATCAATAACCACCTTCCCATAGACACATCAGCCACCTTTACTGATAATTTTTTAAAGTCCGTCATATAATCAGTAGGGGTACCAGTTTGCTTCAATTGAGCTAGTTCCTTGAAAGGCAATTCTAGATTTTTTTGTTCAAATCTCTCTAGTACCCTGTCGACAAATTCCCCATATGTTTTAACCTGATCATGACCCAAGGTTTTCAGGCCATGAAACCATTATTCATTGGCATCTCCTTCCAAGTGAAAAATGGCCATTTTTAATGCATCCTCCTCCACCATAGGATTCAACTAAAAATATACATCTAGTTTTTGCAGCCAAGTGTTAGCAGAAGTTTGAGAGGAACCATCAAAAGTAGGAAGTGACTTTTTACCAATAGCACAATTTAATTCTTTGTTTTGGGTTTGTTCTCCTTCCTTTTTAATTTATTTGCAGCAGTAAAGTACTGATCAAATGGTAGACTTCTCTTACAATCTTCACTCAAATCATTCCATTCGTTTGCTATTGTACTAAGATCCACTTGAATGTCAAGCTCTTCTTTGGGTATAATAAATTTAGGTGCAGTAAGCCTTGGTGTGCTCTAAAATTAATTTGCTCTATTATGGGGTCTTGTGCTTGAGAAAATATGCTCTCCCATAGGCTTGTTTTCCTCACCATGGGAATTGCTGCTGCCTCCTATTACTCCTTTAAGGCCTGCTATTTGACTAGTCATTTGACTAGCCATTAATTCGAATCATTTCATCATATTTTTGTTCATGTCTTCAAAGAAAGGTCTTAGGGTTGAAATAAATTCCCCCTTTCATTCTGTTGTTTCATCCTCCTCTCTACCCTTGGTTTTTACAAAAGACTCTTCTTCTCCTATTGTTTCTTCTTCAACAACAACACCTTCAACTTCTGGTTCTAAGGGTGGTGGTCTATTTTTTTTACTTCTTGTTAATATCATCAGGTGCCAAGACCATGATCTGATACCACTTGTAATGTCCCCTTTTTAATTTTTTTATTAAAATGCCCAATTCTTCACCTTTTCCCCAATTTCGATCTTTGACTAGTTTTGATGTCTAGGTCTCCAAATTGATCCAAATGCTCCCAAATCTTCTGTGAGGGTGTATGATTGATATTAAGACTTGAATATGAGGTTCAGATATGATTTATGACCCTCCAAATACTTTTGAAAACTTGTTTAAGATTCTGGACAAAGTATGGAATTTAACTAGCAATTTGGGGATCAAATCCCCCAGGGTAAGTACTGAAAATGGCTCTCCAAATGCCTCCAAACCCATTCGAATTTCAGAACAGATGTAAATGATGTCCGAGGGACATTAATAAGGTCTCATATGCACCATTGATAATTTATTAAATATGTTCTAACCTTCTCCCAAACAACAACAAAAATTCCTAATTCGACCCTTGGGCAAATGGCACCAAATCTCTTCCAAATGCAAATAAACTGAGCAAAATGACTTCAAATACTTAAGTGATGAACATGAAACTTGTAACACTAATTAATGGATGTCCATTCATCATTAATACATCATATAAACATTCTTTCATTCGAAATCATCAACATTACAATGGCATACATCAATGTAGTGGGGAGATGATCATAGTTTTCTCATTAATCATCATTTTTCCATACAACCACTTGGTATTTATACCTAATAATTTTTGAATATGAATAAAAAAGTATATTAATATTATTACAATAATAAAGAGATCATGAGAAGCTCTCCCAAAGAGTACAAGAGCTCACCAAAAATGCCCTCCCTCAAGGAGCAAGAATATGCCATCAAAATTGGAAATGGTTGAGGGAAAGTGCTGCACTAGAAGAAACCACGAGCTTCCCTGTAGCTTACAACTACAAATACAAACCCCATTAAATCTCCACGAAAGACCCAAGTGGCCTCTCCAAACACCAACTTGGATGGGAATCTTTCACCCTCGAAATTGGCTAAGGCAAGAAACTAGTCATCCACTAGCTCTCTCTTCACAAATGCAATTTTTCTCAAATCATCAAAAGCCATTCTCATGCTTTATTTTTTAATTTTATAACCAACCTTAGCCTCCTATGGTTCGAATTCCTCCCATTAGATTCTAGAGATTTCCACTAAGGAAATATTCTACGTTTGCCACTTGTCTCCCTAGTTCCCAACCTTCCATCTTCTCCCAATTCGAGTAGGGACCTCTTTGGCTTCTCCAACTCCCATGAGCGCCTTCTTGGAGCCTATTTTTGGGGCTGACATGTCATAATGGTCAGATGTCAGAAGTCAGATATTAATTTTTTCATAGATGTCATAGATGCTTCATCATTGTTGTCATAAGGGCTAGGGAGTCTATCCCAAGTGTCCGCAAGCTTCCAATTTGACTCTTCCTCTTCCATGGAGGTTACCATTCCATCCCAATTAGACCTAAGATGCTCAATGACATGTGTATGACTTACCGACTCACCCAATAATGTTTTCCTTCTCATGGATTCAAAATGGCAAGAGAGATGTGCCATGTGGTAGTGAGAAATCAAGCTAGTGTGGGTCCCACATTCTCCATATGTCTTCAAAACCATTTGCCACCTAGAGTTTCTCTTGAATTATTTATTCAACCTCTTTATTAAATACTTGAACTATTATAATTTATAAACATTATTCATTTGCTCCTCTTTATTAAATACTTGAACACTTATGATGGGATTGTCCTGCTATGCAATTATTTGAATGGGGACATTACGTATTCAAACCCCCCAATAACCTATTCACGCCCCTAGATATATAATTATAAATCCCTTTGATATATACATGTTTTTTAATATATTAAAAATACCCTTTGACCCTTATACACTAGTCAATATAGTGCTTCCATATTTTAGAGTACTAAATCCCACAATATGAAACCACGTGCTATAATATAGCCTACTTAGTGAAACCCTCGTGAGCGTAATGAGTTCTTCCATGGTAGAGTCATGTCTTCTAAAACCCGCCTGACTATTCGCCCACTTACCTTCACTTTCTAGCCATATGTTGATTTTCTTTTCTAAAATCATACCATAAAGCTTGGCTAAAAGAGGGCTAATCATGATGGTCCGATGATTAGAGGGGTTATTTTTATCTCTACTTTTAAATATAGGAATAAAGAGCCTCTGAGTCCAAGGATTAGGGAAACCTTGCTTGACCGCTAGGTTGAAGAGTTTCTAGATGTGAGGAATGAGGACCAACCCTCCAATTTTTAAGATTTTTGCTTGGTAACCTTCAATGTCTTTAGCTTTTCCATTTGCAAGGCGTTTAACCCCAAAATCAATGTATTCAAAAGAGAAAATTTCTTCATCTATAAGGAGGCTTTGAATGTTATCAATGGCATCTAGGGATTCGTAAATCCATTTGAAATAGGCATTGCAATCTTCCAAAGAAATCCTATTATTATCTTTAGTTTTACTAGTTAAAATTTGCCTCCAAAAATTCGTAGGAGCTACCTTAGAGAGGTGTAAGAGATTTTCCTGCCTTTCATTTATATAGTGCATTTTTTTATTTTAATTAATGCTTTGTATGCATTTATCTTGTCAAATTTTAGAGACTCTTCAATAGGGTCCTTGATGGCTCTTCTTGAAATTTTACATTCTTGATCATACTAGAGGTATTTTAGGTTGTTTTTTACTCGAAACTTTGATGGATAACTTGTTAATGGAAGATGAGAGGACCGTAGTGAAATTATGATAGAGGTCTTCGATATTGTCCATATTTGATAGAGTAAACAAGTTATTTTTTTAACTCATTTATGAAAAGATCATCCTTATTTGTGTTGAATATCAAGCGCTTTTGACTATTAGAATTATGTTCTGTGTGATCTCTATGCATGACAAGATTAAGGGTTACAATAAGGGTCTATGGTATGAATCAAGATCATGATCATTTAGAATGTCTAGATATATCATTATATTGTGTATTGGGATATTAGATATGACATAATCTACCAAACTGTTATCAAGCCCATGAATACAAGTCATCTGGATAGAATTTGGCCACTTTATTAGACCATTGCAAACTATAATATCTTGAGCGCTACAGAGATTGATTAGCTCAGATCCAGACAAATTTTCACCTAGATCTGCAGAGCTTCTTTTGTACAGGAATTTCTCTAGTAGAGTCTTTGACTAACCAAAGAGGATTAGGGTTGGAATAGTTGCTTAAAAGAATAATTTGTTTACTCGAAGTTCTAGTGTTAAAGTCACCCATTAAGAGGATATTTCCATCATTCCTTAGATTGGAAATATCGTTTTCTAAGCTATTGTAAGGGAATTTATCTATATTGCTTCTCTTATCAAAGTTAGAATTAATAGGGGTGAAATAAAATATTGCTATGTAGGTTTATTTTGCATTAATGTCTGAAATCTCAATCAAAATATATTTTTCCCCCAGTTCCTGTACGATAGGATTGCTTGTTCCATGTTGACCATAGGACATATCCCTCATAGTTAGGAACCTTAGATTCCTCGTAATCCCAGGTTTCAGCAAGAAGAATAATATCAATATTAATTTCTCTCTGAAACCAACTTAACTTAAAACTTTTGTTCCATGGGAAACCTCAACAGTTCCAAGAAAAAATGTGAAGTGTGTCAAATTACTATTTATTAATATCTTATTTTATATAATACTTTATATAAAATAAAATAAAATAAAAACTTGTTTCTAAAAAATCATTATTTTAATAACCATAAACAAACTATTTAATTTTTTAATAAAAATGGCTTATTAATATTACAAAATCGATAATTGCAACATATGTCTTCACCCCATATAGATCGACCTCCATCTTTTAATATTATTATTATTTACAATATTATGATAATTTTTTTAAAAAATTTGTTGTCAAACCCATCGAATGTTGTTTATAATAATGTATAACTATCATTTCATTTTTTAATATTTATTATTATTTACATATATATATATATATATATATATATATATAATTTACAATATTATGATATATTTTTTTAATTTATTCTTCAAACCCACCAAATGTTGTTTATTTATAATAATGTATAGCTATCATTTCACTAATTGTAACGATATAAAAAATACTTTTATTATGTCAATAAAATCTTATGTAACCTATCCACACTCATTAAAGCTTTGTGTGTACTTTATTCTTACAACTATTGCATTTTCACATGTAAAGCACTTTCACGCAAATTAAGGTATTGTTGTGTCCCCGCAGGGGACAATATATGAATCAGTGATTCATATTAATATCTCCGTACATGAGCCAAATTTTCTTGTTTATATAAAGTTGTATTTTTCATATTATTATATAATTTTTAAAAAGCATTTATTTGAATGCTTATTTGTGTTTGGTTGCTTACGTTTGTCTCGATTTTTGCTTCTCACACTCGGCGGGCTGACATCATTAGTATTTAATAAGTTGCAGTGTACGAGTTTTGATGTGCGATTATGTAACTATTCTGTATGATAAATACATATTGTACTATGATGCATATGATTTTTGATGAGTGAGTTCACAAAGTTTGCACAGATGCCAAACCCTAGACCTTCAGAGCCCGAATTTTTTGCTACGATTTAAACTTATCACGCAACAATTTTATCTGGAGCTAGATGACACTTTTATTGAGCTTCAAAGTACTTATCCCTCTTCATTAATGGTTCTCTTTAGAAGGTGAATGGAGAGAGACCACAGTGATCAAACATATGCTAATTGGTAAGGGTTTTTTTATGTCCCTGATATTAAGTTTTATGTCAGTGGCATTAATCTGAGGGCAGATGTTGAATTAAAATTCTGGATGAATGTTAACCCTTAGTTGACAAAGATGGAAATTTGGTGGCGTTTTACAAAATGATTTTTGTTCCATTTTGATTGATTGGTGTCATGCATGGTGACGTCTGCCTTGGTTCCTGTTCCCCAGGATCCAACAGCGAGATGGCTCCAGGCGGGTTTAAATGCTTCTGAGCATTGTTGTTTACGCTTGTTGTCTGGAGATCTTCTGCTCCCCAGTTCTGGGCAAGGTTTTTGAGCGAGGTGGTTGTGTTGCAGGATGGAATGCTCTTGTTTGTGCATCGATTGATTGTTGTCTGGATGGCGGTGGGCCTTTCTTCATGTGCCTTGGTTGTTGTTTTCCATTTTTCTATTGTTGGCAAGGCGTGGGCGTCAATCTGGTTAAATGCGCCTCTTGTACATGCATGGTTGTGGGCAGGGCTCGTTTTTGTGCATTTCGTCATGTTAGGGTTTTCAACGATGTGGGGGTCGGCTACTCTGGTGTCTTGCCGTTGCAAGGTGAATTAGTGTCCTCTATGCATGGATTAATTGTTGTCCAAATGGCGGTGGGCCTCTCGATGTCATGTCCCCTTCCATCAATCTGGTGCAAGGGAGGGAAACATGACTGACATACCGGGCTTATTGGCAACTCAACCCCATTCATTACTAAGAAATTCATAATAAATAAAAACTTCTGTGTGCAATTCATACTCAATATAAACACAGCGGAATTAATCAAATTTGCATACACACAAACAATAATGCATTAACATATTTAAATCAAGCAGATGGTGAATCAACAGATAGCGAATCAATCACATTTTTAGGCTATGCACAAGCTTCATATCAACCATATTAAGATATTCATTTCATCTCATTTAACATGAACAATTAACATTCAAAATTAACACCTTGCTAAACACATAATGCATATAAATTAATCCACAGAGAATACTTATCTTGAAATGCAAATGTCCAAACAACTGGCTACGTGAGAGCAACGTTCCACCCAACCATAGATCTCTGTCCAACCTATATTCTTTCAGCTGAGAGATCACCCCCGAGCTGGGCTGTGTATCCACTAAGGAGGAACTAGACAAGCTCACTCACAACCATGGATTCACTCAAACGATCATGCTAAGCCAGCACACAGCTAGGTTTATCAAGCATGCAATAAGGAAATGATGAGGATGCTAAGCCAGTGAGCTCAACCAAAGAGTTACAGACATTTCAAGCTAAACTCAAGCAATCCCATCCTCTATTCAAACATCCACAATTGGATTTCTCACCATTCTGGCAACAAATAACTCAATCCCGTCACTGGGTTTCTGGACTATCAAAACTGGGTTTTCCAAGGGATTTTAGGGTAGCTAATGCTCCCAAGTTCGCCCCAAGGTTCATACCTATGGATCCCCCATTGGATTTCACTATCAAATACCAATCCTGGGCGTTTATGGCTCTTCAAAACGTGGGTTCTTTCACAGTTGTGGTTTTCTGGTTTTTCTCACTGTTGGCAATTCGTTTTTGGATGAGAATTGATGCTGGTAACCTCCACCATGGAATGGGGATGAGGAAGAAGCAACTCCCATGAGGTAGAGTGACTTGTGGTACAAGAAAATAGAGCCCATACTCTGCCATACGAATTTCTGGGCTGCCCATGCTCTATTGAAGCCATGGACTGAATTCCTCAACCACTTCCTTACAACAGAATTAAATGTTAGCAAGGAAAGTCAAATGGGTTCTCAAGGTGACATATGGCAGCCTATGGTTCAATCCCACAGCCCCTTCACCACTCCCTAGTGGATACACATGGCCCCTTCTCATTCGTTGCCTCCATAGCCAGTTTTGGTATTTTATTGCATGATGTTTATTTATATCATTTTTACAATGTTCTATGGCTAAATAGCACATGGGCAATATAATGTCTAATACTTGTCTCTAAATAAAATTCGATCTTCCACTAGCGGGGCCTTGGCCTTGAGCTCCACGCTAGGAAAACATACTTCACATGTATACAATATTTACATTAAAAGCTAATATATCCTAAGGGTCAAAATGGGGTATTACACTCGACGGGTGGATTTGTTATTATTCGTATCCATCCTGATGTTGTCGAGAAGGCATGGGCATCTACCCTAGTTAAATGCCCCTGTATTTTAGAGATGACCATTGGCCTTTGTACATGCATGGTTTTGGTGTGCGAACGGGTTCTGGACATTTATTTAGGTATGGTCGAGTATGGAGACTTTTTCCATTCATTGTTAGATTATGGTAACTTCGAGATGTCTTCCATGACTTAGATGCCTTGCATGGAGGGACATTAGTACCATAGGCATCAGGATGGAGTAGAGAGTGAGATGCACTCTACTCAGTGGCATGAGCCTAGCAGGGGTTGTATGCGGAGCTTCAGGGAAGATTGACCTATGCATGCATGAGTTTTGCATGATCTGACAGCATTCAGTGAATGCTGGCAAAAGTGACCTTTTGCATGCATGCATGCAAAAGTGACTTTTTGCATGCACCGGGAATTAGGGTTTTGGAAAACCTAATTCATCGGTGAGATTATTTACAGAGGCAGGGGGTCCCCAGGTGGGGTTACTCAGTTGCATTATCTGAGAGAGATACTGCTAGAGTGAGGAGGACGAATCTGTCCATGTGGGGCGACTTTCTGAGATAGGGAGGAGTTGATGCAGGATCTAGGAAGGTCAGATCTAAGCTCGATCAGTGACCTTTAGTTCCAGAGAGACCAGATCTACAGGACTGTGAGCTGAGAGAGCTTCACAGTGTGATTACTGATTATATTGGAGGAGGCCGAGTTTGCTTGGAGGAGGATGTTTTTCCTGAGGAGGAGAAGCTAGTTGTGAACTGGATTGACCGAGTTGGAGTTCGAGAGTTTCAGGATAGCCTTGCCTTGAGATTTCAGGAAGGTTAGAGATGATCGGAGCTCAGATCTGTTGAGATCTGGAGCAATACGAGCATTTGACATCCAGAGGAGGAGGGCGCACTTGTGCATGCAGAGAGGACCAATTTCATCAGTGGGCAGTCTTCTGAGAGAGTAGATCAGAGCAGGGTGATTAGTAGAGGGAAGATCCATCAGAAGCATCGTCAGAGCACTCAGATCCAGATTCGCAGTTAGGGCACACTTCATCAGTGCATGCATCAGCTGGATGCATGCAAATTAGGGTTTTCCCTAGTCAGAGGGATTGAGCTACTGCTTCTTTACTCTTCTATATGCTCTGGGCTCGAGATTGAGAAGATAGCCCCATAGTTAGCCGGTTTCTCCCGAAAGGGTTCCAGGGTATATCTGTTGTCTATATGATTGCTTTATGTGTTAGTTGGTAGATGTAGGCCTAGTTATTTGGATCTATATTTTATGAGTATGTACTGACATAGAGATTCATATCGCTTGGGGTCTTAGACTGATACAGAGGGAGTAGTGATCTCTGTATCAAAGATTTACTGTCATACTGGTGTGGTCGTGGTTTTATCAACCTAGTGGTTTCATTTTTCTTACCCGGTTCCATCTGTTTCGTTCTACGGGTAGTGGAAAAGGTTTTTTACAGCTCATTTGATTGTCGTCTTCCGCTCTTGTTTTTTTTTTCCTCCACTTTCCGATGCGTCTACTTCTTTACAGGATTCTGTTCCCCAACTATTCGCGTGAAACGCATCAGCCTCTGGATTTTCTGGATTCATCCTCGTGGTGGTTGGCCATGTATTTTCCAGTTGCATTTGTTGTTCACATTTCCTTTGCAAAAATGTTTGGTTTTGTTGTGTGCTTGGTTGAATTTGAGTGGAATTTTTTTCTTTCCCCTTTGTTTGCCTGAATTGGAATGTTTTTTCATTTGATCAAAGTTTTAAGAGGAAAATGCATGCTATCACATTCCTTCATCTTGATTTTTAACAGTTGCACTGTATAGAAGCCAGTTGCTAGCATTTTTGCACACAATCCATGGAAAAACAAGTTTGAAATTTTCTTGTTTCTTGATTTTTAACAGTGGCACTGCATAAATCCTGGCCATCAACAGTTTTGCATCCCTTCTACCGAATACAAGTTCGGAATTTTTTCTATTTGTGCTTCATGGTTCCTTCCATTGCATTCCACATGAAACCCTGTTTCCCCCCTCCCCATTTTGTTATTGCTTCGTGCTATATTGCTTTTGCTTGTGGCCCGGTTGTTTGTCCTCCATCTATTGGGAATGTATTAAAACCTTCTATATTTGACATGAGCAGTGAATAATTCGGGGAAAAAAGAGAGGAAAGTAGTTCTATTAAAAGAGTTGTGATGTCTATAATTCACTTGGGCGCTTTCTTAGTGACTATCTATAATATGCAATTCTTTTATTGGCCATTGTACAATTTATGCCATGAAATCGGTTCTCTCTCATTGTCTACATGCAATTGCAAAGATGTTTCGACCTAGATATGTTTGTTTGCTTAGTATCTGGACTAATTTCTGGAAAAAATCTCGCTCTGCTCGTCATCTTGTATTCAATTTATAATGCCCTAAAATTGAGATTTCCTCGTTTTCGCAATGCTTTGTTTCTTTTATGAATGTTTGGATGGATTTAAGAAAAGAGGTTTTGTGATAGGTAACATATGCATATTTTGATTTAAATTTGAGTGAACTTGTTCTCCTTTATTTAACAGCTCTGGATTTTGTATGGGTCAAAAAATAGCTCTCTGTTGACATCATGTTTGTGATAATTCTGTGCCTTGCAATGTTCCGTTCAAGTTGACTGATAGAAGGCATGTTTGTTTGTTTTCCTGCTTCTTTTTAGATCAATTTTTTTTTCCTTGTAATTGTTTTGAATATATCCATATTTTTATTGTATTCTTTCTGCAATTTCATCTATAGAAATTTATTCTCTTTTCCTAAATGAAATAAAGACATTTTGAAAGAAAAACCCTGCTACCCTTTCTTGTTTCTTTGAATGTGAAGGATGGGATGGTCCTCATCTTCCCTGGTTTAATCTAATGTGCCTTTCTTGGTGCAAGGATTTCTTTGCAGTAAACTGATTTTCATGTAGTTTTATAGACATAGGAAAAAAGTGTTTGCACACACAAGAAAAAAACATCCAATTTCAATTAAGAATATAGTAATAAAATATAGAGATATTTATTGGCAGTGACCTTTAAAGAGGTTTTATGGCCATTCAAATATCAGTTGTTTTACCATTTTTTTTGTTTTTGTGCAGTCAAGAGACAGTGCCTATATGTTATATCTTGATCCTTATGAAAAACCTTTGTTTCTCCATGGCTCTTTCGAGTTTGGTGATGTGGTTAAGTTTTGTAAAATAGAAACCTGCTTTCTTTAAGCATAATACTTGCATTGCATTTGTTCATTCTTCGACACCAGTTTTAGGAAGCCAATTTTGAATTGATTTGTTTGCTTTTACAAATTATGATTTCATTGATTGATCTCTTTGGACAATGGGGATAATTCTGCTAGTTCACTAAACTTTAACTTTTCTTAACCAGACTTGGCCATATTGAGCTACGAAGAGGGTAGGTTTCATTGTCCACCTCTGTTATTGAAGAGAGTAGAGCTTCTTGGTAAGAAATTATTCATTGTGACCAGTACGGCATTAAGTTTCTTTGATTGTGAAGGTTGAGGTGGTTCTCATCTTGCCTTGTTTATTCCAATGCGCCTTTCCTAGTGCAAGGATTTATTCATAGTGAATTGATCTTCTCATAATTTTATAGACAGAGAAGAAAAAAAAAAAAAAAGTTTTTGAGCACAAAATATGGCAACCAATTTCAATTAAGAATATAGTAATAAAATATAAAGATATTTGTTGACAGTGCCCTACAAATAGATTTTATGGCCATTTAAATAGGAGTTGTTTTACCAATTTTCTGTTTCCAAGCTGCTTCTTGATCCTTTTATCCAATCGCTATGAAAAACCTTTGCTACTCAGTGGCTCTTTCAAATTTCATGATGTGGTTAAGTTTTTCCCTGAAACAATGACCTGCTTTCTTTAAGCATGGTACTTGCATTGCACTTGTGAATTGATTTTTTTGCTTCTACAAATTATGATTCCACTAATTACTCTCTTTGGATAATGGGGATGATCTTGCTGGTTTAGTACAATGTTACAAATATCGTGTCTGCAAATATATCGTTGAGGTTCCAGAAAGAAATTTTTGGATTTATCGGCGAAAATGTCGATAAACATTGGCAATATATCGATAAACTTAAAAAATATAAAAATATTCATTTTTTTTCAATTTTCTAAACATCTAAAGCAACAAGAACATCAAATAAACACATTCCCACATGAATATAAAAATAAAACCGACATATAAAACGTATCACCAGACATCAAACATAGAAAATTAATTATATAATATTATAATATAAAGTTTAAACTTTAATATAATATATCATAATATAATATAACATAATATAAAACATTAAACCTAACTAACATAAAATAATATAACATAAAAATTTAAAATACAATAGCATAAATTTTATAAACATAACACATCAAACATAAAAAAAAATGAATCGTATAATATTATAATATAAAGTTTAAACTTTAATATAATATAATATAAATTTTAGAGTAATATAATATAACATAATATAAAACATAACTAACATAAAATAAAAATTTTAAATACTATAGCATAAATTTTATGAACATAACACAACATAATTCACGATATAATAAAAAATTTAAATTAAAAAGAGCGGCGAACAACGAACAGACAACTCGAGTGACGGGGAATAGGGCGACAGGGAATCATGGAGTAGGGCACTAAGAATAGACTTGCAGGCGGCGGCGGGAGCACTGAAAAGACAGGGTGGCATTTAAAAAAAAACGGACCCTAAGTCGAATCTTAACTCGAACCTGATTTCTGGGGGGGTTCGCCAAATTTCGACCCTAGCCGGAGCGATAAAAAACAACCCCGAGCAAGCTTGAAGGATGGGCAAAACACCCCAAAAAAAACAAAAAAAAACGATTTTTATTTTTATTTTTATTTTTTTCTGATCGGCGATAAATTCTGATCGACTCGCGATTTTTTAGAAAATATCACGAAAAAATCGCGATTTTTTAGAAAATATCACGAAAAAATCGCGATTTTACTGTCTTAAACATCGCCTTAAAAATCGGGGTGATTTTTACTGATATTACCGGCGCGGAATAAACATCGCGATGTCAGCGATAAATCGCCAATATTTGTAACACTAGTTTAGTAAACAAGGGAACCTTCCCAATTTGGCCTAAAGAATAAGGAAATTGCCTACATAGAGGGATATTGTGGTTATGAGTCTCACCGTGATTGGGGATGCTTCTTAAACATAGACTAAAATACATTGAATTCTTATATTTTTTTTAGCTAGAGAGAGAATTGTGTTTTTTTGCTAAGGAACTTGACAACTTCAATAATCACTAAAGTTGCATTGATAAGAGTTTTAGGTTTTGAGAAAGCCTACCAAACAAACTTGAATGAAGAGTTTTGTGTTTCTATTTAATTAAGAAGATATGTTTTATTATATGAAACATGTGATTTCTGAAGAAAAAAATTGACAATTTTGAATAACCAATAGAGGTGAGTATCATTGGTAGAGGCTTTCAATTTTGAAAAAGTATATGCAATATTTTGTGATAGCATTTATGATGATAATGACAGAGATTAAATTTAAATACATAAGTGTTCGAAGCATTAGATGTTCGTGCATTTGTCATGATGATGGTTTAGATTAAATGTTCATGCATTTTTCATAGTGATGATTTAAATTGAAATCTCAAAATAATATAATCATTTGATAATGGCTTTGTAGATATTAATTTGTTGAATCCTTATTTGATTTTCTAGATATTAATTCCTTAAGTTGTGATTTAGTCATTACTTGCATTCAATGTCTTCATGTTAAAATCCCAACATGCATGCTCTGTATGACAATTATGTGGTTGATTAAAATAGGTTATAAGTCTATATGACATACTCGTTATAATCATGTTTAATAATTACATGGATTGAAATCCCAATTAACATAGTTATGTGATAATGTATTTGTATATATTAGTGCATTAAATTGTGATTTAATGGCCTTTTGGTATAAGTCAAGCATGTGGAATTTTATTTTTATACTACACTAAATTGTGGTTTAGTCGCAAGTATTAATGTTTGCTACAATAATGACTTGCATTTAAAGCCAAAAAAAAAATATACTTCTTTGATAATGACTTTTAAGAACACCTTATAGGCATGCAGAACAAACATGCTCCATTTCATAATGTCTTTATGGATATTAATTTGTTAGATTGTGTGTTTTCCATCAATTGCATTGTTTGTCATGTCTTTATGGATATTAATTTGTTAGATTGTGATTTTTCCATCCATTGCATTGTTTGTCATGTTTTTATGGATATTAATTTGTTAAATTGTGATTTATTTGTAGATTGCATTTTTTGTCACGATGGTGACTTCGGTTAAAATCTCAACAAGCATGTTTTTCATAATAATTATATGCTTGATCAACATAGGTCAAAAGTAAGTGATACTTGTGTGGTTTATCGATATTGATTAAAAATAGGTGATAATTATCAATTACGTGGTTAATGATTATAGGGACATGCTATCTATAATCATGTCAAATCAACCAATATTAATAGGGTTGCCAAAATGTTTTTAAAATTTATGGTTATGTTAGTGCTACAAATAGTAGATCTATGCTTAATGGTGATTTTGTGCTAGTGTGGGTTATGTTTCCAAAACAGAATTGAATATCTGCAGATGTATATGTAGTTACATGTCATTAAAGTTAGTAAGTTAGATTCCTCATATCAATCCATCAAAACTCAACCTAGACCTCCTTATATTGAAGGTCTCCTTGATGATATCACTCCTACTCTTTTGCATGTTTAAAAAGAGAAATAAACATGTTTCAATAGGTAGCTCCAAATCAAGATTGGATTACCAGTTTTGAACATAACGGATCTCTTTAAAAAAAGAGGTTGACATCAACAATTGTCTTTGAGGGTGGCTTTGCAATTAAAATTATCAATAGATTATTGTGTTCAAAATTCTTGCATGGTTACTAGATACATCAACTGCATTTCTTCAAGATCCTGAATGCTAGACCCTGAGCTTTAAACCCTGGATCTTTTGACAAATTCCTGCTTAGATCAATTTTTTCTTTGCCCCTTTTCAAACTGGAAATAACCATGTCTACAACAAGAGAATATAATAATAAAATATAGAGATATTTATTAGTAGAAAATTTAGAAAGATATTATGGACATTTAGATAGATATTATTTCATTGACTTTGTTTCTAGTTGACTTCAATTGCTTGCAAGCTTCTCCTTGATTCTTTTGTCCAAACATTCTAAAAAAACCTTTCTCCTCCATGCCTCCTCCAAGTTTTTTGATGGCCTAAAGATTTCCAAAATCATTTTCTATTTTTTTAATAATAATAACACCATTCCATCTGTATCCTCTTTGAAATCACTTTTAACAAAAACAAACTCAATTCATGATTCAAGTTCTATAGTGTATGGTTCAATTGAATGCTTTTCCTACCACATTGTTTGCTTGTTATAATACCGTGTCCAACACATCTCTCAAAGCTAGAATTTCTTATGGTAAATGGTGTGAATATCCAGGAGAGTTCCCTGTCAGGTGAAAAAGACAAGGACTCCAATACATAGTTGAATGCTTGAATATGTATTTGAAGTCACATTTTTTCCAAGTTCCTATGACGTTAGATTCTTGATTTCAATCTAGCAAAACTGATTCCAAACCTCCATATATTGAAAGTACCCTTGAGGTTACTGCTCCTTCTACTAGAAAAATTAGAAAGAGATATAGTCATGTTTGACAAGGGTTGCTACAAAATCAAGATTGAATTGTCGATTTTAAAGAGCTTTCTTTATTAGAGATAGGAACTTCACATCAACAATTGTGTTTGAAAATGGCTTCACAATGGAAGTTTCCAATAGATAATTGTTTGTTGGCAGGTGGTTTGGATGAGTCAGCTGCGCAGCATCTCGGATGCTGCGCAATGTCAAAGATGTCGCGCAAGGAGGAGAACCACGCACAAATCGGAAATAATAGTATTTTATGTATTTATGGGTCATTTTGGACCGCATTGTGCGGGTTAGGGTCATCATTTTTTTAGAGTTTGTTAAGAAGTAGTTAGGCGGTTTCCTAAGTGGACCATGAATGTAAAGGCGCAAGCCTATAAATAGATGTAGCATTGCAAGTGTTGATATAGCGATCCTAAGACCAATTGAACACCGATGATAAGAGAGAATTGTGCTTGTTTTGTCTGTTAATCTGGGTATGTGACAAAGGAACTATATTGGTGTATCTGTGGTTTGTTGCGAAGGTTAATATGACCTGATGGGTTTTGAGCAGAATCACTGGGTCTCTTCCCATTTTCCTACTATGAATATGATATGCGACATGAATATGTGAATGATGCGATGTTTCCTTGTTCCAAATGATGTTTTTCTGCTAGATTTGTTGCGCATTAATGGTTTTATTGATAATGAGATATGTGGAATGGTGATGCGGTTCTGTTTAAATGCATAAGTTGAAATGAATGATCTATTAATTAATGTTGCGCTAAGTAGATAAGTAGACACACATGGTCCTCCTTCATTCGACGGAAACGTGGTTCCGTCAGCTCTCCCTCGAACATCTCGGGTGAGACTTCATCTGCTCCACAGGTGTTGCTGGACAGGGTAAAACCTATATGGGCTGGTGCTTAGGGAGATCGCGGTGGTTTGGATGTCGATAGAGTGAGGAACCACTGTCAACTAGGTTTGTGTCAACAAATGGTTCCGTTGCTGGGACCATAGAGCAAAGTCGAGGAAGGACATGTTGTGGCATCTGACAAGACTGGAAATTCAAGATTGGTTCGACCAAAAGTTACGATAGTTCACTGAGAAAGAGAATCAGAACCCTGGACTGACAACAGATTGGTGGCTAACAAGGTACATACACGACGGTCCGCACGAATATTTTTTCTACGAATTCCCGATCATCTTGTATGAATGGTTGGCGCAATTGACCTTTCGCAAGGTAAATTTCCAAGGTGGTGAGCCAATGTCCTGGACCCCAGAATTGATCTAGGAGTTGCACGAGGTAGACAACAGAGCATCGTGGGCTGTTGAAGCCTGTTTTGATAGTATACTGGAGGGCTATATCACCGAGTTTGCGGTCGACACAATGAAATCTTATAGCGAAGTCGAAAGGGAATTCTTCAACAGACTAAGAGGAAGGTTCCTGTTATCGTTGCAATTGTCCATTAAGATGCTCAACTGTGAAAAGGACATACTAAAGATGAACCTCAAGTAGAAGAACCCTGGTGGGCGGAGGCTGTGGATACTGTGACGGCAGGGGGGTCGAATGGAATGATACGGGGTAGATGGGTGAAAGTTACGACGAGACTGTGAAGGAAGCCGAGGAAGAGAGTGGTCTTACAAGGGGAGGAGAAAGGTTTCGACAAGAGAAGAGGCAGAGGACAGGAGAAGGTCCTACTGTGATCGAAACGTAAAACCGTGAAGGAAGACCAAACGGGATGAAGCGGCCTCACAGTGTCGACAAGAACAACCAGACTACGCCCGGGATAGAGGCAGGACCAACCCCCAATAGTAATGTACCCACACCTCCACTCACTATCTCACAACCAGGAAGACATACGACTTTGACACCGTCGTGTTCATCGTATCAACAACATTCAATTACTAGCGGATCAACAACTATAGGAAGGAATCTCGGGGTGGTGGGCGAAGATGTGAAGTTACCTATGTTCCATGGAAATGGAACTGACTACCCAGAGCAATATTGGTTCTTATGTGAAGCTGTGTGGACTATTAAACAAATTACGGATGATGAGGACAAGAAAGGTCAATTGGCGACGACCCTTCGGGGTCGCGCACTGGATTGGTTCATGAAATTTGTACAAGTTCCTGCGGGAAGTCCAGAAAAGACATTGGATGAAGTCAGAAAAGGATTAATTGAAGAGTTCATAAAAACAAAGTCTGAAGCGCAATATATTACAGAACTGAAGGAGATCAAGTAGTATCCAAATGAAACTGTTTGGGAGTTTGACCAAAGGTTTAAAACGCTAATGTAAAGAGTCAGCTTTGAGATGAGCAAGGTTCAGCATAAGGAATGGTTCATCGCAGCGTTACTACCTCATATTAGACTCCCATTGATGCAACAAAATATTGTGACACCGAGCAAGGCTCTGGATATTGTGATGAGGTTAGAAGCTTCACCTGTTGGTGAGAATGCAACCGGCATGTCTCAGAGCCAAAAGCAACTGGAAAACCTGACAATTCAGTTGCAAGATCTCAAGAAGGGTAAAGAGCACCGCGAAGAGGTTTGGTGTACTCGATATTGTGTAGAGGGACACACCAAAAATAACTACCCAGATTTCTGCAACTACCTAGTATCAGGAGCGCCGAACCCATTGAGAGGTGGAGGTATGCCATGGTGCTGCATTTGTCAAGTCTATGCACATCGACGTGAGGAGTGTCAATACATGCAGAAGATGGTCATGAAGCCGATGAATTTGTACTCTACATTCTGCAAGTCTGTCGGGCATGAAGATAAGGATTGCCGGGGAATATGGCCTACTCCAGGAAAGAACGTATGAATCATACTACATAAAGGGAGACAACCATCATGCAGTACAACAACCGCAGCCACAGCCATAGGTGGCCCAACCGCCACCTCAACCGCAGATGAAATTTGTACAGAAGCCACAATCACAAAAACAGTTTGTGCCACAACTGTAGTATAATCAGATGTTGATGGCTCCGCAACAGCCACAGTACATTCATCCAGTGCAATATGTTCAACCAGGGCAGTGTGTTCAGCTGCAATCGAACCCTCTGCAGCAACAATTTAATCAACCGCAATATAAACAATAAGGAGGATTCCACAGAGGATTTGAGGGGGATGAGGTGGAGGCTTTCATCGAGGAGGATGAGGTCACGGACCTGTGCAATGTTATAATTGTGGACCTGTGCAATGTTATAATTGTGGCTTAATGGGACACTACCAGAGAGATTTCCCACAATTGTAAACACAGTGTACATATTGTTTTCGTATTGATCACACGGTTGAGAACTGTCCACAGCTGATCGCGAGATGGCAAGCAGGAAATGTTCAGCAGTTGCAAAATCAGAATCAGTTGTAGAACCAGAACCAGTTTCCGAACCAGTTTCAGAATCAGAACCAGTTTCCAAGTCAGAATCAGCGTCAGAATCAGAACGCAAATCAGAATGTGGATCAACCTATGCAACCGCCACCAAACCAGAATCATGGATCAACTGTCGGGATGATTTTCGTAGAACCAAGGATGCAAGATGATGTCATTGCTGTTATCACTCGCGGAGGTGCGACGAAAGGAGACGATGGTCAGCATACACTCATCCGGATGGCTGGAAAGAAGAAGGTGCAGTTTGATATTGGTGTTGAGCAAGATACATTCTTTGAAGCATGTAATGCGTTGGGGATAAATCTTGGTAAGACAATTATTTACGACATGCCCACTGCTTTTGACTCAACCTCGGAAGCAGGACCATCACGACAGTATGGTACTTTGCAGAACTTCTTTGAAAGTTGCTTATCGCTGGCACGCAATCCCGATGATCTTGCCTAGATCGAGAGTCTATTGCATCGACTGACCAAGGGACATAAAGAGTCCGCAGTGAACTCTTTACAAAGGAAAAAGACAGGAAAAGAGATGCACATGACTGTCCATATTGGGTACTACGAGGTAGATTCAGTCATTTTGGATCTAGGCTCAGATTTCAATATTCTAAGAATGCAAGCATGGCATAAAATGGGGAGCCCAATGCTGAGCTAGTCTCCCGTACAGTTGCGATTGGATAATCAGGCCAAGGTAACACCAATTGGGAGAGTTTCGCACCTTGTTGTGGACATTGAGGGAATGAAAACCTATGCCGATTTTGATGTTATTGAAGTTGTCGATGGGCGAAGCTCCTATCCTGCGTTACTGGGGGTTGGGTGGGAGAATGATAGCATGGCAGTAATTAATTTCAAGAATCGGGTGATGACCTTTGAAAATCAAGACCTCAAAGTCATAGCTCCGCAGGATCCAACTGAAGGGCGCAGGTATGTTGAATCAGTAAAGGATGACGTTTTAAGCGGATGGGATCACGCGTATAATATTTTAGAAGACTACATCCATCCGACTGTCGATGGTGAACTCGGTTGGCGCAGCTTTTTCTCTACGTCTTTCGACTCTGATGATGCCTTAGATAATTGGCAGAATCGCATGCATGAGGTGTCACTCGGAAAGTGTGGGTTGATCACGCAGTCGCTGTGCCATGTCGCGACTGAGACTGTTGCATTACCAGTATATGAAGGACTTCCATGGTTGTATGAATTTTTAGTGGCATTTGAAGACAAGGTGTCAGAACCGTAACAGTTGCTGGCATTGGAGGAGGCGCTGAAAGCTGCTCTAGCATGTTGGTGGGTGACCCATAAGAATTCGATTACCGGGTGGTCGTAGTGTGGAATATTGATGACGGTTCGCTTTGGAAATGCAAAGGTCTACCACACTGAAAAGTATGATGGGCGGAATGACCCTGGCGGTCATTTGATTGAATGTCAGACTCTGTGGGCCTCGAGACCAAAGGATGAATGGGACCATGCCTTTGTCCACACTTTGGATGAAATCGCGATCTTGGTATGCCACAGCTGAGTTGCATAGGGAGATTACCACTTGGTTGGAATTGACGGTTTGAATCACTAATACCTTAAGTTTTGCGGATGCCAATCCAGATGTTCACTATGCCCTGCAACTCATCCGGGATGTTGTTCTGAAGGTGGTTCCAGTTGCCTACCCTGTGGATTCACATACGTAGTGTCAGATGCAATCGATGATGGAATGCTATAATATTACTAGAGGGCCAGAGGATGGTGATGACCTGCGGAATATCAATATTCCAGAATTCGAAGGGAGTCAGGATGTCATCGCACCTGACGCACCGACTGATCCAATAAGTCAGCCGTTGAAGATTAGGAAGGTCAACATTGGGATGGAGGAGAACCCTAAGTTTGCAAATGTAGGGGACTACTGGGATGAAGAAATGATGGTGAAGGTTACATACCTGTTGCATGAGTTCCAAGATTTGTTCCCTACGAAGTTTTCCGAAATGAAGGGAAAACTGGGGGATCTAGGGGAGATGAAGATTCCGTTGAAGCCAGATGTGAAACTAATAAGGCAGCGACTGTGTCGACAGAATCCGCAACACAAGGAAAGGGTCAAAATTGAACTTGACTGAATGTTAGATGATGGAATAATTGAGCCAGTCGAAGAATCATAATGGATTAGTCCCATGGTGGTGCAAGATAAGAAGACAGGTGAGTTTCAGATTTGTGTCGACCTGAGGAAGTTGAATGATGTGTGTATGCATCATCCTTTTCCGACACCATTCACGGATGAAGTGCTGGAAGGAGTGGGTGGTCAAGAAATGTATTCTTTCACGGATAGTTTCTCTGGCTATCACTAGATCAAGATTGCCAAAGAGGATCGTCACAAGACAACGTTTTTGAGTGAATGGGGTTGTTTCCAGTATACTATGATGCCATTTGGGCTAAATAATGCACCTGCGATATTCTCTCGAGTTGTTGTCTCTGCATTCTGATATTTTATTCAGAAGTTTCTACAAGTTTATATGGATGACTGGACAGTTTATGGATTGATCAAAAACTATCTGGAAAACATGCGATTGATGCCGTAGCGCTGCAGACAGCATCAAATCTCGCTGAATTTGAAGAAGTGTATTTTCTATGCACCATTCGGGATGTTGTTGGGCCACATTGTTTGCAAGCAAGGATTGTTGGTTGACCCAGCTAAGATTGCGTTGATTTTGAGCTTGACACCGCCTACAAATGTAAAGAAGTTAAGAGCAATGCTTGGGCACATAGGGTACTACTGCAAGTTTATCCGTGGCTATGGTGTGATCACGGCTCCTATGGAGAGGTTATTGAAGAAGGATGCAGTATTCTTATGGAGTCCAGAATGTCAAGTAAGTTTCGAGACGCTGAAGGCTAAGATGGATTCTGCACCGATATTGGTATTTCCTGATCAGAGCAAGGAGTTCCATGTCCATGTGGATGCATTGTCGATTGTGCTGGGAGTGGTGCTCGCACAACCAGGAGAAAGAGATCTTGACCACTCGATTTCTTTCGCGAGTCAGAAACTATCATCTGCGGAAAGAAATTATACGACTACCGAGAGGGAAGGTTTGGAAATGGTATCTGCGCTACAGAAGTTTAGGCATTACCTGTTGGGGGGTCATTTCAAGATGTTCACAGACCATTCCTCTTTGAAATACCTAGTTAATAATCCTGTGTTGGGGGGGAATATATGTTGCTGGCTACTTCTATTCCAGGAGTTTGATTTTGAGGTAATTGTGAAGCTAGGTCGCTTGAATGTGGGGCCAGATCATTTATCGCGAATTGAGACAAGTGAGGAATTAACCAACATTGAATATGGGTTGCCAGACATGTAGCTATTCAAAGTTGAGGTGGCTGACAACTACTGCAGAGAAATAATTCAGTTTCTGTCGACGAGAACCACACCAGAGGAGTTTACCACAAGTCAGAAGAAGTAGTTGGTGGTTAAGACCACGTATTTTCAGTTGATTGTCGGACAACTTTATAAACTAGGACCGGATGAGCTCTTGAGGCGATGTGTCCTACCTCATGAGTAAGGGCAGATATTGGTAGAGGCACATGCGGGAGTAGCTGGTGGACACTATGGAGGTCGTGCTATTGCTAGGAAGGTGCTTCATGTAGGGATTTGGTGGCCCACTCTTCATAATGATGCGACGGATTATGCGTGAACCTGCAATGTTTGTCAATGAACTGGAGATAGGAACTATCCATCAACAACTGTGTTTGAAAATGGCTTCACAATGGAAGTTTCCAATAGATAATTGTCTTCAAAATGCTTTCATCATTGATAAATTCATCCAATGTATTTGTCTTTGTGGCATGCATAGATTTTCAAAATTTATTTCAAGTTTCATTAAATACAAAATTTTTCTCTTCTTATTTTGATACTCAGATGCAGTCTTGAAGGCTAGGTCCTGTACCTTGAATCCTAAACCCTAAATCGTTTGAAAAATTCCTGATTATGTTTTTTCCATGCCCTCTCTTCTCTTCATTTTCCATTCTTTATAGCCATTTATTAGAACAATTGTCTCTACTTTCCCTTTCAAACTAACAAGAGCCAGCTCTGTCTTTTCTTTAGTCAACTTCCATATGTTCACTACATTCAATCCTAACAGACATTGTGTCGCATTTTATTTACTTTTGTGTTTGCATTTCCATTACATGTTTGCCCTTTTCATTTATATGTGTGATGGAGAGGGTGGAACCTATGGACCGTTGCATTGGAAAAGTAAGTGCTCCTCCAATTAGGCATGAATCCCTTGAAGAAATTAATGTTGTGTTGTCAATAAACCATTTGTTCTTCTTAGAATCTTTCCATTATCAAATTTATATTGCCTCTTTGATGCACTGGCTGTCCTAATGCATTTTCATTACACATATGTAGAAATACAACAAACAATTATAAACCATTTTCGTCTTCACCTCGCTCAGGGGGATCCTTTTGCAATAGCTTCATTGAAATTATAACTAGCTTTTGGATACTTGTCAGAGTTGCATGGCTTGATAGATAAGAATCTTTATCTCGAATGAATGTCCCAAAATGCATCACAACTAGATGAACAAAGTATTTATGGTCTATGGGGTGATATTTTTTGCATTAATTGGTTTGCAAATTGGTTGAATGTTCTTGTTGTTGCATGGTCATTATCATCAAAAAACAATATCTACACTTCAACCCTGCATGTCTTGGCTATTGCGACAATATTTTGTTTTATGGTCACATGCCAGGTGATCGTCACTTTCAACCATTGCTTTTCTTACAAATCAATTGGCCCTAATGAAACGCGTCTTCATCAATCATCAGGAAACATTGTCACTAGATCTTGTTCTAATAATCTTCTTGGAATTCATGATTATAAAGAAATGATTTTGCAACAGGGGTATGATATCTTTTATTCACTTGAAGGTCATTGTTGTGACTCCTTGTTTGGATCAATTTCAAAGTTAAAAAAGAACTTTGATAGTTTGAGCCTTACAAGGGCATCTGCGCAATTGTTTTTCAATTGCATGTCATGTAATGATACCAGAGCACTACAATGTTTAAACACATATCTCCATACATACATGATACAAAAAACAGGACTTGTTTCCAATTTGGAAACCTTTATTGTGAATTTGGCAGAGCCTTTTGAAATTGGCCATGTAGATGGTGATCAATTTTCACTCCAATGGCTATGCGAGATGTTGGAAATTAACATATTTTTCTAGAGCACGCATTAATACAACTTTCATAAACGATTAATTCAACGAACACTTCTAAAAAAACTATCTACCTTTTGCACGAAGATATGGATACATTCCATTCACATTTCCACCTGTTGCAAACAATTCTTCGGACAACATCCCTCATCATAGAAAACTCCATATCAACATAATTTTCCATTGATGCAATGAAGAAAAGAGACAACAACCATCATCACTTTGCTGTCAAAATTTCCATTGAAAACAACCTTTCCATCAATCTATACAAAGAGATTCTAAACCAATAATCTAAAAAAAGGAAAAAAACTTGTTCCGAGAAAAAACAATTTAACAAAAATAAATCTGTGCATGAATTTATATACATCAATTGTCAATGAAACATGGCTACATTGAGATATCAACATGCATCAATAAATTGTCAATGGACCATTCAAAAAATTGCGTCTAATGAAGAAGGCCATGCGCCTTGAAGCGTTTCAAACTTTTCAAAAACAAAGGGAATATGAAAAGGAAAAACAAGCAACTATACAATATTCCAAAACTATTCAAGATACACCTATCCATGCATGTTATGTTTGTAAACGATTACAATTTAAAGAATATATTTGTCACATCAACGAAGACACCTTCTATTCATTGAAATGCTTTCCGTGGAATAATATGCCCGCCTCGATTGAATTGCACAAGCATATATGTAGATATTGTAAAAATAACATTTCAAATTCCGAGACACCAGTCTTTGCAACACTGCTTAACATTCGTCGCAACACTAGCTTACCCTATTTGGATCTATTGATGCCTTTGGAGGAGTTCCTTATGTCCCCAATAATTGATGTTTCTCAGATCCTCCAACTAGGCTATAAACGAGCTCAATTAGGCTTGACTAGAACAGTCATCAATGTACCTGGATCTTTGGACAAAGTTCAAAAGGCATTACCTAGAAATATTGAAGATGACATGACAATTGCAGTCATGCTAAAGCGCAATTTGGAATACAAAAATTCTTTTGTTTTTGGAAATGTTCGATCAAATATTGTCATGGTTGCATTGAAAACTCTTTGTGGTATGGATCTTTTCAAATTGGAAAATGTTCATGTCATTGCAGATTGGGAGGCAAGATTCCATGAATTGGCAAAGTAAGAGTCCAATGAAATCATGATTGCAAATTAAAACAATGAGGATGAAACTTATACAAACCTCCAACAAACCAATGAAAACATCTATGAAACATAAATGGAACTAGTAACAGAGAAATTGGTGCAAGGGTATGGAAAAACACATCTAATCGATGATTTGGCTAGTAAGATTATAGAAATTACACCTTATGAAAACTATCGACCCTTAGGCATTTTTCAAGATAGGTTTTCCAAAGAACTCAATTTCCCCACACTTTTCTTGGATGTAGACATTCCGATGACATTTACAAATGATATTGATATCAACAAACCACAAAGTGGGAGCTTCAGCATGAAAGCATGGACCTCAAAGCACATCCTACAAACTTGTGTTTCAAAATAGTTAAAGCCATTGATAAGTCAAATCTCTAGCACTGCTTGGATATCTATTCGCATAGGTGAATTGAAAGGTAAAAATATAAAAGAAAAATATGTTAAATCCCAATCCAATCTTGCAAAAATTATGAAATCCTCAATTGCTTATCACACATTGAAAGCTATTCGAACATCTCGTGACTATTTCGACACCATGAAGAAAGATCTTTTTTCAATGATTCGACAATTAGGGCCACCAAATTTTTTTGTAAGTCTTACAACTGTTGAACATATTTGGAAACTTTTGTGTGATTCTTTGCAACACCTTGAAAAGAAATACCTTGACACAGCTTCTGAATTGCCCTCTAATGATGATATTGATGCTTTGATAAGAAAACACCATGTGCTTTGTAGTCATTACTATAGACACAAAATGAATGCATTCAAACGCTTGATCTTGAAAAATAATCTTCTCTTTGGTAAGGTGAATTCCTATTTCTTCACAATTGAATTCCAACAAAGAGGGAACGAACATGAACATGCCCTTCTCTGGATTGAAGGTGCACCAGTCTATGGCAATAACACTAATGATGAAATAACTTCTTTTGTCGATCATTATATATCAACAGACTCATTTTTTCTTAGAAAAGACTTCATAAAGGTCAAACTCATCAACACACAAGGACATGTAAGAAACAAAAACATTCTAAATGTAGATTTCAATTCCCAATGTTTCCTATTGATACTATAATGGTTTTGGAACCCCTTGAGAATAGTTTGGATAGCTTGCATGAGAAAAGAAAGCTAGTTTTCTTTGTTCTTGAATCTAACAATACCCAAAAAACATGTCATTTGATTCATTCCTCCATGAATTGAATTTGAACAGAGTTTACTACATAATATTATTGCATTGTTCAATTGATCATCCTACATTACTACTAAAAAGGGACCCTTCAAATATTTGGATCGATCCATTTGCAAAAGGCATTCCAGATTTGTGGCAAGAAAATACTAATGATCAATTCATTTTGGATGCATATGCTACAACAACATACATAAGCTCATACATAACGAAGTTGGATAGGCCTATGACAACGGATTTAAAAAAATCAAGGAAGATTCTCTTTCGAACAACTGTGGCCAACTTGAAACAATACGAAATCTTGGAAATACATTATTGAAAATGAAACAAATGTCCATTAGATGGGTAGTCCATATTTTACTTTCCCTGCCTCTACATTCATCTTCAAGAAGAACAGTTTTCATCAACACTGCACCAGATGATAAAAGAACAGCTGTTTTAAAGAAACCATCTCTTCTAGAAAAATATCTTGATGATTATGAAGACATCATTTCTCAATCTATTATAGACAAGTACATTGATCGGCCTCTTGAACTTGAAAAGGTTTCTTTGGCTGAATACGCATCTTCCTATTGCCTCATCCATGGAAGAAAGATCAAAAGAAGCAGACCATGTATCATTCAATATATTTGTTACAACCAAGAAAAATATCCTAAAATTTTTTCAAGGGAGCGACTCTTGATTTTTGTACCTTTCAGAAACCTTTGCGGCTTGTCGAAGAACAATTCATGGCTAGAGAAAAAACAAAATGGGGTGATATTGACATTGCAAAAGACAAAGTTGAATCACAACTTCAACTGACATGTGATTCGAAAATAGAAACAAGAGACAAAATGCATACTACCCCTTTTGAAGAATATGATATACACAACGATCTCCTACAGAAAAGAACATGTTAATTGTCAAAAGACTAAAAAACTTCCAATTTTACAGAAAAACCATTTGTCCCTAATACAGATGAATATTTTGCAACTAGGGAAAATCTAAACTTTGAGCAACACTATATTGTTAAAGAAATTATTACAATGAAAAAAAACAATCCTTCAAATCTAATTCATTTGTCTCTAACAGGAAGCGCTGACATGGGGAAAACCCATACTGCAAGAACTCTTTTCGATGCCCTCGTATTTTTCTATGACAAAGAGCTTGGAAACGACCCGTTAAAAAGAAAAGGTCTTATTGTTGCATTCACTGGAAAGGTAGCATACCATGATAATTGCATTACAGTTCACTTCGCCTTTAAACTTCCCTTCTGTTCCACAAACTTGCTTCCATTAAATTCAAATACGCTAGATCTTTTAAGCAAAGACTATGAACAAATTCAAGTACTGTTAAGTGATAACGTTTCTTTAATAGGATCTTGAATGATTTATAACATAGACAAACGACTACGCGAAATCATGCATACTCCGACAAAACTAATTGGAGGTCTCGATGTCATTTTTTGTGGAGATCTCTACCAAGTAGAGCTTGTTCATGATTCTTGGAATTTTTAATTTCCACGGTTCCATCAACAACAATTATCTTACATGTTTTGGACCGACTCTATAAAATACTACGAACTAAAAACCGTTTTCAAGAAGACATATGAAATATGCATCTCAATTTTGAATAGGATAAGGATAGGTAAGAAAACATTTGACGATATCCAATACTTGAATCAACATTGTCATAGACAACCACTATTTGATCATTCATTCCCCTTTCTTTATTATTGAAACAAAGATGTTGAAAAACACAACTCTAAAATGTTGTCCCTTGTAAACACAAAAGCATTTACTTTTGTATCGCTTGACACCAAAGTCGATCAAATTGAAAACATTTTTGATGGCCAATAGAAAATTCAACTCCCTTCTATAGTCACTCTGAAAAAAAACATGCTTGTTGAAATAATTGGTGGAAACTACTCAATCTAAGATGGCGTTGAAGGTATCTTCAAACACTATAGTCAAACAACCTCGGACATTATCTGGATCGAGTTTACAGACCCAAAAGTTGAAACAATTGCAATAGCTACCATGCAACACCTTTACACTAGTTCCATCATGTGCAGCTGGACACCTATAAAAAGAATGACAACACAAATCTCCGTTGGCAACAAAAGAAATTTCATCCTGGTACAATTTTCAATTCAAGTGGCATGTGCTCAAACAATTCATAGAGCACAAGGATTGACACTAGAAAGTTTGGTGTTTGATCCATAATGGGTCACAAAACATGGCCTTGTTTACACTGTATTGTCTCGTGTAAAGAACATTGAATGTCTATATCTTATAAATAAGCTACAACGAAAAAACTTCTCGGTTTCATCAAAATTGGTTGTTGAATTAAACATATTCGAAAACCATGCTCCTTTGCAATTTGAATATGGCCTAAAGTTGATTCCAACTCCTACACATATGTTCATTTCTTCACTTAACATGTGCAGTTTCGTTTCACACATTGATGATGTTGCAAATGGCATCGAACTAATGCAATCAGACATTATATGTCTGCAAGAAACCCACATGAATATGCCTCCCAAAACTGCAATGTTTGCAACCCAATACAATTGCATTGCAACACATTCAGTACATGGTCTGCTCAAATTTATAAAGAAAAATATTCCTATCTTGAAAACATACATTTATAACAAAACATCAATCAAGGCAATTGTCACTGACCTGAAGCTTCCTAACAGTATTATAAAGCTTGTAAATGTTTATAACAAACCAAATAACATTCTTGACAAATTGCTCCATGTATTGAATTGTATTATGTCAGAAAACAATAACAAAACACCATTCCTAATAACTGGTGACTTCAACATTGACATGTTGAAAGAAATATCGTCCAAAAAAAACTAGAAATTTTTATGAACATGAACCATCTAAAATTAAATAGAGATAATGCTACAAGGAATTATGGTTCTATGATTGACCACTTTTGGACAAATATAAACACTGAAAACATTTCATTTACTATTTATGATTCCTATTGGTCTGATCATTCTAAGATTTTTTTATCAGTCCCCTTTACTTGCATATGATCTCTTTCCTTTGCATTTTCTTCAACTTTCATTTATTCGAGTCATTCCATTCGTTTTTGTTTCTTTTCAATTCCCTCATGCCATTGGCAATTCTTTGTATTGACAACTCTTATAGTTTCAACAAATTTTCAATAGAAGTCGATGTCCTGCATAGGGCACATGCATCGATGTTGATGCTAATCCAACAATTTCCACAAAATAAACAAAAAAATTAGCAATTTTCACATATTTCTCTTTTGGGATTGAACTTTCATTTCCCAAATGCCTCTATATTATAACCTAGATTTTTACCCACTTGATGGATGCACTTCTTAACATATCTGATTCAGTTATATAGCGAAGCAATTGATACTATATATTAGATTAAAAAATTGTGCCCCAAATGAAAGGAAAGTAAAAAAAAAACCTCCACTAAACAATGCATCAAACAAAATTTATTTTAGAAAATTTGCAACATTTCATCAATATTTATAATGTCAAATATATAGGCCATTGAAGCAACAATGATCTGTACCTTGATATCTTCCAATGATCTCTGTGATTTTTTTTTCATATAATGCTTTTCCTGCTTAAAATTTTGCATGCCAGAGTGCATTTCATGCTTGACATTTGCACCTACTTTCATTTGTATTTTCCATACACGTATGCCAAAATCTCTTTGCAAGATGCTTAATGATTCAATTAGTTGCTATCCTATAAAAAAACTGCTTGGTACAGGGTCTTCTCTTTGGTATGCATCCGTTGCTTCTCTTTTCCCTTGACTTGTCTTCTTGTATGAAAAATATATTACAAATCTGTATTCTGCTTTTAGAGTTAATTGCATTTGCATATTGGACAATATTCGCTCAACGTTCCAAAAAAACATCAAAAAACAAACCAGGAATTGTACCAACTAAACACGTCTGTAATGACATCGGCATCAAATAGTCCATCAATATAAATAAGTCTATCTTATTCACAGTATGTTCAAGATACCAATACAATAGCAACAACATCAACCCCTTTAACAAATACAACAACAAATAGTCCCAAGAGGTGATGTTCTTATCCACTAGTTGCATTGCTTTGCGTTTTTCATTAGAATAGATGCTCTTCTTTTTTGATTCAAGTAATTTTATATTGTTCGATATTCTTCTTCCTCATTACACTATATTTGTTGTAGGAATTTCAGTGCAAGCTTCAATGTTCATTGAAAACTGCCCTTTCTCCTATTTGATTTTGATTTCAATATGCATGCAGATTAAAGCAAGTGGGAACTAAGCCATCATTTGTCGTACAAATATGCACTGCATCACATAGATATGTCTTTGAGGGGGATATCTTGATCATCTATGGTCCTACACAAAATCATATTCAGAATTCCTGATGAAGGCAAAGATTCTGCATGCAGATCTTGTCGATAGACATGGTTTAATGACAATTGCAGCTACAATCAATGATAGTCTGATAAACCAGTTTGGCGGTTTTCTTTTTCCTAGAAAAATTACCAGGATAACTGGTTTTGAACTAACAAAGGCCAATATGACCGCGGAGATGCCATAAATTCGATAGCAATATTTCCAACCAGTATCATTGACAATTAACCAGGTATGCAAAATGCATTGTCTTCCACCAAATATGACAATTTGTGAGTTGGTGTCATCAGAGGAGACATATGACATTGGTTCTGTCGCAGTCATAGTTGTGGTGTGCCAATAAAACAACAATCAATTGGATTGTTACATAAGAGATGGTGAAACTGCAAACAACTATGCCATTGTATAGTGATTCTTCTTTAAAAAAACACTTCTTTATTTACTTCGAAATTTTTTCCCATTGCAGCTATTGTTTTTGTTTCGTTTATGTACCAAAATAAGATTTCCAACAAAAAAACCTGCCTGCATCCATTGCATATGATTTCCATATCTGATTCTTCTCTACTTGTTCCTACTTAGTTTCATGTCAGTGAAAGCTATAAAAACTTCTTCCTCGAGTACAACATTAGCTATTACTTGACGAACCGCCCCTTTATTTAATCAAAAACATTGTAAGACCGAGCCCAAAAGGAAGTCACCTGATGAATAACTCGCAAGCGACATTTATTGATCCTCTTAATGATGAATCGACTATCCATATAAATTTGCTTCCAATTTTTGAAGCAAAGACACAGGTCAGATACTAACAACCTCTATTGCTAAGCCACTTGAAATGATATTTTCAAAGTGCTTTTCAATTAACCATCCTTGTTCTGCGTTCTATGTTATTTTTTAAGATTGTAGAAAAAGACCCTGGAAGCTTATAAACCTAATTAGATTGCATTTGAAATGTTTTTCCTGCTACACCATTTTTATTGATTTTTTTTCCTTCCAACATAAACCATATCTGGAACTTTTTCTCTTTCCTATGAATATAAACTAATAAAAAATTACCTATTATGGCACTGGATAATAGAAACAAACCACTATTATTGAAAACCATATAACACTAAATTTAATTGCTCTGCAAAGGCGATAATCCCAAACAATTCGCAATGTAAATTATTTGTTGTCTTTGACTTTGACACAACACCTAAAAAAATAAATTGCTTGTTGCAAATGCATTATTGCATCAATTCCAATTCCAATTTCTATTCCTTCAGTACATGCATTTCATTACGATTTACATTAGGATGGTTTGTTTCAATTTCAATTGATAAAATAAATTCATTTCTTCCCATAGACTAGACAATATGAATATCTGACTCAAACATGTATGTTGTCTCTTTCCCAATACTGAATTCATTGGACCTGCAATTTCTAATAACAACAAAAAACAACTATTTTCCTTCACATCATTCCAATTAACAATTTGAGAAGTCTTGTTTGCATACTCGATTTTAGTACTTGTTTTCATGCTATTTTCTGTTGCAGACTTTCCATATAATCATATTTGATATGATGTTTTTACTACCCTTCTCCCACTAATTGCCATAGATATATGGCACACCGAAAATCAAGAGTGCATTTGCACCACTGTTTCAGTGCACCTGTACAGAATGCAAATTGCCAATTATTCAAAGTGCCACTTTCTGCTCATTCTGTAATTGTGAAACACCTACAATATGTGAGCATATTTTACACTAAACTGGAAATGGAAGAAGGGATCATTGAATGCATGCTACCAGGGACACAATTAAAAGAATTATGCTCGTTCATTACAATTGTGTCATATGACCAATATTACAAAAGTGTTTGGTCGACCATTTTCAATCTTCGCAAAGTCATCCATCAAGGACGTTATAAGTAGGCAATGAAAAACATAATTATTGATTTCAAAAATTCTAAGAACAAAGTATGAACAAATTTTCCTACCCTTAAGAACCTTTCACAACTTTTCCATTCTTTTGGTCTGCATCTAAAATTTCAAAATGGTTTTGCAACATGTTTCTTTGCAATTTCTTCCACATAAATATAAGGTATTGCAATTACTCTTTTTCAAAACTAGGTTGCAACTTCATTAAGTTGAAACACAAAAACTGTTACCATTAAAAAAATCATGTTGTTATTTGCAATGACTTTTCTTTTACCTCAATATCTGCAAAGTCTAACAAATATTTAATTGAACCTTGTTCACTGCTGGATCAAGTTTTGCATAACATCTACACCAACTAGTTATATCGTCATTCCATATCTTGTTTTGTGAACGCATACTCATGAACAAAAGTTTATTTAGACCTGAAAGCAATGGTCGAAAATGGTCTTAAAAACTTGGTTTATGTAAATTGTTGTTGTGTTCTAGCTCATGATACAAGATTCGTGCATGTTCTTTCATAGGGTCGTTGTCTTCGTATTTAGTATCTCGATTATTGGTGACATGCAATAAATCCATCTTCTGTTGTAACTAAAGCCATTATTTAATTGAGGCTACCTCACTTTTAGTGCAAATGTTGGATGTCATGTACAGTGACTAGTTATATTATAGGCTGCTATCTTCTTGACTAAATACATGCTTGTTGTGAAAGCTTTATTTTTGCATCAAAGCAATGGTTTAAATATCGACAGTCAACTCTGTGTCTTCTAGATGGTGAATAAGCACTGGTTCATGTGCTTTGACGGTAACACGGTCTTCGTATTGGCTATCTTGCTTGTTGGTATAACATCTTCCATTTGCATAGCATACTTTTTTTTTCTCTATGCTTGTTGCTGGCATCCCTCTTGCTACATTCAGATAAAACATGAGATCTTTTCCATCAATTGATACATAGTGCTTTCTGGCTTCTTCAAGCATTGATTTTACTTGACCTTAGAAATCACAGATGAGTGTTAATATTCACACACTACTTGATTATGTTGGATTTACTTGATCATTTACACATATTGACTAGATGACTTGGAAAGTTTATCTTATGCACTTTCTTAGACTAATTCTTATCATTGGCACTGTGCTTTTGCATTGCTTACACTTGCTTGGCATCCCCATCATTGAACTTCGAATACTAATATGTTTTTCCCTGTCGGTGCTTTTACCCATTGCTAAAATAATTGACATCATTAACACCTTAGAAGTGCACCAAGCTTTTTTGGTGCTATGTCATTGTCACTGTACATGGATATGGCTTAAGTTCCCTTGAATGGATATTTTGATTGGATGTTTCTGTTGTCTTTTCTAATTAAAAAAATGGCAACATGTCGTCCCTTCAAATCACTGAATTTGAGACAGTCATCCAAATCTCGACCCTCTCTTTCCCCATTTTACGACTTTACTCATTTCACTGCCTGTTGTCTTTTTCGACCACCTTAGGATGGGTTTCTCTACTTTCATTCTGATACTAGTCTGTGTTGCTAGTACTTAATTAACAATTTTTTTCCTTTGCAAGCAACAATTTTGGAACAAAATTTCTGAACGCTTCTCCATCAATCATGGACGATGAATAGAATAAATTCTCTGCCCTAGTGGCTGCTCATTTATAGGGATGAAGGCATAATTGAGCATTGCTTGCTTAGAAGTTTTTTTTTTTACTAACATTTGACAACAAAAATAAGATTGTTCACTACAATTGTCATTATCCATGCATAAACAACCTAACTGCTCCATTCCAAAAGCATCCAATAGAGATCCTATTAATCCATGACTACGTACCTGTAGAAGTAACAACCTATGATGTCTAGTTCAAATAACAAGAACCAATCTAAGTGACCTCATACATAGGTCAAAACTTTGTTTCTTGGTCTTCTTTTTCTCAACTAACATTGTATATGCTTGGGAAATAATACAAGGTAGCAAGCTTTTCTTATATTTGAACTTTGTTCAGACCAAAGTTGTAAATTTGTAACTGTCTTGAAAGTTGTACGGTCATTACATTAGGTGTCGAAACAATCTACATATTTGAACTGGTTATTTAATCTCAAAGTAGCCATAAGCAATTTTGCGTACATGTCAGTTGCAAAAGATGTCATACACTATATAGTATAGTTTGATAGCAAGTATAACTAGCAACAACCACATTTTTAAATGTGGTTGATATTCGTCGATCGACGTATATCAACCATGACCACACATTCAAAAGTGGTTGATATTCCTCGATGGACAAATATCAACAACATTTAAAAATGTGATTGCTGCTAGTAAACAACCAGCCCAAAAAATAACTAAATTAAAAAATTAATAAAAATGTTATTTGGAAATAAAAATGAAAATAAATACATATGAAGTTTCAAAAAATAAAATAAATTATTAAAACATATTAAAAAATAAATTAAATAAAATAGAAATAAATTAAATTAAATTGAACTAATTTAAATTAAATTAAATTAAAATATTAAAACATATTAAAAATTAAATTTAAATATTAAAACACATTAAAAATTAAATTAAATTTAAATTAAATTTAAATTAAATTAAAATTAAAAAAATTAAAACATATTAAAAATTAAATAAAATAAAATAAATTTTTTAAAACATCTTAAATTACGTTAAAGCATATTAATAATTAAATTAAATAAAAATATTAAAACATATTAATAATTAAATTTAATTTAATTAGATTAAGTTAAATTAAATTATTTAATTAAATTAAATTATTTAATTAAATTAAATTAAATTAATTATATAAATTAAATTAAATTAAAATAATTAATTAAAGTATTTAAATTAATAAATTAATTAAATTAAATTAAATAATTAATTAATTAATTTAATGCAATTTAAATTAAATTAATTAAACTAATTCAAAATAATTAATTAATTTAAATACTTTAATTAATTAATTTAGTTGGATAACTATGGTTATTTGTGCTTTACTATGGTTGTTCATGGTTGCCCATCATTCTTTATGGTTGACCATGATCGTCCATCGTTGGCTATGGTTAAGTATGGTTATTCAGGGTTGACCATGGTTTATTATGGTTGACCATTGTTGACTATGGTTATTCATGATTAACTATGGTGAATGATGGATGACCATGCTTGACTATGGTTGACCCTATGACGGACAATGATAGACCCTTTGGTTGAATATTGTTGACTATGATTGACCTTAGTTCAATATGGTTGACTATGGTTGACCATAGTTGGTTAACCATGGTTATTAATGCCAAGCTATGGTTGTTCATGGTTCACCATGGTTTTTCATGTTAACCACAGTTGATTATAGTCGACCATGGTTATTCATGGAAGACCATGGTTGACTATCGTTGACTTTGGCTAACCATGGTTGACTTTGGTAGACTTTAGGTTGACCATGGTTGAATTTGGTTGTGGTCAACCATGAAGAACCATAGTGAATAATGGTCAACCATAGTAAACGACACTCAACAATAGTCAACCATGGTCAACAAAAGTCACCCAGGGTCAACCATAATCAACCAAAGTCAACCATGGTCAACTAATGTCAACCATAGTTGACCATGGTCCACCAAAGTCAACCATCATCAAATTAAGTCAACCATGGTCAACTAAGGTCTACCACAGTCAACCATGGTTAAAGTCAACTATAGTTATGGTTGACCATGGTTGAATATTGTTGAATTTGGTCGAATATGGTTGATTATGGTTGACATTGTTTGACTATTGTTAACTTTGATTGACGATGGTTGACATTGGTTGCACATGGTTGACATTCGTTGACCATGGTTGACATTGGTTGACCAAGGTTGACTATGGTAGACTATGCTTGGATTTAGTTGACTTTGGTGGACCATGGTTTACTTTGGTTGAATTTTGGTTGAGCGTGGTTGACTTTGGTTGATGATGGTTGACTATGGTTGACTTTGTTTAACTATTGTCAATATTTGTTAACCATGGTTGACTTTTCAACCATGGTCAACCAAAGGAAACCATGAAGAACCATAGTGAATAATGGTCAACCATAGTAAACAATAGTCAAACATGGTCAACAAAAGTCACCCATGGCCACCCAAAGTCAACCATGGTCAACTAATGTCAACCAAAGTCAACCATCATCAACTTAAGTCAACCATGGGAAACCATAGTCAACCACAGTCATATGGTCAAACAAAGGCAACCATAGTCAACTAAAGTCTTCCAAAGTCAACCATGGTTAAAGTCAACTATAGGTATGGTTGACCATGGTTGAATATTGTTGAATTTGGTCGAATATGGTTGATTATGGTTGACTTTGTTTGATTATTGTTAACTTTGATTGACCATGGTTGACATTGGTTGAACATAGTTGACATTTGGTTGACATTGGTTGACCATGGTTGACTATGGTTGGATTTGGTTGACTTTGGTTGACCATGCTTTACTTTGGTTGAATTTTGGTTGAGCGTGATTGACTTTGGTTGATGATGATTGACTATGGTTGAATATGGTTGACTTCGTTTAACTATTGTCAACCTTTGTCAACCATGGTTGAATTTTTAACTATTGTCAACCTTTGTTAACCATGGTTGAGATGAGCTCTACATGCAATTGAAAGATGGTTGACAAATGGATGAATTTGGTTGAGTATGGTTGACCATGGTTAACTGTGATAGACCATCGTTGACCATGGTTAACTGTGATAGACCATCGTTGACCATTGGTGACTTTGGTTGACCTCTGTTGAGTTTAGTTTACCATTGCTAACTTTGGTGGACCATGCTTGAGTTTGGTTGAATTTTGGTTGGCCATAGATAACTTTGGAAGACTATGGTTGACTATCATTTACGTTGGTTGACTTTGGCTAGCCATGGTTGACTTTTGATAACCATGGTTGACTTTAGGTAGCCATGGTTAACTTTGGTTGACCATGGTTGACTTTGGTATACTTTTGGTTAACCATGGTTAACTTTGGTTGACCATGGTTGACTTTGGTATACTTTTGGATAACCATGGTTGACTTTGGTTGTGGTCAACCATGAAGATCCATATTGAACAATGGTCAACTATAGTCAGCCATGGACAACAAAAGTCAGCCATGGTCAACCATAATCAACCATAGTCAACCATAATCAACCAATGCCAACCATAGTCAACCACGGTCAACCAAAGTCAGCCATGGTCAGCCAAAGTCAGCCATGGTCAGCCACATGGTCAACCAAAGACAACCAAAGTCAACCATGGTCAACTAAAGTCTACCAAATTTAACCATGGTTAAAGTCAACTATAGTTATGGTTGACCATGGTTGGATTTGGTGGATTATGGTTGAATTTGGTTAGCCATGGTTGACTATGGGTGACTTTGGTTTACCATGGATAATATTAGTTGAAGTTTGGTTGACCATGGTTGACTTTGGTTTACCATGGTTAAGTTTGGTTGACGATGGTTCACTTTCGTTTACCATGGTTAACTTTGGTAGACCATGGCTAACTATGGATGACTCAGGTTGACTTTGGCTATGCATCGTTGACTTTGTTTGACCATGGTTTACTATGGTCAACTTTGGTTTACCATGGTTGAATTTTGTTGATCATGGTTGACTTTCGTTGATTATGGTTGAATTTGGATGACCATGGTTGAGTTTGGTTGACCATGGCTGGCTTTGGTTGATCATGGTTGAGTTTGGATGACCATGGTTGATTCTGGTTGTCTATGATTGACTTTAGATGACCATGGCGAACTTTTGGCTGACCATGGTTGACTTTTGGGTGGCCATGGTTATGATTGGTTGCATGCATTTTGGTTGACTTTTGGCTTAGAATGGTTAACATTTGGTTAACCATGGTTGACTTTGTATGGTTAACCATGGTTAACTTTGGTTGACCTTGGTTGTTTGGTTAACTTTGAACTGGTAATTTAATCTCAAAGTAGCCATAAGCCATTTTGTGTACATGTCAGTTGCAAAAGATGTCATACACCATATAGTGTAGTTTGATAGCAAGTATAACAACATACTTCACACACACCCTATCCAAAAAAACACCATGTTTTATGCTTTAGAAAACAAACTTTGCATTTGATAGATAATGTCTAAACATGAAAAACACTCGATTTACAATGACAATTGTTCAAGTGTTTGCATATTAATGATATGTGAATGTGCAAGTATTTACATAATCATACATCCTAATCCAATCCATGTTTTCTTTATGTGACATAAAGAATGACCGTTGTGCTTTGCTTAAACTATTCTCCATTCTATCAAACCCATGGTTGTGAGATTTGTTTCATCAATTGTCCTTTCACATGCCTTGTCTTTTCCACGAACTAATTTTGTTTCCTCCTAACATAGGTGTTGCTTTTGTCACTTCTAACTACCTAAAAAAATCTTTGCAACAACACTAGAATATTTTTTACAACACAGTATTTTAAGCTTGTTCAAACCATGCTCCTATCCAGTTCCACTGCACTATGCACTCACAATATCTTAGATGCCGTGGGAATCTTTTAGATCTGCAATCTTGTTATCCTGAAATAGAGGAAACCACAAAAATGCATCATATGAAGACATAACAGTCTGCAGGGTCTTCTCGTCCTCACCGCATACTGCCAATTAGTCAATATGTTGGAAATTGTGTTTTTTTTACAGTTTCAAAATACATGTTTTAATTGTAAGTCATGAAATTGCCTTGACCATCGTCTCTTTGCAATGTGCAAGCACAAAGGCTCATCAACATTGCCAGAACATGAATTGTATTAATGTCAACACCAATTTTGCACATGGCTCCCATCCTTCCTACCTAGGGCAATTTTCCTTTTTGCTACTTGCATCAGTGAACAAAGAAACACAACTAGAATTTTTTTTTTATGCACTGGACAAACATAAGCAATTGCAACACAGTGTTCAAGAAACTTGTGCAAATTTACACTTTTTTTTCCCTAAAAACACTATCTTGAAATTTTATTTCTGCATGTTACTATAAATTTCAACTTTGAATGGCTATTTTGTAGTTATATATTTGCAAGCAAAGTGCATCATGCTAATCCAAGTGTTCCAATGAACTTATAAATTTCAACTTTGAATGGCTATTTTGTAGTTATATATTTGCAATTAAAGTGCATCATGCTAATCCAACGGTTCCAATGAACTTTGCAATTTAAAGACTTTCAGTTTGTTTAATGCATTGCAACTATTACATATGGCTATTCATTTTGAACATTGAATGTATGTATTTTTTTGTCTTCTTGTTAAAGTGCTATCTATGATCAAACATATATATATTTAAAGTGCCATCAAACATATATATTTACAAATGGACTAATAGGATATGTTAAATAGAAAACTATGTTTTCAATGATAATTTCAAAATATTATTGACTTTTATATTTAGTAGAATGCATATAGACTAATAAAATATGTTAAGTAGAAAACTATGTTTTCAATAATAATTTCAAAATATTATTGATTTTTATATTTAAGAGAATGATGCAAACTTATTTTCATAGAAAAAGAAAGAGAGTTAGGAAGTTAATATTACAGGGAAAAAGAAAATTAAAAAAAATTGCTTAATTATATATTTATATATTTCATAAAGTCATTGGCAACGTTTAACATATGTATTCACATGTACGAATAAAAGTAACTAATAATAAAAGTAAAATCTTATAACATCAGATTTTTACGTGACGGCCAAACAAATATATTCATATGAAAATATAGTGAAAATATGTTTTCAAACTAATGTTATAAATATAAAAAAAATTGTTTATAAATTTGTTTGCTTGCTTTTAACTGGTTGTTTTACAATTTCCCATAAACCCTTTCACTTTCATACAAGTTTCTAACTGGTTGTTAGGTTTCACAGTTTCCTATGAACCCTTTCACTTTCATACAAGTTATCCGGATAACTACAATTCACGTTCATACAAGTTATCCGGACAACTACAATGTTTCCGGAATCTATAATTTCTCTACATGTCTTGTATCTATAAAACGTGCTGGTTTTGAGGAATTTAAGAATTGGCCAAAATTAAATATTGAGTTGCAGAGCATTTAATATGACAGCTCAGTACTTAAAAAATATTGAGCTGCAGAGCATTTAATGTGAGATTTTCTGAATCTAATGAACCTTATTAAGCACTAAACTACAGCTCAATGCTTAGCTTTGGCCCCAAATCTTAGCCATGTGGCGTCAATCAGATCCGTATCTAAGGTCATATTTGGTGCGCCGCGCTGGTAGGTGTGATGTGCGGTGACCTTTTAGCATTTTCAAACCTGGCCTGCCCAAGGAAAGTTCCAGTCCTAGCAGGTGGTCATCATCATTCCAAAAGAGTATAAAATAATTATTAAGCAGACTTTTCTATAATTAGAAGATTCCTTGGGAAGGAGACTTTTCTATTTGTCTTTTTATTAATTTGAATCATAAAATTTGATCAAACTATAAGAGATGCGACCGCTCATCATTTCTATTTTACATGCATGAAAGTTGAACTTAAGTTGGTCCATTCTATCCATCCTATAATAATAATTATTAAACCCTTTATTCATTCCCAACTATATCCGGTGAACGGTTATAGAAATAGAGTTAGCGTCGTTTGTAATTGTCACACGTACTAAATCTTTACGTGTTGGTCAACTATATAATCATACAAATTGTGCCTTGCACCAGGTGCTGCACTTCTCAGATATGGCAGGCATGTGCCTTGCACCAGGAACATACAAAGTATAGCATTTGATAAGCCTTATCCAAAATTTGCTTTTACTCAGTAATTTTTTTTTATAAACACGTGTGAGAGGTCACGGATATCCAATAATAATATGTTTTTATTATTTTCGTATTAAATTATTTTAGAGTAGAAAGACTTAATAAAAACATTTTCATTTTAAATTCATAAACCCACACTGTTATGAAATCATAAAGATGTGTTAAGTTTTTTAACGGTTTGGAAATGAAAAATTTATATTTCGTTTTTGTTTTTAAGTAACTTCAACATGTGTGTTTTGTTTCAGTAAATTCAATATACTTATATAATGGATTTGGTTTAGTGATTAGGATGAGTTTGATCTATTTTAATGAAGTTATTTGTGTGTTTATATATAAGTTAAGATGTAACAAATTGGGTAGTTGATTATGAAGAAGGATGCTTAGTATAAGTATTGCAGTTTTTCTAATTTTTCTTCTATTACAATTTTGGGGCAAAAGTATCATATTTTTGTAACTTTTGTCTTATAATAATAGTAATGTAACAAAAAAATTGGCAAAAATATCATATTTCTATAATTTCTATCTTATAATATTATAATAATAGCTATTCACAACTGCTGGGACAATTACCACCTAATGAACCTTGTTTCATAAAGTTTTCTTTTACATGAAAAAGATTAATATTTCATTTTCTAACAAATTAAGGTATTGTTTGATTAAAAAAATTTCCATGAAAAAGATTAATATTTATATTTACTAAAAGAGAAAAAACAAATTACATACTCAGATGCATGTGCACTCCTCAGCAGTTCTCTACATCCTTGTTGTAAATTTTTTTACTTTCAATAATCACAAAACAAATTAAATAGTCAGATGCATGTGCACTGCTCAGCAGTTCTCTACATCCTTGTTGTAAATTTTTTTACTTTCAATAATCACAGCTTACTGTTAAAAACTTAAAAAAAATACTTTGCAGAGTACATTTTTCATTAAAAGCAATTTTCCAGCGAGGTATTGCCTGAAAAAGTTAAAAAACTATTTTCAATTTTTAATATGGTAAAATCTCAGTTTGTTCTCATTCAAAGCTTTATGTACACTTTATTCTTATACAGCCACGTGCATGTTCAGCTGTAAAGCACTTTCTTAGCTCAGATACAGAGATAAGGACAAATAGTTGCCAGCTTAGATGAGCAATGGTAATTATGAGAGAAAATTACAATTAAATTATTTGGAAAATCATTTATGGAAATATATTTGCCAGCTTATATGACCAATGGTAATTATGAGAGAAAATTACAATTAAATTATTTGGAGAATCATTTTATAAAGTATAGAAAACATATTACTGTATAATAAGATACACTGATTGCATGATAAGACTTTAAGAAACACTGCAACCATTGCACCAATTAAAACATAAATGTCCACAAACTCTAATTATATATCAAATATTAAAAAATAATTACAAGTAAGAAAAGGCTTTTTATATATATTAATCTTGTAATTATTTTTTAATATTTGATATATAATTAAATTAAATATTAAAAAATAATTACAAATAAGAAAAGGTATATGTTTATATATAAACCTGTTATTAATTATAATCGATATACAGTGAACTTTACAACAGATCCGACAGAGTTTACAGGATCCTTCAACACAGGGCTCAATGATAGCCTAGAAAACTAAACCAGTCCACAAAAAGGACAAAAAAAAATGCCCAACCAAAATAAAATGTAGGCATCAACATCCATTCCAGCCTAAAACAGCTGTTCCCAAAAGAGATGACAGAGAAAAAAGAACAAGGATAAGCTCAGCCCTATTCTGCCATGGAGGCTCTGGATATTACTCTGACAAGATCCATCTCTTCATAAACCAAACCAACCATGGGAAGGAAGAAAACAGCCATAGAGGCTCTGGATACTACCCTGCCAAGATCCTTCTCTTCATAAACCAAACCAGCCATGAGAGGTCACAAAACAGCCATGGAGACTCTTGATACTACTCTGCCAAAATCCATCTCTAGTCTGCCAAGATCCATCTCTTCATGAACCAAACCAGCCATGAGAGGTCAGAAAACAGCCATGGAGGCTCTTGATACTACTCTGCCAAGATCCATCTCTTCATAAACCAAACTAAGGAACCTTGCCTCTTTGGAAAGGGAATCAGCCAGAACATGGAATTCCCACAAGATATATATGAAAAGGCTGATTGATATTTTGCAAGCACAAACGGGAACAAATACAGGATAATTCTCTGAATTCTAAATTATATTTTAAATGCCTTCAAATACTATAAAATTCCACCCTCAGAGGCCTCTGTTGAGCATGCTTTCTAACCGCTTCATGGATATCATCCTCTCCTTCTCCAACTTTCTCCTCTGTCTTGCAATGAAGTCTTCTGCCTCTGTGTCGACGCTTTTACTACCATCTGTCTCACCAAGACTAACTTTAGCCACATCACTAACTTTACCTGAATCTGCTACATGCTTTTCTCCAACTTTAGCCGAGTGTTGCATGGTGGTACGACCTTCAGAATAATTCTCATTGATTTCCTCGTCGACGCTTTCACTACCATCTGTCTCACCAAGACTAACTTTAGCCACATCACTAACTTTACCTGAATCTGCTACATGCTTTTCTCCAACTTTAGGCGAGTGTTGCATGGTCGTATGACCTTCAGAATAATTCTGATTAATTTCCTCGTGACTATCTTTAGATATGCATCCACCAAAAAGCCATGAAAGAAATTTACAAAGACAGGAACTCTTGTGTCGTTGGGAGACTCGAACCCTGGGTGTCGTTGCCATAACTGCGACAGAACTATACACTTTTTCTTCTAACTGCAATATTGATCTATACCTTTGCTCTGCGTCAAATATTGATTGGGCCCGAGTGACTATTTATAATCATAAGTAGCTTACGTCATAGGCACGTGAAATTAAATTACAGTTAAATTGTCTCTACTCTGTTGTACATTTAAAATCCTATTCTTCTGTGTAAAATGCAGAAATTAAATTAAATTAATATCCAGCCTGATGCAGGCCGTTTACCTGCTACGGCCGCCTTAAATGACCTGCAGTAGGCGAATAATATTCGCCAAATTGAATCACGGTTAAATCGTTTGTAAAGTCCATTGTTGATTGTACATTTAACAAACCTATTCTCCTTTAAGATTTTTAATTAATTAAATAATCAACTTAAATTAATCAAGAATAAAAAAAAGAAAAGAAAGAAATAAACGTAGACGTCGACAACACCACTAGGTAAGGAATAATTCAGAGAGAGTCGGGCACATAAGTCAAATGCCAAAGTACTTTTTACATTTTTTTAATATATTTCTTAAAATTCGTGTATATGTTTTATTAGCAAAATATTAAATTTGATATGTTATGTTATTAATATCTAACTCGTTTTTAATATTTTTTTAAAAACTTGTGTACATGTTTTCTTTGCAAAATATTAAATTTGATAAGTACCAACATTATGTTATTAATATCTAACTCGTGTGAGACACATTGTAAGAGATTCTCGTAAAATTTGAGAAACTAATTGAAAACATCAAACACACTATTGGTGTATTGACCATCATTTGGAAGTGGTTCCTTAGTTGAAATTGAAGTGTATGTAACCATTCTTAAATTTAAGAAATGCTATGATGACAAATTCAAGACTTTTGTTCATTAATAAGTTGACTCTTCATTTAGTTGTTTAAAGACAACGTTGATATTTGATTGTAGAAGTTAAGATTGTTTTCTTTGACACTATTTTATCAAATCACTCTTTAATTCACAAGATCAAGGATTAATGAAATCCATCTTTCTTAAATCAAGGATTAATGAAATCCATCTTTCTTAAATCAAGGATTAATGAAATCCATCTTCCTTGTCCTTATCAATTGCCTACTTTACTATTGTTAATTAATGAAGGATTAAGATTATATTGTTGGGTGATGTGTTAACTAGAGACAACATGCTAACATTATGCATTATCTAAATCATGTTGTGAAACTTGTACTAACTACACCACCACTAACTCTAGTAGTACATGCTATTGACAATCAAGATTATCCAAAGTTTAAAGAACACTTTCTCCTCAAAGATTCACTCAACATTTTTCATACTTAAGTGGTTGCTAATGTTGGAAGGAGGAAGGTAGTGAGGAAAAATAGTACAAAAAACCTATTCTACATGAAATACTAAAGTAGTGATGTACATTATAATGCAAATGTGAGGTGGGCATTAATCTCTAGTGACTTGGACTTGAAAAGAATGTCAAAAGCATCTTGCCATGACTAACCACCTATAGGTTCAATCAATTCAAGAACTAGGTAGAGAGAAAGTTAATGGTGCAGACCAAAGAAGGTACGAGACATAGAGACAAAGGTGCAATCGATACCTAGGCCACATCATATAGATACTCTTGTATATATTCCTATTAAGCCATCTACTTGAACTATTAGAACTCTTCCGAAAGTTAGTAACACATTGCAAAGTGTTTGGATAGCAACTTAATGACATCAACGAGATTAAGGCAAGCAATGAGAAGTTTCTATCACTAAGCATAGGTACAATGGTTGTGAAAGGTATGAAAATGGTTACGAAAGGCTAGCAAAGGTTTCAATTTAATGGCCTTCTAAGAACTATGTTGTTTTTAACTTATGTTCAATTTTAGTGTCGCATATCATATGCTATTTGTACGACCATGTGATGAGACATCTCTAATGTGCTTGGACATTGTGAAATCAACCATTAAAGTATAAAGAATTTGGTTAAGGAAACCACGTGAGAGCTCATATTGCTAGTTAGATCTTGGAGCTACAATGAATACTCTAGAAGATGTACAACACGCATTAATCAATTGCTATGTCTCTCTAGTCATTTTATCTACGACCATGGTCAATATTTACATAGAGACTTCAAGGATGCACTAGCAGTGATTTGCCTTGAATTGACCACAACATGTGCATGCAATTCTCCTCTTGGTGATGATAGTGGAAAGGTGGTAGAGGAGCATGAAGTTTTCATCCAGATCCTCATTATATTGTATCAAATATGCCAAGCCAATGGGGATGAAAAAATGGGACATTCAGAATATAAATCCACAGCGTTCTCATATAACTCAAAATTTTCTACTAGAGCACATTGAAATCAATCTTCTTATATTTTGTAGATGCAAGGGTTGCATAGTGGGACAATGTTTGAATCTTGGCACATAGCTTATCAATTTGTAGCTTGGTATAACTAAGTGAATTACATAAGTGCATCATCTCATGCATAATTAAACTAATTTAACGACAAGGTAGCACCTTTTCCAACTAGTGCATTAAGAGATGGCCCATTTGAAAAAATAAATCCATTGAAGTCCAATGAATATTGATATATCATGACATTGAGAACTAGGTTAAGTACAAGTTGGTCTAATGAGATTTTACTATGTTTCTTTTCTTGAATTATTCAATGGTTACAATTATGTCATATACATGAGTGGTCCAATGATTTAACATCTTCTTATCTATACACTTTTCTAGTGGCTTGTTATGGTCGATTCTCTATTAACATCTTCTTATCTATACACTTTTCTAGTGGCTTGTTATGGTCGATTCTCTATTTAAAGAGTATGGATGACCATTTGTCAATTATCAATATGAGAGTTGTTCTTATGTAAATCACTCCAAACATTAATAAATTTCCTTTACCATCATGAATTGTCAATGTTTACCTCCTATTTAAGGGGATTTAACCATATAAACACTAGTGTCAATATCTTCGATATGTTTACAAGTGAATTCTTTGGTGTTTGACCCTATGTGAAGATAAGTGTTTCTTCAACTTGGTATCAAAGTGTTTATGATATTTTATGGTCATTTTTTATCAAGATCTTGATAATACACTATAAAAAAGGGATTTTTATGTCGATTGAAGTTTGATTTTTTCATTTGTGAAATCAAGCTTAAAATTTCCTTGAACAAAAAAATGCTTAGTCTCTACAATTTCTAAGCATTTTTAAACCTAATGGATTGTTCCAATGTGTTCAAACCATCATTTCCGATTAGATATATATAATTTTTGTTAAAAGGTATCCTTTTAACCCAGAGTGGTTATTTTGTATTTTGACAATCCTGGAAAGGGTGAAATGCTAATGTTTCTAAATTTTTATTTTAAAATGTTATTTACAACACTATTATAAATTTGTTTGGTATTTCGAGCAAATTTCGTGGCACTTCTTTTTTATATGTGTATGTTGTCTTCTTTTTTCTTAAAGTCATCTTACCAGACAAAACAAAATAAGTGGATTAGGATTTATTTTATTATGTTTTTTTTCAAATATTTTTTTTTTAACAACCATTGATATTTTTGTAAAAAAATAACTTATATATGTAAGAGTTGTGTCTTCTCTCATTGCTTAATCTACCCTCCTTAGCTATTGTGTGGTTTAGATTTATTGGTGGTTATCGTTTCTTCTTGGAAGCCAAGTCCTCAAGCCTTGATGCACATTCTCTTATTATATGATTTCCCTCAATGAGCCACTTTTGGATCATTCATAGTGGCCTTCACATTTTTTGATGCTCATTTAGAGTTAGTAGCCCTTTTCATATTGGTCCTTGACCTTGGTGTTCAATCTTTGTGTAACGACGCCCACCTAAGTTGGTCCTTACCTTAGAGTTACCATCCCCTTTTAAATGAGATTGAATCCTCTCCTTGGAGTCATGGGTCACCTTAAGGCATGGTTTAATGTGTGGTTCCATCTAGAGTGTAACATACCCACCCATCCATCCAAGGCAAGGGAGGGAACACGATGCCAATCTCTGGGGCTTTCACATAGAATTCAGCCCATTTATTAGATTCACAACCATAAAATTGATGTGTGCAGATGGAAAACAAACAAATATGCACAATGGAAATAAACTCATCCACACACAGTTTTCATATACATTCAATAATATCGATAACAGTCATGAAATTATTCATTTGCAGAGGGAAAACACATAGATAGGGAACACTTATCTTCGTTGTGAAATTTTCCCACACAACTAGCTATGTTGCTGCAACGTTCCACCCAACCATAGGCTCTTCGACGGCATATACTCAGTTTGTCCAAAGGCCACCCCCGAGCTGGGCATGATTCTTACAAGGAAAAAGGGGGACATTCAAGCTCACACACAGCCCACTAACCATTTCATCTCAGCCAAGCCAGTCCAACTGGGTTTATCAGGTTACTCTTGAACCTTGGAGGCTTACACTCAAGCTCATGCCAAAGCAATGGATTTACCAACAGGATGGCCATGGGTTTGGGCTCTCCCAAATTGTTTCCATCCAAAAACGAATTGTGGAATGAGGAAAAACATTCACAGGGAGAAAAAAAACGATTTCTCCCCAACCATCTCAGCCTTTTAACAGCCAGAATGGTCTCTATGGAACCCCAATTCGATTTTTCCATCTTCCCCCACTGGTATACAATACAAAAACGCCCTTATCCCAGCTGAGGATCAGAGAGAACACCCCAAAAAAATAGCTGGAAAACGCCCAGGTAGACCCAAACTCGTGAGAGAGAGCAATTGGTTGATGGATGATGGCTTGGGGAGCAATTCATGGCTCTTTTCTTGCCCAGGAAGAAAAATGTGTTTTCCCATGCAGGGTGGCTTGCCCATACCCGAGTTTGGACAGCCATACCTCTCATTCCCCAAGGCATTAACTACCTCAACCAACTCTTGGGAGAAATCAATGATTAGGTACAAAAGTCAACATGGGTAGTTGAGGGTTTGATGGGTTCTCTCATTGACACTTGGCTTGACTTGAGTGGCTCAAGGGTTTGAATGTTTTCCCTCCCAATTCCTTGTAAAATCATGCCCCCATGTCTTTGTTGCATTGCATAGCTAGTTGTGGGTATTTTATTAAAATGCATATTACATGATGTTGAAATTCCAATGTGCCTGGCTAGCACGCAAACCATATGCATCAATAAATTGATGGCGGGGCCTTGGCCTTGAGCTCCTCACCATGATTTTATAACAGTATTACATCATTTACGTTTGAATGTAATGGGGTCAATAATGGGGACGTTACATTTCCCTCCCCTTGGAATAACACTGTCCTCGGTGTTCCAATACTTCAGATTATATACCCACTTTACACATGTCCAAAATTCACAACTGATGGCAGGTCTTTCCTGCATTCCATCTCTTTACTTTGAACTTTCAGGATCAAGTCCTTTGGCTTCCACAACTTCTCCTTCCAGCTTTGGTCTTCCAGCTCTGTAGGTGGGCATTGCTCCAGAGCAATCCCTTCCTTTTATTTACCTTACAGTTGATCTACAAGTCTGGAATTTTCATGGATGCCATCTTTCTTACTGTCCTGGTAACTAATTGAGGAAGATTTGCAGCCAAAACAAATAGCTTTTGGCTTGCTACCATGATCAATGTGCACAACTGGCTCTCGCTTTTCTCACTAGCAATCACTTGGCTAGTAGCAGCTACGACAATGGCTTTCAATGTCTCTCCTATGAGACTCATCATGGCAATTCCTGTTAGGACAAGCATATCACAATATTAAAAATTAGTCAATTATTTTCCCTAATTGACTTGGAACATCCATGCTTTACTCATGGGACTTCCACACATTTCATGCTTTCCACATACACATGAACTCATTCATGTTTATCCTTTCACAGGAAAAATAACTATTTCAGCATTCACAATTCATTTCAAGCAATTAAACACAATCCATTCTCAGTCATGACATGCACTCAGCAATATTTTGTTTTATAAATGCATCAATTGAAAGGAAAGAGAAGAGTAGGATTTTCTCCCTCTTAGTCTTGTTCTATTATGGAGCTACACCATCACTATGGTTTCATGCTCCTTAGTCTCTTTCACTTCAATGTGAATGCTTTGACTTTCCTTTCTTGGCTATGACACTTAGTGTCTAAGGTCTGTATATGGATTTTCTACTAGGGAACCCTTCCCTGTTGCTACTTATAGAACCTTTGGCTGCTAGGACCCACACATGTCCACTAGCACCATCTTTCATTACTGCTCATACTGAGCTCTCTTTAGAACGGTCACATGTCCACATGCATCCTCCATATGTTTTCATAGTCCTTGCTTCCAGCAACACTTATACTCAAACATTGAATCAATTCACATGTTTAGTTTATTGTCATAGGATTTATCTCTAAACAAGAGTTTAGGAAATCATAACCAAATCATATACACGTATATTCATATTAAATAAGCAAGAAACTGCAAGATAACCAAATACTTATCTTTATTGGATGTCTTCACTTTATTCCACGGGATCCTTCTTTGCTTTACGAGCCTTGGATTTCCGTGGACACAATTATGAATGTTGGACGAGCACGCAGGCTACTCCACAACCATTCCGATAGGCAATGCCAGGTCAGTGCGCTGACTGGTTTTATCAATTGTTTAAGGGGTATTGGACCAACATACACATTGTTTCACAATATTAAGTGATTAATGCCCATCCAGTTACTCCCTGGATTTATCAATGGTTTCATAGAGCACAACCAGTTACTCTCCGGTTTTATCAAGGATTTCATAGTGCACAACCAGTTACTCTCCGGTTTTATCAAGGATTTCATAGTGCACAACCAGTTACTCTCCAGTTTTATCAGCAATTTATAGTCCTTCAGGGTCTTGCCTTCCTGCAATGTCCAAGGTTTCCAACAAAGAAACAATAGTGTATCAGCTTAGTTGTTAAAAGATTTATACCTGAAATCTTTATTATTTCAAACAGACATAAATGAAACTGAATACTTATCTGTATGGTGCGTTTCCCCTCACTACTCCATAGGTTTCCTTCTCTACTTTACAAGCCTTGGATCACCTGTGGGGTGGATGCTTGACCAGCACATATGCTGCTCCACAACATCATCCGAATAGGCAATGCTAAGCCAGTACGCCGACTAGGTTTATCAGGCATCCCAAGAATCAGTATGCTAATCCAGTACGATGACTGGGTTTATCAAGCATTTCAAAAATCAGTATGTTAAGCCAGTATGCCGACTGGGTTTAGCAAGCATACAATATCCATTTCTAAGCCAGTTCTCTAACTGGGTTGTCAGGAAATAACACCCTTCACCAATACCTCCACAACATGCAAATAACCAATGCCAAGCTAGCACACCTACTGGGTTTATCAGGCTTCCAATTTAACAACATGCCAAGCCAGTACGCCGACTGGGTTTATCAGGCATCATACAATTCTTCATCCAATCAAGGATGGCACTCCTTCTCCTGTGCAAACCAGTAGTCCCCTTTAGGAACTCTATAGGTGACTTTCTTGACTACAGGCTAGCATGGCATCACAATACCCACTCACACTATACAAGGATGATACCCCTTTTTGCAACACAGCTCCGCGGGCCTATCCATCCCTTCTAGTGTCCTTTAGTGTGAGCGTAGAAAGGTTACCACTGCCCATACAGTCCTCTTGAGCACCCTTTCTTCACTTTGCCTCTTATGTGCAACACCAAATTGCATCTGTGTAAGCTGGAAGCATAAGAAGGGTAAGCAGGCTCATCAGTATTACTGCTCTAAAATTGTAATCATATTTCATAACATTCACTATCAAGTATTGAAACAGCAGGAATGCGTCCATTCCCTTAGGGTGTAGTCAATATTGACAACCTTATCATGACTCGGCACCAGAAAAGGTGTGCACCCCCTTTCCGATGTGAGCCGTGTAGGCCCTAATCATACTCAAGAAGTCTGCAATGATATAAATAAGATAGAGCATGCTCTGCATATTAACCCTAATAATTTAGGCATGCATGTTCTAGTCTAGGGTCACATAATACTCATTCATCTTGCAGATGTGTCTCACATGCCTTCTTGGCATAGCTTTACCATCTCACTTTCATGGTTTACCGACATGCAGTTTGTCTAAGACAATGGTGTTTCACCCGAAACCCATTTCCCAAGCATGGGGTCTTTCCCATCTAGTTTGGCTTCTGCAGGCCATCACACATGGTATTCCTGCAATGTGTCATCAATTCCGTCTCCTGTAGAAATTGATTTGCTTAGCAATGAGGCCCTCCTCATATTGTTTGGCTCTCGTAAGTGGCATTACTCTGTCCATTATGGTTTCACCCTTGCTACCATACATGAACATACACCAACAACATGTCCTCCTGACACAATTCTATATAAGCCAAACAGTCAGCAACATTTATAAGTAAATTCTCAAATCTGAAATTTGTAAATCTGTTTTCCTACAGAAATTAGATTTGCAACCATGAGACTATTCTCATAAACTTAAACTAGACAATTTTCAAATTTGTTTCATGCATGAATTACAACCATGAGAACCTTCTCATAACCTTTGGCGTCTGCACATGGTAGATCTCGGTCTTTACTATGGACTTATCCTTATTGTCATACGCAAGACTTTTTCTACCTGAAAACTGAAACTTCAATCAGCCAAACATGTTGTAATTATCTATGGATATAACCATTTCATTGCCACAACAATTACTGAAGTGATCTCAGCATTATAATGCTCAATAATTCAAACACTTTCAGCTGTTAACATTTAAATGCAATGAAATATATACATCTCTATATATGCATCATTATCACAATAAAATTGCAAGACATAGTCACATTATCTATGCAATTTAAATAACTGTAAATACTCATTACTTCACATTCCACGCAATTCTGTCCTTCCAGCAGAGTGCTTTGGTAGCCCATCACCTGTCTACCTTCTTCATGCAGTCTTCTTCCTGCATTCATAGCAGCTCATGAAATGGTCTCAGGATTAACGATAGTCCACCATTTCATCTATTATCTAACTGCATTGAAACATATATATGTCACACCCATGCATTCACACAATGCACATTCACAACATTTACATAATATTTCAATACAACCTTGCATTAATCCATGAATACTATGCATTCCAACATATTATGGCCTAACCATGCTTATCCTATATGGAATACACTACAACAGGACCATAAACCATCACTTGCTTTGGTTGTTAAACTCGCAACCAACATACACAAATGGTATGCTATAATTTTCATATGAATGCATTGAGGTTTCTGAGAAACTATAGGATGTAAGGCTTCTTTCCTTCACTTACCCACACCTAACCATACTTGGTAGGTTGACATTCACATTCAGGCACTCAGTACCACATGCAACCCAATCAACATAGTTTAATCATAGTGGAAGGGATCTTGCCAAATCCTCCTTCAATCATTCATGCAATTAAGCAAAAATAACCATTACCTGCATGGTTGTTATCAACATCGCTTGATGTTACCTGATTAGTTGGCCTCTTACCAAGGCTACATAGTCCTTTTCCAACCTCATGATCATAGATTTGTTGCACCATCATTTCTTCACAAGGTTGTATGCAACAATCATCATCCACATCCTTCGCCATGCTTTGGTTGTCTTTGGTCCTACAACCAATGCGGACACAACCAATTATTAGCAACCACAATCATTATCTTAAGTGGCTCATTGCATATGTAAAACCTCACTATTTTACCAATATGCAATATCATATACACGCAAAAACATTTTCACATGCACTGTGCAATATGCCATCTAGTACATATTCACTTCATCTATCTATCCTCTTGCATTTCCAGCATCCCTATGCCATAATTTTCAGTATAGACAACTTAGAAAATATAATTATAATAGCAATGGAGGAGTTAAGGAATTCTCCCTTTCCAATTCCTCATCATGACATGGAGTTCCTCCTCCACATCATAGCTGATCCTTTTCTTGGCTTCCCTACCAAGCATACAAGCAATCATTAGCTATGATCTTCTCATGAATTAGCAATTCAACATATACATACGTGTATAATATTCATTCTTGATATTTTCCAAATATGCAATTCTTATGCTATAAACAAAAATAGTTTAAGGTGAGGAATTTCCCTGTTATCCTCCATAATGGGTATTACAACCCATTACTCTAACTGAGATTTCACAACCCCTTCTATGCAATTCTTGCTCTTCATTCCAAGAATACATTTCACACTTACAACAATTGTTTTCGGGGGACGACGGGGGTCAAGGGGGCTTGCCCCCTTGTGGATTGCCACTGCAGGGCGGGTCGAGGGCAGCACCCTCATTTTTTTTTTTTGTAAATCTTTCCATTTCGTGCAATCTGGCGCACAAGTTCCATGGCATTTTTCAACTTTCAGCACCTAAAAAATCTCTCTGGAAAATGGCTGAAATTCCTTGTTTCGGAGCAACTCAGCGAGTTCTTCCGACCTGTTTCGGGCCAAGTCGCCGAGTTCTTCTGGTCGAAGACTTAGTTTTTCCTTCCGATCCGTTGCGGACCAACTTGCTGAGTTCTTTCGCTGTTTCGGAGCAACTCGCCGAGTTCTCCCGCTATTTCGGAGCAACTCGCCAAGTTCTCCCGCTGTTTCGGAGCAACTCGCCAAGTTCTTCCGAAATTTCTTCTTCGATGCCGAAAATCACTTAGAAAAATTTTGAAATTTTTTTTAGATCAACTCATCGATTCCTTCCGTCGTTTCGGCGAGAACTTCCAAGTTCTTTCTGGAACTTACCCTTTGGACGCCGAGAACTCTTAGAAAATTTTTTCGCTGTCTTTGCTATTTCGGATCAACTCGGCGAGTTCTTATGCCGTTTCGGACCAACTCGCTGAGTCCTTCCGAAACTTTCCCTTTGACGCCGAAAAATATTTAGAAAAAAATTCTTCTTCTTCTTTTCGTCGGGCACTTCTGCAACTTCGTCGGCACAACTCACCGTTGCGGACGAACTCGCTGAGTTCTTCCGACCCTAACTCAGCTTTTCCTTCCAAAAATTTGTCGTCTTTCCGCCGAACTTATCGACTTTCTGCCGCGTCGCAGAACAACTTTGCCGAGTCCTTCCGCGGCTTCGGGCCAACTTGCCGAGTTCTGCCGCCGTTGCGGAACAACTCGCTAAGTTCTTCCGCAGTTTCGGCAAACACTTGCAAGTTCCTTCCATTGTTGCGGATGAACTCGCTGAGTCTTGCGCCAATTTCGGCGCAATCTCGCTAGTTCTTTCCACCGTTTCGACAGGAACTTACGAGTTCTTTCTGCTATAAACACTTAGATAATTTTTCAAATTTTCAAATTTTCTTAATGACCACAGTTGAGCAGGAAACATACTTACCTCTGCAAGCTGTGACAGGTAGCCCATGAAGGCCCAATGCTACAACCAACAGCTCTGATACCATTATGTAACGTACCCACCCATCCATCCAAGGCAAGGGAGGGAACATGATGCCAATCTCTAGGGCTTTCACATAGAATTCAGCCCATTTATTAGATTCACAACCATAAAATTGATGTGTGCAGATGGAAAACAAACAAATATGCACAGTGGAAATAAACTCATCCACACACATTTTTCATATACATTCAATAACATCGATAACAGTCATGAAATTATTCATTTGCAGAGGGAAAACACATAGATAGGGAACACTTATCTTCGTTGTGAAATTTTCCCAAACAACTAGCTATGTCGCTGCAACGTTCCACCCAACCATAGGCTCTTCGACGACATATACTCACTTCGTCCAAAGGCCACCCCCGAGCTGGGCATGATTCTTACAAGGAAAAAGGGGGACATTCAAGCTCACACATAGCCCACTAACCATTTCATCTCAGCCCAGCCAGTCCAACTGGGTTTATCAGGCTACTCTTGAACCTTGGAGGCTTACACTCAAGCTCATGCCAAAGCAATGGATTTACCAACAGGATGGCCATGGGTTTGGGCTCTCCCAAATTGTTTCCATCCAAAAACGAATTGTGGAATGAGGAAAAACATTCACAGGGAGAAAAAAAACGATTTCTCCCCAACCATATCAGCCTTTTAACAGCCAGAATGGTCTCTATGGAACCCCAATTCAATTTTTCCATCTTCCTCCACTGGTATACAATACAAAAACGCCCTTATCCCAGTTGAGGATCAGGGAGAACACCCCAAAAACATAGCTGGAAAATGCCCAGGTAGACCCAAACTCGTGAGAGAGAGCAATTGGTTGATGGATGATGGCTTGGGGAGCAATTCATGGCTCTTTTCTTGCCCAAGAAGGAAAACACGTTTTCCCATGCAGGGTGGCTTGCCCATACCCGAATTTGGACAGCCATACCTCTCATTCCCCAAGGCATTAACTACCTCAACCAACTCTTGGGAGAAATCAATGATTGGGTACAAAAGTCAATATGGGTAGTTGAGGGTTTGATGGGTTCTCTCATTGACACTTGGATTGACTTGAGTGGCTCAAGGGTTTGAATGTTTTCCCTCCCAATTCCTTGTCAAATCATGCCCCCATCTCTTTGTTGCATTGCATAGCTAGTTGTGGGTATTTTATTAAAATGCATATTACATGATGTTGAAATTCCAATGTGCCTGGCTAGCACACAAACCATATGCATCAATAAATCGATGGCGGGGCCTTGGCCTTGAGCTCCTCACCATGATTTTATAACAATATTACATTATTTACGTTTGAATGTAATGGGGTCAATAATGGGGACGTCACATAGAGAAATTGTATTTAGTTTCATGCCAAATGCTTGGCTTAAAACCTCTTGATATATGTGCATCATTCTAAGAGGATGGCTTTACTGAAATTGTCAACCACTAATTTGGAAAAGCATCCCTTGAATTTCCCTACTATTTCCGAGCAAGAAATGAAACTAGTATACATTGACATGTTTATAAAAGATAACATCCCTTAATGTGGAAAAGCATCCTTTAAATTTCTACAATGTTTCCCTAAGAAAAATATAAAAGTAATTTATATTAATGAATTCATAAAAAAACCATCTATTAATACAAATTAATATCTCTTAAATTTTTGGGAAAAGGAACATTTATTTTTTAAAAATAAAAAATTAATATTTAATAATAAAAAATCATCTAAATATTAATAAAAACTTTCTTTTACCTTTAAAATCTTTAAATTCACTCCCTTTTATTTCTAAAATAAAAGTTTATACCAAACCTCGATGTTTCTAACCATATCTCATGATATAATAATTGTTTTAATTTTCCTGTATGATACAGGACTAGGGGAGAATAGATTGCCTCTCTCCTTCCACTTCTCTTGGTCTCTATATTTCGATCTTAGGTGTTTTCTCTAGTCACTTCTTAAAAAGGATTGTGGTAGGGCAAATGATTGCAATTTTATTAGAGGCTGTTAACGTTCGGTTGGTAGCCATTCAACTTACATCTCATTGTGGTAGCCATGGTGCATTGTAGAAATAATCATTGCATGTGTGGGAAATCATGGAGGTTAGAAAAAATGTGAAGTGATGTGAATGATTTGTCAAAAAAGCCTAGAATTTTGTGGTGATTTCATCTCTCCAATAGAATCATTCACATAAGGTGTCAAAATAAAAATTGATGGTGGAAATCCAAGAGAAGTACTTATATGTTGTTGAGACCATTGTTCAATCGTGGACATTGCAAGCCCTAGAACAAGAGTTTAAGGCATACATGCAAATATAGAGAAGCAAATATCTGCAATTGGAACATCATATATGATCAATAACTTTGATGGTATCTCGTATTACCAATTTTCTCAATATCCCGTAGAAGATGATTCAATCCTCCACTCTTTTCTTTACCCAAGTCTCATCTAATCCAAAGGAGGGAAGTGTGGAGGTTCATCTTCTCTTAATTTGACATTGGAAGTTACTACAAAATAAACATCCTTGTAAAAATATCGTAAATAAATATGTGCAATGATGTGTACACTAAGGAGATCCAATGATAAAAGATGTCCTCCATCATTTAACATTTTAGTTTTTTACTTGTTTCAAATGTTTTGTTAGATTATTTTATTAATAGTGTAATCTATTCAACATCACAATTGTTATGTTAGTTTAGAACTTTGGTAATCAACTCTAAAGGTTTTTTTAACAAAGACATTGCCATTATTCTCATAGGTTATGACCATCTTATATTTAATTAGTATTAAAAAGTAGTTAGATTGAATTGGGATTATTTTTTTCCACTACATTTTATATTTTTATCAAACTTTTTCAAATTTTATAAACATGATTTTATATATATATATATATATTAAATGATAGTTTTTTTTAAACTTTTTATCTATCCCAAATATCATGATAATTTAGATAATTTATATAATTATTATAGTTTATGTGATAATATTTTTAATGTAAAAAAATTGTCCAAAAAAACTTGTTTTCAAAAAAATTTAAATTTTTTTTAATAAAATTATCTTTTTAATATCACATAATTATTAAAGTTATTGAAAACACAATTTTCCATATAGAACGTTGATAATACATGTACTAAATGATTTGCTATATTCAAAATAATAATTATATATATTTTTAATATTATGATAAATATTTTTATGTAAAAAGAAAATAGTAACTTCGTTAACTTTTATACATAACTATCACTTGACTAATTTATATAATAATAACAATATAAAGGATAATTTAACTATCACTTGATTAAAAGAAAATTTTATGTCAATACAATTTCAAAAAATATTTATATCTTATTCATCCACACTCATTGCTTTGTGTGTACTTTATTTTTACAAATCATTACATGTTTACTTTTTTTCTAAAAGAAAAAAAGTTCCCTGCTATTCATAAGTGAATCAAAGAAATTACCAAAGCTTCTTCATAAAATGATTACATATAAAACTAGTCCACCATTATTTCCAATAGCTAATCTTATCCAATACAATACAGAGAGAGATTAGAAAATCTCTAATTATATAAGTATCCAAACATTTCACCTACTCTACTCTAATCTTTATACATGTAAAAGAGGTTCGATATTGCCTCATAAAGTTATAACATTGTGAAATATATTTTTACTCCATATATTTATATGTGACTTCATTCAAAGTTTTATGTACTTTTTATTCTTGTAAATTCATATGCATGTTTAAAGTGTAAAGCACTTTCTTAGCTCATAGATATAGATATGAAAAAATATTTAATCATACATAAGAGATATGATGATAAATTTTTGGATAATCATTTTATGAGAATGTAAAAACTAGCAATTGCATTTAATAGTTATACGTAAGATATAATTTGAGTAGTGGAAATTATAAAGTCTAAAGGAATGTTGGAAGGTTAAATGTTGAAAGTGCACCAAAAAAAATGTAAGCAAGTAGTGTATTAGATATTGTAAATATATTGATTAGAGATAGATGCAATAAAAATCAACTAGTGTTCTATTGTACATGTATAATTGGGAAAGTTAAAAATGTTTATCTTAATCGAATAGAACATCAACAAAATATAACAAGAATTATACAAATGCTAGTGTAATTTTTTTCCCAATGCACCAGTGCTAAAAAGAGTGCAATGTCAAAAGTTATAATTAAGAAAACATAGTCAAACAACACAACCTTATAAAATATCCAGTCAAATAATGTAGCATTAACAATTAATCAAGATATGGAAATTATATGATCCCATATTTCTCGATTAAGGTTCGAGCACCATAATTATCTTTATGTCATCACTTTCTTCTATGTACTCATATCTTGAGTTCTCCAATGAAGAGAAAGATGCAAAAGTAAACATAAATCTAGACACAAAATATTTTGGAATTCTTCATAAGAAGAAGATCAATGTACAATCTACATTTCTCTTTTCTAAACTATATATTTTTGGTAATTTGAAGTATAACTATGCTAAAAAAATATTAATTTGGAAATTGCAAAAAATCTTGATCCCTAGATCATGGCATATGGGTAATTGGAAATACGTGAGGAAAGTGATAACAATGGACTCAAATGTGGAATAAGTCTCAGGTGGTATATTGACATACCATGTGGCTGTCATACCTATAAGAGTTCTCTGAAAAATTTGATGATGAATGGTGTCATCGACTATATTGTTGGATGAGCACCAGAGGTGAAATGACATCACATGGTTTGTTGGGTAGTCTCCTCGTTTTCCCTCAAATTTTGGGATATATGAGGGGAGGTTGGGGGGCATGCCTGGCCAACTTGTGTCATGTAAAATGGGGTAATTTATCAGCTTGGATAAATCTGAGAGATTTAGGCTCTTCATAAATGGAAGTGATGAACCCGTCATTTTATGTTGTGTGGTACCTCCTCCAAAAGGTGGAGGTGGTGGTGGTGGTGGGTTACCTCCTTCGAGAGGTGGAGGTGGTGGTGGTGTGTTACCTCCTCCTAGAGGTGGAGGTGGTGGGGGTGTATTACCTCCTTCGAGAGGTGGAGGTGGTGAGGGTGTTGGAGAGTTAAGCAAGGTATGTCCAAGCAAAGTTGTTCATAACAATGCTTCCCAAGTATGCCCCTAGCCAAATGGTCTCCCTTCTGATCTATGGGGAGGTAATGCGGGAACACCTCCTTGAATAGGAGGGAGTCCTTACAACCCGAGAGACTGCCTTAGGGATCTTTGTTCTACATTGGTTATGGTGATGTGATCAACTGAAAGTAAGAATGAATGGAATTAAACAAAATTGAATGATGCAAAAATATGATAACCACGATACAAATACAATATGGCGCAAGCGAGGGGGTATGTGTCAAGTTTTTGTGCAAATGATCTCTCAAGTTGGATATTTTTAATTATGTTTAGATGATCTTGAATAATAAAAAGAAAGAAAATGTATATTCCCTGATTGACTTAATGTCTTTCCTCTCAACTAGTAATTGGTCCTTCCAATATCTCTCTTGTTGGTGGTTATGAACCCACCAAAGACGACCACTGAAGGTTTAAAATAATCAGTTATAAAGAGGGGTGTTGGGGCGATGTTTCAGAAGGACTGGAAACATTTCCAACATCCAACGAAATCTGACTCTAGTGCAAATGGATCCCACAAGTGCCATCCAATTATGTCCTAGGTTTTGGCCACTAAGATACCCATGTCAAGTGTGGATAGCGGGTTCAACCTCAACAGTAAAGTGTCACTTCCACAAAGAGATGGGTCATTCGATGTGGTGAATAAATACATATATACCTTGGTTTTTGCATCCTTGGGAACCACACTTCCTTATTCAAATTTTATCACACGTGCTGATAATAGGATTTGATAAGTCCCCTAAAAGTCAGCAATATTATTGTTTCAAAAATGTAGAATATTGGTAGGCATTATTTGGATACCTAGCCCAATCCTTCCTAAACTAACTAAAATTTTGTTTTCTGACGTCTTTGGGGGAGGATCTTAGTTGGTTTAAGAATTACAATGCAATTTTGATTTTAGAATTAGTCCAAATTTGATTTATGGTGTGGAAAGAGAGGTATTTCAAACTTTCTTTTCTTTCTGATTCATCTAGGTCACTCTTTAGTGCAAGATGAAGAAATACTTGATTAGAAAGAGTCTTTAGGTCTCTTGGTGTCTGCTTCAAGTGGGAATCACATATGTTTGAAATAAAAATGGAAGTGGAATTTGAAAATTAATTGAAGAGCATAATAAAACAAAGGAATGTGAACATTGATGGTTCTTTACTCCACTTAATTTAAAATCTAAATGTGAATAAATAATTTGCAAATGACAACTAATCTAAGCTTTCATGAAAAATGAAGTAAATGTGCAAAGGGAGTTTTTTCAAACCTTTCACCCCTTTATGATTTTCCAAGATCACTAAGAGTGCAAGGAAAAGAGAATTGGAGCAAGAGGAGTCTTTAGGTCCCTCGTTTGTGTGACAGAGTGAGCTAAAATAACTTCCTTTGAAATCAAAGAAATAGGTAAGAAGCAATAAGATGTAAATTAATGCAAGTTATAAAATTTCCTAGAGTAAAAATCTCTATAAACATCAAGCATGCAATGATATAGTTCAAATTCTAGTGAGAGCTAAGAGGTTCCTTGAAAACCTCAAAGACTTTAGCCTAAATAGCATGTAAAAATGATTTCTTACTCCCTATTTTGAGCTAAGCTATCTAATTACTAAAGAATTAAAAATAGCCTGTGAGTTGTTACTTTTTTTAAGTTCATTATCAGCCGTTGAAACTGAATTTGTGATGAGATCTAAGCTAGAAAATTAAAAAATTTGAGCAACAACGCAAGTTTTGGACCCACATATGTGCAACGACATGGTTAAACAATTACAAGGTGGCATGTAATTACCGTGCAAGTAGAGAATAGAAAGGTCGCGCTACCGTGGGATTGTCGAAGAGAAATCTGCACAGGTCAGCATGCCATAGACATTGGGAACCACACTACTATGATTTCTAGTGGAATTGGGATATGAGCCTGCAACTCTTGAGTTTTGGGGAAATGAGAAGCAAGCTCTTGAACTTGTAAGACACCCCAAATAATTTATCATGCAAATGACAACATGTTATGAACAAAAGAATAGTGGAGTCACCATAAATACTATTGTTAAAAAATAGCCACAAAGGGTGAGTGTTCTTCCCAGTTTGTAGTCCATGTAGGTTGCAGTAAGGAATCGATATTATAAAATATGAGTTAGTATTCCATTCATCCAAGGTAAAAAAAATAAGTTTATATATATTAAATTGTGAAAACCTCTAAATTTATATTATAAACTTTATTGTTTATTGATGTCAATTATAAATTATAAATAATAAAAGAAAAAAATTAGAATGAATAAAAAATACAAAAGAGGACAATTACTACAAATAACATCGATAAAGTTGAGGTATTGAGACATTTATTGCAGATATCAATGCCATTCTCAATCTTGATGATATGACACATGCTCTTGTAAAGAATAACATAGTAATAAGAGTTGTGGCTTAGTTGAGATGGATGCATGGAACAAAAACAGAGCAACAAAATGGAGTGTGTGTCATTATAAAATGAATGCATCTTTGATTTTAGGTTTTCCCTTAAGAGTTATATGGAAGGGTTATCTATTTGAACTACTTTGATAGAAAGAGGTGGGTGAACTAGGGATAAGTTAGGAAATCCATAGAATTCTTGTCAAACTCTCAATTAAAAAAATCCCAAGATAAATTTTGAAGATCTGTAATACCCCAATTATGGTATATTGGCTTTTATGTAAATATTGTGTACATGCGATGTATGTTTTCCTAGCGTGGAGCTCAAGACCAAGGCCCCGCTAGTGTATGCTTGGTTTTTTTTTTAAAAGGAAAGTATTTGATATTTTGTTACCCATGTGCTATTAAGCCATGAAATATTGTAAATGATGTAAATATTTAATATTGCAATAAAATACCAAAAACTGGCTATGGAAGCAACTAATGAGAAGGAGCCATGTGTATTCCACTAGGGAGCGGTGAGGGGGTTGTGGGGTTGAACCATAAGCTGCCAAATGTCATATTGAGAAACCATTTGACTTCCTTTGCTGGCATTTAATTCTGTGTAAGAAAGTTGAAGAATTCAGTCCATGGCTTCAATGAAGCATGGGCAGCCCAGAAATTCATATGGCAGGTATGGGCTCTGTTTTGCTTGTACCACAAGTCACCCTACCTCATGGGAATTGGTTATTCCTCATTCCTATTCCATTGTTGAAGATCCCAGCATAATTTTTCATCCATTACACATGCCCATTAGTGAGAAAAATCAGAAATCGAAACTTTGCAAGAACCCGCGTTTTGAAGTGCCATAAACGACCAGAATTTGGTATTGAAAGTGAAATCCAATGGAGGATCCATAGATATGAATCATGGGGCAAAATTGAGAGTATTAGATACCCTAAAGTCCATTGGAAAACCCAGTTTTTATAGCACAGAAATACAGTGACGGGATTGAGTTATTTGATGACAGAATTGTGAGAAATCCAAGTGTGAATGGTTGAACAGAGGTTGGGTTTGCTTGATAAGCCCAGTGAAGGCTGGAATCTCAAGGAATTAGTAGCTGGACCTTTCTATCCCACCCTGAATAGCACTAGAGGGAAGGACACCTGAGGGACTGTGTAGTAGAGAAGGGGACCTTCCTTGTGTTGGGTGAGGTAGGTATTGTGGGTGGCATGACCGTTGAGTACATTTGAGATGCCTGTAGCTCTGTGGTTGAGCTCACTAGCTTAGTATACTCTTCCTTTTCTTATTGCATGCTTGATAAACCCAACTGTGTGTTGGCTTAGCATGACTGTTTTAGTGAAACCATGGCCGCGAGTGAGTCTGTTTAGTTCCTCCTTAGTGGATACACAACCCAGCTCGGGGGTAATCTCTCAGCTGAAAGAATATAGGCTAGATAGAGATCTATGGTTGGGTGGAATGTTGATTTCACATAGTAGTTGTTTAGATAGCTACATCTCAAAGATAAGTGTTTTCTGTGGTTTAAATTATATGCATTCTGTGTTTTGCAATGTGTTGATTCTGAATGATAATTATTCATGTTAATAGATTGAAATGATTATCTTAATATGGTTGATATGGAATCTGTGCATAGCATTGGAATGAGATTGATTCTCTGCATGTTGAATCATCCTCTGCTTGTGATAGATATGTTGATGCATTACCGTTTGTGTGTGTGCAAATATGTTTCAATTCCGCTGTGTAATTTTGGTATGCATTTTATTTAAATGGTAAAATTCAGTCTTATGGCTTTGGGGAAGAATCAGACACCCCCATGTTACCGTCATGTTCCCTCTGTGGTTTGAGATGATGGGAGGGGACGTGACAAAGTGGTATCAGAGCCCATGTTGCAGCACTGGGGCCGCTTCGGCCAAACAGTGAGTTACAGGCAGATATCATAAGTGTTCTAATGCGGTATTGAAGAAGTTTGGGTGACATTTTGGGTTTGGAAAATGGCAGGATCAGAGTTCTTAGGTGTGGTAGTGGATCACACAGTTGCATAGAGCTCTGCAAGAGCTTTCCAATGATACCAGAATCGTCTCATTTGGTTAAGGGACAAAGGAGATGTGAATCCCGCAAGTTGCAGGAATGGAGGTGTTTCCATAGTTGCAGATTGCGGGAACGAGGATTTCCAAAATTTTGCGTTTTGGATTTCCGCAATTCTACACCCGCAATTTCGGATTGCAGGATTGCGGAAAAAATTAAAATTTTGAAGTTACGACCTGGCTTTCCGCACCCGCAATTGAGGAATTACTGGATTGCGGAAATTTTAAATTTTTGTAATTTCGACTTGGCTTTTCGCACCCACAATTGCGGATTGCGGGATGGAGTAGTCTCGGGTTGGAAAATTAGCATTTCCTCACCCCAGTATGGATTGCGAGATTAAAAAAAAGTATAGAGCCTGAAACACGATGTTTAGATAACGAGAGCATGCGGAATCAGAATTGGATGAGTTTAGTGGCGTTCTGAGGCCATTAATGAATGCCATGAAAGGTCCAGTGAAGATCCCGAGCCCATTATGCTCCAGTTTGGCATAAAATTTGAATTAATGGCTTTTATAAATCTGTGTCCCAACGCTTGACAGAAGGTCGGATGGAGCTGAAACTGATATGGAGCGGTCATGGAGCAGGCACGATGTTAAGTTTTGAATTTTGGAGCCAAACTCCAAAGGATGTGGAGTCAGGGTGAGTAAGGCCAAAAAGCACTATTCCGGGCCACTTTTTGGCGATTTTGAAAAGCTTGCAGTGGATGAACGAGACCTTAGATGAAGGATTCAAGAAATTTATTGAACTCAACATTTCGTGTTCTCATTAAAACAAACAATTCACGTTAGACAAAGATTTTCGAGAACCGGGGATAAGTTAGGAAATCAAGAGAATTCTTGTTAAACTCTCAATTAAAAAAAATATCAAGATAAATTTTGAAGATCCATGTAAGACTATTGGCATCTTAATCTTGTGAGAAAGTGAGAACCACTTGAGGGGATGTTAAATCTAACTATGTTGGATCCAAGTTGTCAAGGAGAGGTCCTATAAGTGTGGGTAGGCCTAAGGTGGAGGATCAAAACTTTCATTGATAACAATTGGTACATGCACATAGTAAGAATACCTAACAATTAGAATTGAAAAAGGTATGTATGATGTCTACCTCGATTAATTTATTATTATAAGCATACAATTAAAAATTAACTAGATCTCAAATTGTAGCAAACCATATTGAAATCCCGATAGTACCATAAATGTCAAATTAGAATTATGGGCCATGTCATGATATCCTTATTGCTCCTAAATTTTTTAAGATTGTGAGAAAGTGTGATTCTTGACTCAAGCATCCACTTTTGATTACAAATGGAATTAGGTTAAAGAAGGCCAACATAAGGAACAATTTCTACCTTGTTGTAAGACCCCCAACCGGGTCCTTAGTTTGTTTTACAACTCTAAATAAAATCTGTCTTCTACTGTTTACATATTGTTTTAAATTTATGTTTTATAGTTTCTGCTGTTCCTATTGGCTGTAAAAACAGTATTTACAGTTTCAAATATATATATATATTTTCTAGTTATTGTTCTAACATCACTTACAGGTTTTCATTCTCAGACGCAAGCATATAAGCATGTAATTTACCAATTATGTTTGTGCGGGGTAACAAATTATAATTACAGCATATAACCATTTGTAATTAACTTACAACTGAATTTGACAAGGTAGAATGATAAAACATACCTGCTGGAAAATACCTGTAGGTAGCTTGCAGATCCCCTTTGTTGCTGTCCCTGTTTGCCGTTTCTCCTTGCCTTTTTCCCTGCAGTCAAAAGCCTTCCCACAGTTCTGAAACTCAACCAACCGAACCAGTTTTGCCACCCTGCCAACTGGCGAGGTCTCGCCGACCACCCAGCTCCAAAGGTACCCCCTTTGGACCCCCGAGCCCAAACCGAGTACAAGCCAACCCGTTATATCCCTTTAGAAAAAAAACCTCCGGCAAAAACCCCCTTTCAGCTCCTTTCAGCTCTGCTCTAAAATTTCTGTCTCTGCTCTCCCAAAACTTCCTCCCAAAATAACTAAGGTAGAAAAAGGATCCCCTTCTCCTTCCCCCTTTCACCATCTTATACCAAATTTGCCGACTCTTCCCATTACTACCCTTATCCCTAAATTAAATTTCCTCCAACCCATTCAGCCCTCAACTTGGACTTGGACTTTTAAATATTAAATTAATATTAAAAGTGTTGGTTGGGGTCACTTCTCAACCGTAACTTCAATTCAATTAAATTTAATTATTTTACTTAACATAATAATTTAAACATATCCTAACTCCTCTTTCCATTTTTGACCATTTAATTAATAAATAATAAATGTTACATAATATTATATAGTTTAACTTGCATGCTTCCCCATTTAATTTAATTAACAGTAATTATCAAACCATTAATTATAATTACCTAATCATTTAATTAATGGTTTCTAATATTTTTAATATGTAAATTCTCTTTAATTATAAATTCACTAATTCAATTTATTAATTACCAATAATAATCCCGTTTTCTAATAAATCTTAAGCATGATCCTTATAAAACTAATGGTTTATAACTTAATTCTTATCCATACTTCTTAATTAATTATCTAACCTTGCAATTAATATTTACTTATCAAATTAATACTACTAAATTTTACATTACAATAATCATTTAACCATTTTAACCCTTAGTTTTTACTAAACATCTCATTAGCATTCGATTAATCATTACCAACTAGGTTGCATTATTTTACTACATAATTTAACCGTAACTTGTTTATTACTCAGCAATAATTAATCATTAATGTACAATAATTAACATTAATCAACATTAATAACCTTAATTGACAGTAATTAACATTAATCTACATTGTTAGCCTTAATCATCATTACTAACTTTAATCGACATTATTAACATTGATCAACAATAGTTATTTATGAAACGACAATAATTAACATCATTATTCAACAATATTTTACACAATTTATAAATATGTAGGCGAGTTATGTAAGCGTAGCTACTGCTTACATACCTCGCGTAAGTACACTAACAATAATAATTCACGCACACCGATCATAATCACGAAACTTTATTATTTACTGACACATGTTTTAACATAGTTTGCAAGGTACAATCCTTTAACTAACTGAAGTCTTATTAGTTACGACAATTCATACATTTCTGAGTTACGACACATACTCAAACAAGGGTTTTACGTACCTACAGTTAGATCTTGTTTTCACCCCTACTTCACACTACACCTATCTACCTACATCATTACTAACTTCCACATCCTATCCTGTCCTCTGCTGGACTACCCTGGAATGTCAAGTCATGACCGGTTCCAGCTAGAACCCGTAAGCGGAAGTGTCGACTACATCGACCGGCTTCCCCAGCAGGCAACCACCAGTCATCATCACACACCTTGGGGAGCGCGCCGTAGCACAGCCCTCCCATGACTCTGGGTTTCGGGGATAAACGGTGGGTAAAGCCTCCACCCCCCTAATGGAACAAGGGATTATGTCTACTCGACATAACAACAGCGTTGCACTTGTACTCGGTCTGTCATCGTATAACCGATCTGGGCGGTTGAGTTTCCTGAAACCCTACCCCACCCATGTCATAACATACATCATAATAAACAGCATAATAACCATACGAAAGTAAATAATGCATCACCCGCATACCATTTTATCTTTCGAAGTCCGTGTCCCCGAGGCCCTCCCACCTCGTAGGATCCAGCTATCACTTAGCCGTTTCAACCTGTAAGTCAGTCCTCGACATACAATATAGAATATCGTGCATAAATCCTTGATATGTACACACATATATTTCATCATAACATAACGACAATAAACTCATTCATTCGCCATGCACCTGGCATAACATTCATTATTTCAACATATAACTGTAACGGTATCCACGTACCCATCATTTAGTAAATTTCCATATATTTGACATAATTAACACATGATACATATCTAAACATGACTACTGATCATTATACTAGCATCACACACACACACATATATATATCGGCAAAATAATAGAACCATATGTCCACAGTGTCGTCAATCGACGAGGTCTCACAGTCAAATAAATACAACATATAATAGTAGTCCAGGTAGAAATGTCAAAACGGGGTGTTACATACACCCACCCTTCAGGAAACTTCGTCCCGAAGTTATGATCAAAATAGTGTGGGATAATCACGACGCATAGTCTCTGCGTCCTCCCAGGTAGCAGAACCTGGGCTATATCGGTCCCACTGGACCTTAACTTGGTCCACCAAACGGTGCCTCAACTGTTTAACCCTGCGGTCCAATATAAGTAATGGTTCGACCCTGATGGTTCCCTCGTCCGAAACCTGCAATTCCTTCCAATTTATTTTATGTGACTCATCAGCTACATAATGTCGTAAAACAGATACATGAAAAACATTATGAGTTTTGTGCAAATGGGGTGGCAACGCAAGACGATACGCGACGGGTCCAACCTTTTCTAAGATTTCAAAGGGTCCTATAAATCGTGGCGACAACTTTGTCCCTTTCCCAAACCTGATGGTACTTTTGCTAGGCCTGATGCGGACGAACACTGCATCACCAACCTTATAGCTTCGGTCAACCCTATGCGCATCAGCATAACTCTTCTGCCTATCCTGTGCTTCCTTTAACCGCTGCCTAATCTGAACAACCTGTTCTTCCATCTCCTGAATCAACTCAGGTCCTATAATTACTCGATCCTCTAACCTTTCCCAACTCAATGGTGTCCTGCATGGCCTTCCATATAAAGCTTCATATGGAGGCATCCCAATTGAGCTATGGTAACTGTTGTTGTAAGCAAACTCTACCAAAGGTAAGTGCTTTTCCCAATGAGTTTGTTGATCCATGACATACATTCTAAGCATGTCCTCCATCACCTGATTCACTCTTTCTGTTTGCCCATCTGTCTCTGGATGGTAAGCAGTGCTTAGGTTCAACTGAGTACCCAACGCTGACTGCAAACTCGTCCAAAACCTGGATGTAAACCTGGAATCTCTATCCGATATAATCTTCTTGGGAAACCCATGGAGACGAACAACTTCATTTATGAATACACGTGTTACATCCGTGACATCATAGGTCTCCTTAACAGGAATGAAGTGAGCAGTTTTGGTTAGTTTGTCAACGATGACCATAATGGCATCATGCCTATGAGAGGTAAGAGGTAATCCCACCACGAAGTCCATGGAGATAACCTCCCACTTCAACATAGGAATGTCATGTGGCTGCAACAGACCTGCCGGGTGGTGATGATCAGCTTTTACCTGCTGACACTCAAGGCACCTAGCGACGAATTTGACCACGTCGCTTTTCATCCCTGCCCAAAAGAAGAGTCGCTTCATGTCTGCATACATCTTCTTTACACCCGGGTGTGCACAATACACTGCTCTGTGGGCTTCTTTAAGGATAGTCTCTCTAATATCTCCCTCCTCAGGAATATACATCCTCCCTTGATACCGTAACAAACCATCGGCTTCCAACTCATAGCCTTCAAACTTTGGTCCCACCGGTTTCCCATTCTGGAGTGCTGCTGTGACCTTTAGGTACCAACTATCCCCGAGTAGCTGCCCTAAAATTCTTTCCCTCAAATCCACCTTCAAAGGTATAAGAGAGAAAAGTCTTGGTTTTCTGCTTAAGGCATCTGCTACCACATTCTCCTTCCCCTTGATGTAGGAAATCCCAAAATCATACTCGCTCATGAACTCACTCCATCGCCTTTGCCTAGCATTTAGGTCTCTCTGAGTGAAGATATACCTTAAGCTTTGGTGATCAGACTTGAGTTCAAAGCTTCGTCCAACAAGGTAATGTCTCCAAAGCTTCAAAGCTAACATCACTGCAGCTAACTCTAGGTCATGAGTAGGGTAATTCTCTTCATGTGTTTTTAGCTTTCTCGATGCATAAGCTATTACCCCACCTTCCTGCATCAATACTGCACCCAAACCTTGCCTTGAAGCATCGGTGCAAACTGTGAATTCCTTCTCCATATCTGGAACCCGTAGAATTGGTGCACTCGTCAATAGTCTTTTCAGCTCGGCGAATGCGGCATCGCATTCATCCGTCCATTCGTACTTAGTGCCTTTCCGCTGTAGGGTAGTTATGGGTTTTGCGATTTTTGAGAAACCCTCAACAAACCTTCTATAATACCCGGCTAACCCCATGAAGCTCCTTACTTCATGCGCATTCTTTGGCACGGGCCAATCCATTATGGCTTTCACCTTCTCAGGGTCCACAGAAATTCCCTCACCGGAAATTATATGCCCTAGGTAATGGATCTCCTTCTGATAGAACGAACATTTGGACAACTTACCATACAACTGATGCTCCCTTAAGCATGACAACACTATTCGCAAGTGTTCCTCGTGCTCCTGTTCATTCTTGGAGTAGATGAGTATGTCGTCCAAGAAGACTTGCACAAATTGATCTAAGTATTTTCGGAACACACTATTCATGAGACTCATGAATACGGCTGGGGCGTTGGTCAAACCGAAGGGTACCACCACAAACTCATAGTGCCCAAACCTGGTTCGAAAAGCAGTCTTAGGTATATCACCTTCCTTAATCCGTAGCTGGTGGTAACCTGATCGTAAATCGATCTTTGAGAAGACTGTCGCCCCTTTCATTTGATCAAAGAGATCATCAATTCGAGGTATCGGGTACCTATTCTTCACGGTGGCCCTATTCAAATCTCGGTAATCAATGCAAAGACGCAAGGAACCATCCTTCTTCTTCACAAAGATTACTGGCGCACCCCACGGTGAAATACTTGGTCTGATGAACCCTAGATCTAATAGTTCCTTCAACTGCATTTGCAACTCACAAAGTTCTGGGGCCGTCATCCTGTAAGGTGTCTTTGATGTTGGCTCTGAACCGGGTTTTACCTCAATGGTAAAATCAAGTTCCCTCTTAGGAGGTAACCCAGGTAATTCCTTTGGGAATACATCACTGAACTCAGCTAACACTGGATAGTCATCAAAGGAGGGTCCCTTCTCACTGTTTACCGCTTCAACGATGTACAACTGGCATCCTTGTCGCATACATCGCTTTACGTTCATCGTTGATATGAAACGTAGGGACACCTTCCGTTTGATACCCTGGATCTTGATGGCCTCTCCATTGTCATTAACGCAAAGAACTTTCTTTCCATAACAGTCCAAGAAAGCTCGATGTTCCTCAAGCCAATTCATACCTATGATGAGATCATAAGTTCCGAGGGTGGTGACATACACTTTGACTTGTGTAACACACACCCCGAGATCCACTACACACTTATCGACACTAGGTCCTACTGCTTGCTTTACCCCTGAAGCCATTTCGACTAAGCTGAAATCATCATGCTCGTAGGCTGCCAACCCACATTTGTCTAATGCATATGGAGAAATGAAACTATCAGTAGCACCAGGATCAAACAATATTCTAAGCTTGACATTATTGACCGTACCTGATGATTCCACCACAGTGGATTGGTGCTCTGCCTGATGGTTGTTTACTGCAGCCGAGATCTGATGCCTACTACCCCCCACTCCCCATTGGAGCTTTTCCTTCTCGCTGCACTGTACTGGATCGTAATTCGGGACAGTCACGCTGGTAATGTGGACCTCCACATCCCCAACAAGCAACCTGTAATGGAGCGGGCGAGATAACCTGCTCAGACCTCTGAGAGGGGTTCCTCCCCCTAGGACCCCTTCCTCTACCGGCTGTTCCTCGGAAATTCCTCGCACCCTGGTGAGTCCCTGTGGCCGACTGGGGCACCGCCCTAGTTGCCACTGATCTGTCAACCGCTGCGACTCTTGGTGTGCTCCTGTTCCCGTAGGGAGGTGGCCTCGCATATCCTCCCCGAGGGTAGCTTCGAGGGGCCTTCCCCACAAACCCTGACTGCTGAGAGTTGAATGACCTGATGGGCTTTGCACCCAACATCTCCTCAGTGTAACGAGCACAATCGACTGCTTCGGCGACCGAAGTCGGTTTCCACATCCGTACCTGAGCCCTGATCTTGGCATTGAGCCCATACACGAAGCGCTCAACTTGGCGTTCATCATTGTCCAAGTAAGGGACATACTTCACCAACTCCATGAACCTCTCTTCATACTCCTCCACTGATAGATGCCTTTGTACCAAGGCATGAAGAGCCCCTGCCTGTTCTTCCTGGTAGGATGCGGGTAGGTACTTCCCCTTGAATTTTTCCACAAACAGTTCCCATGGAACCGTGTCTGGTGTAAGGTGTAGCTGCCTTTCTTGGTTTCCCCACCAGTTCAAAGCGGCCCCCTTTAGCTGAAATATGGCCAGTTTGGACTTGGACGTGGAGGTGTACTCCTGCAAGGTCAAGCACCTGGTCATCTCTTCCAACCACGACTCTGCTCGTATCCCTGATCGACCCCCTGAAAATTCTGGAAGCCTTATCTTCTGAAGCTCCCTTTTGATATCCTGATGCAGAGTTCTTGGTACCGTATTCGCTTCTACCACAGGAACTTCCTCCCTTAGTGGAGGGGCCTCCACCTCTACCTCCGAGGTAGTACTTCCTCTCTGTGCTAGTCCCCTGAGTGTTTCATTTATGGCTTCCAACGAGCGCAGTATAAGAATGGTCTCTGGCGATGGTGCGGGCACATTCGGCTCAGGTAATGCCGTAGCCTGACCTCGCCCCCGACCTGCTCGTGTTCTTACCATGTTTTATTCCTGCTCATGGAAGAATAGGATAATTAGCACACAATGACATCATGACTAATTTACTATCAAACTCAACAATTAATTCAAAAGTGCGTTATGACTAATTTTACGAGTGTTTTACTTTAAGAGCTATAGTTCAGGACGTTTCGATCAGGCCATCTTGAGGCCACCCCGGTACTAGACATGCTACGATAGTTCCACGTAGGTTTAGGTATTGGACTCCACACAATCCTCATCAGGTCGCCATCAATTCTTCAAGACATTCAATTAAGGTTTACTGCCTCGGTCTCATTAATTAATTAATAACTTAATAATTTAATAATAACATAACCTAAGTTTTAAGTCTAGAGTCGTGTTTATCAAACATTTTGTCATGGGGTAAAATCAGCGTTCTAGCGATCAGCTCGTCACGTTGGTCGCCGCGGTGTCTTGTTTTCGAGATTCTGGGTCCATCTTGCCCCTTCGACCTTACGTCGAAGTCTCGGCAAGGAACATCTCAAGAAAAGATAAGGTAATTAGCGCTAATGCCAATTTACCATTTATCTAATGATTACGTACTAAATTTAAATTTATTATCAAATATTTATTCCCCATCATCTTTATTTAACATTAAATGTAACATCCTATTTAACATTTAACATTACATCAATTAATTAATAAATTAAATAAATTTAAATTCATAATGATATTCACCATATTTATCCTAACTCACCTTAATGTACATCTTAAATAATTAATATACATTATACTTACTACATTAATAATTAACTTAACTTAATTAATTTAAAATAATCATTAATTGATTAGTAATTGGCATTAATAAAAATTTTATATATATATATTTTTATATATATATATATATATATATATTTTTTATTTAATATTTATTTATATAATAAATTATTATGAAACAACATATAACAAAATATACAAATATTTATTTATATATCAAAAATAAATCAAATATTATAATATAACATATATATATAAAAAAAATATTTAATAAATAACACCAATTATTTTATTTTATATATATAAAAAAAAAAATATAATAAAAGAAAATAATAATGAGGATATTTAACGTAACCAAACCCTACATGCTACACCTCCTAAGACCACGCGGCCTCTCTAGGCTATCTGGGCCATGCATTAAAATATTATTAAACTCCTCTATAAAGGACCTCAAACCCTAGATGCCCGTCATTTTTCTCCACCATTTTCTTAGTGAGCTCGGCTCTGCACCTCCCATAGCGAGCGAGTTCTACAACACCCAGCTAGCTCTGCAACTCTGCAGTTGGTGGTCTCGACGGTCAAGGAAGGGCGAAGGCTCCATGAGCTCTGCTCGGCACTCAACAAGGGAGGGCTCTGCAAGTTTATTATTTTTCTTTTATACTTATATTTTTTTTTTTGCTTATGTTTTCTGTTTGTTTTGTTCTGCCCAAGCCGCACCCATGCCGCGACCTCTGGAGCTGCAAGCCGGGCTGCCATGGCCGTGGGCGATTTAAATTTTGTACGTTTTTCTCTTTTTTTCATGTTAAAAAATTTCGTTTTACACAGTTTAGCTGTTTTTTTTTTTTTTGGTGGCCTTGCTCTGGCCGTAGGCCACTGGGCCGGGCTGAGCTCAGGCCGCAGCTCGCTGCTGGCCGGGCCGTGCCCTGGCCGCGCGCCCTGTGGGCTGCAGGCCGGGCCGCCCAGGCCGCAGCTCGCTGCCGGCCGGGCCGTGCCCTGGCCGCAGCGCCCCGTGGGCCGCGCCCGTGTGGGCTGCGCCCGTGGGCCGCGCCCTGTGGGCAGCGCCCTTGGGCCGCGCCCTGTGGGCAGCGCCCTTGGGCCGCGCCCTGTGGGCAGCGCCCTTGGGCCGCGCCCTTCTGGGCTGCGCGCCCTGCGTGGGCTGCGCGCCCTGCGGGCTGCGCGCCCTGCCTGGGCTGCGCGCCCTGCGGGCCGCGCCCTCGGGGCTGCGCCCTCGGGCCGAGCCCTGTGGGCCGAGCCCTGTGGGCCGAGCCCTGGGCCGAGCCCTCGGGGCTGCAAGCCCCCCCGTCCCAAATTTTTTTTTTTTTTTTTATTATTATTTTTTTTTTTTATATATTTTTATTTTATTTTATTTTTATTATTATTATTTTATTTTTAAATTTATTTTCATTATTATTATTTTATTTTTAAATTTATTTGTTTATGTTCTATATATATATATATTTTTTTGTTTTTAAATTTAAATTTAAATTAAATTAAATTTTAATATATATATATATTTTTTTTGTATGTATGTCTATTAGGGTTTTGTAATATATATATAGTTAAATTTAATTTAATTTAATTTAAATTTAAAACAAATATACATAAATACGTTTTGTTCGTATAACAAAACTTCTTGTTTTTTTTTTTTTTGTTTCTCTTCTTTTGTTTCAATTTAAATTTAAATGAAATTAAATCAAATTTTTGTTCATATACATAATTTTTGATTTATATAAAATAAATTGCTATATGCATATATCTATATATACGTTTCTCCATATATGCTAATATTGTCTGCCCTAATTTGTTTTTTTTTTTTGTTGCATAAACGTAGTTCTACCTATTTCTATCTAGATAGTAGTAATTTCACATTGATTCCCTTATTTGTGCAATTTATATGTTTAGATGAATTTTCTCTAACTTGTAATTAATCTTCCCTTTTCTTTGCAGGTCTAAAGCTTGAGTCAAAAGCTTCAGCCACAGTAATTACTTGCTCACTTGCCATAGTTTTTAGCAGCAGTAATTACTTGCTCGGGAATCATCTTTTTCTTTTCTATTTACTGTTTTATTCCATGTAGTGAGCCCTCTGGTTCCAGATTTGGAACCATGGCTCTGATACCATATGTAAGACCCCCAACCGGGTCCTTAGTTTGTTTTACAACTCTAAATAAAATCTGTCTTCTACTGTTTACATATTGTTTTAAATTTATGTTTTATAGTTTCTGCTGTTCCTATTGGCTGTAAAAACAGTATTTACAGTTTCAAATATATATATATATTTTCTAGTTATTGTTCTAACATCACTTACAGGTTTTCATTCTCAGACGCAAGCATATAAGCATGTAATTTACCAATTATGTTTGTGCGGGGTAACAAATTATAATTACAGCATATAACCATTTGTAATTAACTTACAACTGAATTTGACAAGGTAGAATGATAAAACATACCTGCTGGAAAATACCTGTAGGTAGCTTGCAGATCCCCTTTGTTGCTGTCCCTGTTTGCCGTTTCTCCTTGCCTTTTTCCCTGCAGTCAAAAGCCTTCCCACAGTTCTGAAACTCAACCAACCGAACCAGTTTTGCCACCCTGCCAACTGGCGAGGTCTCGCCGACCACCCAGCTCCAAAGGTACCCCTTTGGACCCCCGAGCCCAAACCGAGTACAAGCCAACCCGTTATATCCCTTTAGAAAAAAAACCTCCGGCAAAAACCCCCTTTCAGCTCCTTTCAGCTCTGCTCTAAAATTTCTGTCTCTGCTCTCCCAAAACTTCCTCCCAAAATAACTAAGGTAGAAAAAGGATCCCCTTCTCCTTCCCCCTTTCACCATCTTATACCAAATTTGCCGACTCTTCCCATTACTACCCTTATCCCTAAATTAAATTTCCTCCAACCCATTCAGCCCTCAACTTGGACTTGGACTTTTAAATATTAAATTAATATTAAAAGTGTTGGTTGGGGTCACTTCTCAACCGTAACTTCAATTCAATTAAATTTAATTATTTTACTTAACATAATAATTTAAACATATCCTAACTCCTCTTTCCATTTTTGACCATTTAATTAATAAATAATAAATGTTACATAATATTATATAGTTTAACTTGCATGCTTCCCCATTTAATTTAATTAACAGTAATTATCAAACCATTAATTATAATTACCTAATCATTTAATTAATGGTTTCTAATATTTTTAATATGTAAATTCTCTTTAATTATAAATTCACTAATTCAATTTATTAATTACCAATAATAATCCCGTTTTCTAATAAATCTTAAGCATGATCCTTATAAAACTAATGGTTTATAACTTAATTCTTATCCATACTTCTTAATTAATTATCTAACCTTGCAATTAATATTTACTTATCAAATTAATACTACTAAATTTTACATTACAATAATCATTTAACCATTTTAACCCTTAGTTTTTACTAAACATCTCATTAGCATTCGATTAATCATTACCAACTAGGTTGCATTATTTTACTACATAATTTAACCGTAACTTGTTTATTACTCAGCAATAATTAATCATTAATGTACAATAATTAACATTAATCAACATTAATAACCTTAATTGACAGTAATTAACATTAATCTACATTGTTAGCCTTAATCATCATTACTAACTTTAATCGACATTATTAACATTGATCAACAATAGTTATTTATGAAACGACAATAATTAACATCATTATTCAACAATATTTTACACAATTTATAAATATGTAGGCGAGTTATGTAAGCGTAGCTACTGCTTACATACCTCGCGTAAGTACACTAACAATAATAATTCACGCACACCGATCATAATCACGAAACTTTATTATTTACTGACACATGTTTTAACATAGTTTGCAAGGTACAATCCTTTAACTAACTGAAGTCTTATTAGTTACGACAATTCATACATTTCTGAGTTATGACACATACTCAAACAAGGGTTTTACGTACCTACAGTTAGATCTTGTTTTCACCCCTACTTCACACTACACCTATCTACCTACATCATTACTAACTTCCACATCCTATCCTGTCCTCTGCTGGACTACCCTGGAATGTCAAGTCATGACCGGTTCCAGCTAGAACCCGTAAGCGGAAGTGTCGACTACATCGACCGGCTTCCCCAGCAGGCAACCACCAGTCATCATCACACACCTTGGGGAGCGCGCCGTAGCACAGCCCTCCCATGACTCTGGGTTTCGGGGATAAACGGTGGGTAAAGCCTCCACCCCCCTAATGGAACAAGGGATTATGTCTACTCGACATAACAACAGCGTTGCACTTGTACTCGGTCTGTCATCGTATAACCGATCTGGGCGGTTGAGTTTCCTGAAACCCTACCCCACCCATGTCATAACATACATCATAATAAACAGCATAATAACCATACGAAAGTAAATAATGCATCACCCGCATACCATTTTATCTTTCGAAGTCCGTGTCCCCGAGGCCCTCCCACCTCGTAGGATCCAGCTATCACTTAGCCGTTTCAACCTGTAAGTCAGTCCTCGACATACAATATAGAATATCGTGCATAAATCCTTGATATGTACACACATATATTTCATCATAACATAACGACAATAAACTCATTCATTCGCCATGCACCTGGCATAACATTCATTATTTCAACATATAACTGTAACGGTATCCACGTACCCATCATTTAGTAAATTTCCATATATTTGACATAATTAACACATGATACATATCTAAACATGACTACTGATCATTATACTAGCATCACACACACACACATATATATATCGGCAAAATAATAGAACCATATGTCCACAGTGTCGTCAACCGACGAGGTCTCACAGTCAAATAAATACAACATATAATAGTAGTCCAGGTAGAAATGTCAAAACGGGGTGTTACACTTGTAACATTATACTTAATTTTGTTTCATCAAACTTTGGAGGTGATATTCTTAAAAGTTTTACGATATCCATATACAAAATTGAATCCTATCCATCAAGGAAAAACATGAGTAGAAGAAAACTAATCAAAATAAAGTATTATTTTTAATTACTTTGTGGATTTTATCAAACATTTCTTTGACTATATGGGTTTAATGGATTTATTAGTTCTTTTGCTAAATTTTCGCTCAATCAATTTCAAGAAATGTTGAGTTTTAATAGACTGGAATCTAATTGTAGAGTTTGTAACTAGTGTTACTTATAAAATAAATAAAACACATTCACACATTATAGAAACAAGCAATTAATTTACTAAAACAACCCCAAAATGACAACAAAATTAAACAAAAGTAATTGAGTCAATTGTACATCTATTAAATTAATTAGGAATTACAGAATAAGAATTAAGAAGGGCTAGTGTCAGTTAAAAAGGTGTCAAATAATTGATACCATTATTTTGATACAAAATCGAATTGTCAAATCATACAAATCATTGCAAAACAAGTTAGCACACACCATGGCAAGTAGGTCGACCTCAAAAGTGGCATGTGTAGTTCATTATTTTGGCCAGTGACTTTTAGGAATGCAAGCCTCCATAATACGATCATGGTTGGCTTCCACCATCTTCCATCTCTTTGGTTCACCTCTCTCCACCTTGATTTTCATGAGATGAATCTAAGCTTCCACCACCAAATGATTGCATTAGAAAGATATATATTCAAGCATAAAATCCTTGTAAATAGTATAATCACCTTGTTTTTTCGCTTTTTAAAAAACCTATCCCATCACAACCAAGTCGCCAATTTGGTACATGAACTCTCTATCCTGATAGGGTTGCACCAACTTGATTTTAATTTGTGTACACTACATTAAATAATATGCCACATTCTCTTCATTTCCTAGGGGTGTAGTGAAAACAAATACATCACCTACAACCAAAATTACATATGTTAATAAAATGCATGTACATTTGTACAAGTTTGGAAGTTTGAACATTCAATTAAAAATTACAAATAAAAACATGTTGTATATAGCGAGTTCCCATTAATGAATTCACTTTCCTTACCTAACCACATTAGAAACCCGATTATGATCTAGTGATACCACAACCTCTTCAATGTGCATCTCTTGCTATGTCAGAATTGGTTGTGAACCCTTTGGGTTAAGAGGGACATATTTCCATTGTTTCACATGTCCAACATTTTCACGTTCATCAAGCTCGCATCCATCTGCATCGATGCAAAACTCGCAAAAGAACACATATGTTCTCGTCTCAATAGAAAATATGCCATCCACGTCTTTACTCTGAACAAAGTGTAATTCCCTTATGCCATGTATAGTCTCAAAATACCAAGGCTTGAATTTATTCACACCACCAAGGGAAACATTCCAAAAGAACCTGCATCAACATAAATATCAAATATATAATTTTTCAATTGAGTCGATGTTTCAAAGTACATTCAAAATGTGAGCTTCAATTCTAGACCATAGTCTCTTACCTACACATCATCCTTGCTTGTTCATGACCTTCATGTCCCAAATGAAGTGTGCACTAGTCAGCTATTTCTACAGATGATTTGAGTCGGGTTGCACCATGACTTATCTAGTACCTCCTAAGTGTCTGTTTCACACAATCACTTGCACCATCATGTTCACCCTTTCCATTCCCCATTTAAAAAAACTTCCAAGTATATCGAACTCTTGTCTTGTTGTGAAGACGACTCAACCAATAAAAAGAGTGTGTCGATTGGACTGCCCCAGACACCCATCTGACCAAATCCAGTGTTCTATAAATGATACCCTATTCTTTCTGAATGAATCATAAATAATCTCAAAACAATGTTGAATGAAGAATGTGTCATGCTCGCGATCATCACAAACATAAAAATGGTACTCCTTAATCACATTGTGTGACTGAAGAGTGTTATCCCTACCATCAATTCTCACCTGATCATGTCTATAAAATACATGTATGGATATAGAAACCTAGTCAGAGTTATAGTCTTCACCTAGTTTCTCAATCTGGGGAGAAAATGTGTTGTTCTTGACAAAATCTACCAGTGATAAGATTGTGCTTGAATCAAATATTGTTGAGTATGCGTTATATTCTTTGCAAGTGTGTGTGGGGGGGGTGCGTCTTTGACTGTGCCTGACTATCGCCTCATTCTAGTGCGTTTCTGTATGTTTTGAGCACTGAACGTGGCACTGGATCGGGGGGAGTTAAATGGGGGAGGTGTGCCGATGCCCTCCCCCTTCTGAGAAGTGAGTTCAAATTTTTTTTGGGCTATTTTTGGGTTCTTTCTAAAAATATGTAATTTAATCCTAGTTAAGGGATTGGTGTCTTTTTCTAATATGGGTTAATGGATTAGGGTTTTGGATGCTATAGAATATGTATATTTGTATTGTTAGTGGTTAATAATCAATATGAGAAAATAAGAGGTGTGGCTTTAAGTTTTGATGGTTTTCCTGGTTAAAGGTTTCCAAGCTAATCTATGTGTATTATGTGTGAATGTTGTGGTGTAATCTCTATTTTTCTTAAAAGAATGTGTATTCTTTGCTTCTCTACAACAGGTTTAAAAATTACATGTGGTATCAAATCCCTCCCACTCATACTTTGAAATATCTAGCTCGCCCTCTTAATTCTCTCAGAAATGCTTCTATCATAAATGATTGATCTCCGTCAACAACAACTACACTAAATTAATCAAGAGCTAAGAGGGGCAAAGATTAAGTATACCAAATCTATATCTATCAGGAAATATCACGGGAAATGAACCCTATTTTATATATTCTCCAAGGGAAAGAGTCTCCTTCCAATGGATTTATTCTCCAAATAAGACCAAAGAAGAGATAACATTTTATGTTATTATATTAGGTTCTTGAACCTATACAAGTCTTTGTCCAAATCTTGAGCATTAAAATGTTAATTGATGTTAATATATTTGATCTTAAAAAACTAATAAAAGATATGAAATATGTTTATAATTCTATATATTAATTAAGTACATTAACATTTTTATTTTCTATTTTTAAAAATATTTATCTTAATTTTGGGTAGTTTATTTAATTATTATTATTATTATTATATTAATTTCATATAAGTTAAAGTAAAAGAATTAAGTATTCCGGGATATTAATAAAACATTGAATAACGAGATATAAACAAATTTGTTAATAAAAATATATATTAAGATTTTTATTTCTTTTAAATAATTTAAAGTTGATGTTAATATATTTGATCTTAAAAAACTAATAAAAAAATATAAAATAGGTTTACAATGGTTTTGGAACCCCTTGAGAATAGTTTGGATAGCTTGCATGAAAAAAAAAGCTAGTTTTCTTTGTTCTTGAATCTAAAGAATACCCAAAAAACATGGCATTTGATTCATTCCTTTAGGAATTGAATTTGAACAGAGTTGACTGCATCATATTATTGCATTGTTCAATTGATCAACCTTCATTACTACTAAAAAGGGACCCTTCAGATATTTGGATCAATCTATTTGCAAAAGGAATTATGTATTTGTGGCAAGCAAATACTAATGCTCAATTCATTTTGGATGCATATGCTACATCAACATACGTAAGCTCATACATAACGAAGTTGGATAGGCCTATGCCATCGACTTTAAAAAAATCAAGGAAGAGTCTTTTTCGAACAACTGTGGCCAACTTGAAACAATACGAAAGCTTTGAAATACACTATTGAACATGCAACAAATGTCCATTAGACAGGAAGTCCATATTGTACTTTCCCTTCCTCTACATTCATCTTCAAGAAGAACAGTTTTCATCAACACTGCACCGGATGATAAAAGAACAGTTGTTTTAAAGAAACCATCTCTTCTAGAAAAAGATCTTGATGATTCTGAAGACATCATTTCTCCATCTATTATAGACAAGTACATTGATCGGCCTCATGAACTTGAAAATGTTTCTTTGGATGAATATGCATCTTCCTATTGCCTCATCCATGGAAAAAAGAGCAAAAGAAGCAGACCATGTATCATTCAATATATTTGTTACAACCAAGAAAAATATCCTGAAAAATTTTCAAGGGAGTGACTCTTAATTAATGTACCCTTTAGAAACCTTTGCGGCTTGTTAGAACGTCCTCTTCAAACATGTCCATAGGCATATGAGAATTACAAAGAACAAATAGCCAGTGTCGAAGAACAACTCATGGCTAGAGAAACAACAAAATGGGGTGATATTGACATTGCAAAAGACAAAGTTGAATCACAACTTCAACTGACATGTGAGTTGACAATAGAAACAAGAGACAAAATGCATACTACCCCTTTTGAAGAATATGATATACACAACGATCTCCTATGGAAAAGAACAGGTCAATTGTCAAAAGACTAAAAAACTTCCAGTTTTACAGAAAAACCATTTGTCCCTAATATAGATGAATATTTTGCAACTAGGGAAACTCTAAACGTTGAGAATAATATATTGTTAAAGAAATTATTACAAGGAAAAAAAAACAACCCTTCAAATCTAATTCATTTGTTTCTAACAGGAAGCGTTGGCATGGGGAAAACCCATACTGCAAGAACTCTTTTCGATGCCCTCCTATGTTTCTATGACAAAGAGCTTGGCAACGACCCATTAAAAATAAAAGGTCTTATTGTTGCATTCACTAGAAATGCATCATACCATGCAAATGGAATTACAGTTCACTTTGCCTTTTAACTCCCCTTGTGTTCCACAAACTTGCTTCAATTAAATTCAAATACGCTAGATCTTTTAAGCAAAGACTATGAACAAATTAAAGTATTGTTAATTGATGAAATTTCTTTAATATGATCTTGAATGCTCTATAACATAAACAAACGACTACGCGAAATCATGCATGTACTCCAAAAAAACCAGTTGGAGGTCTTAATGTCATTTTTGGTGGATATATCTTCTAAGCAGAGCCTGTTCATGATTCTTGGATTTTTGAATTTCCAAGGTTCCATCAACAAATTTCCCTTACATTTTTTGGACCGACTCTATAAAATACTACGAACTAAAAACTGTTTTCAGGAAGACAGATGAAATATGCATCTCAATTTTTAATAGGATAAGGATAGGTAAGAAAACATTTGACGATATTCAATACTTGAATCAACATTGTCATAGACAACCAACATTTGATACTTCATTCCCCTTTCTTTATTATTGGAACAAAGATGTTGAAAAACACAACTCTAAAATGTTGTCCCTTGTAAACACAAAAGAATTTACTTCTGTATCATTTGACACCAAAGTTGATCAAATTGAAAACATTTTTGATGGCCAAGAGAATTCAACTCCCTTCTACAATCACTCTGAAAAAAAACATGTTTGTTGAAATGATTGGTGGAAACTACTCAATCGAAGATGGCCTTGTCAATGGCGCTAAAGGTGTCTTCAAACACTATAGTCAAATAGCCTCGGACATTATCTGGATCGAGTTTACAGACCCAAAATTTCGAACAATTGCAGGAGCTACCATGCAACACCTTTACACTAGTTCCATCATGTGCAACCGGACACCTGTAAAATGAATGACAACACAAATCTCCCTTGGCAACAAAATAAATTTCATCCGGGTACAATTTCCAATTCAATTGGCATGTGCTCGAACAATCCATAGAGCACAAGGATTGACACTAGAAAAATTGGCGTTTGATCCAGAAGGGGTCACAAAACATGGCCTTGTTTACACTGTATTGTCTCGTGTAAAGAAAATTGAATGTCTATATCTAATAAATAATCTACAACAAAAAAACTTCTCAGTTTCATCAAAAATGGTTGTTGAATTAAACATATTAGAAAATCATGCTCCTTTGCAGTTTGAATATGGCCTAAAGTCGATTCCAACTCCTGCACACATGTTCATTTCTTCACTGAACACACGTAGTTTGATTTCACACATTGATGATGCTGCAAATGACATAGAACTAATGCAATCAGATATTACATGTTTGCAAGAAACCCACATGCATATGCCTCCCAAAACTGCAATGTTTGCAACCCTATACAATTGCATTGCAACACATTCATTACATGGTCTACTCACATTTATAAAGAAAGATATTCCTATCTTGAAAACAATCATTTATAAGAAAACATCAATCGAGGCAATTGTCACTGACCTAAAGCTTCCTAACATCATTATAAAGATTGTAAATGTTTATAACAAACCAAATAACATTCTCGACAAATTGCTCCATGTCTTGAATTGTTTTATGTCGGAAAACAACAACAAAACACCAATCCTAATAACTGGTGATTTAAACATTGACATGTTGAAAGAAACATCGTCCAAAAAAAACTAGAAATATTTATGAACATGAACCATCTAAAATTAAAACAGATAATGCTACATCTAAAATTAAAACAGATAATGCTACAACGAATTATGGTTCTATGATTGACCACTTTTGGACAAATATAGGCATTGACAACATTTCGTTTACTATTTCTTATGCCTATTGATCTAATCATTTTACGATTGTTTTATCGGTCACCTTTACTTGCATATGATCTCGTTCCTTTGCATTTTCTTCAAGTTGTATTTATTTGTGTCATTTCCTTCGTTTTTGTTTCTTTTCAATTCCCTCATGCCATTGGCAGTTCTTTGTATTGAAAACTCTTATAGTTTCAGCAAATTTGCAATAGAAGTCGATTTCCTGCATAGGGCACATGCATCTCTGTTGATGCTAATCCAACAATTTCCACAAAATAAACAAAAAAAAAGAAGTAGCAATTTTCACATATTTCTCTTTTGGGATTGAAATTTCATTTCCCAAATGCCTCTATATTATAACCTAGCTTTTACCCCATTTGATGGATGCACTGCTTAACATATTTGATTCAGTTATATAGAGAAGAAATTGATATTGTGTATTAGATAAAAAAAATTGCGCCCCAATGAAAGGAAAGTAAAAAAAAAAACCTCCACTAAACAACACATCAAACAACATTTCTTTTAGAAAATTTGCAACATTTCATTGATATTTATAATGTCAAATATATAGGCCATTAAAGCATCAAGGATCTGTACCTTGATATCTTCCAATGATCTCTGTGTTTTCTTTTTCATAAAATACATTTTTCTGTTTAAGCTTCTGCATGCTGGAGTGCATTTCATGCTTGACATTTGCACCTACTGTCATTTTCATTTGCCACACACGTATGCCAAAATCGCTTTGCAAAATGCTTAATGATTCAATTAGTTTCTATCCTATAAAAAAACTGCCTGGTACAAGGTCTGCTCTTTGGTATGCATCTGTTGCTTCTCTTTGCCCTTTACTTGTCTTCTTGTATGAATCATATATTGCAAATTTGTATTCTTCTTTTAGAATTCATTGCATTTGCATATTGGACAATATTCGCTCAGCGTTCCAAAAAAACATAGAAAAATAAACCAGGAATTGTACCAACTAAACATGTTTGCAATCACATCGACATCAAATAGTCCATCAATAGAAATAATTCTATTCACAAGATGTTCAAAAACATAAAAAAATAAACCAGGAATTTTACCAACTAAACATGTTTGCAATCACATCGACATCAAACAGTCCATTAATAGAAATAATTCCATCTTATTCACAAGATGTTCCAGAGACCAATACAATAGCAACAACATCAACGCCTTTAACAAACACAATAGCAAATAGTCCCAAGAGGTGATGATCTTATCCACTAGTTGCATTGCTTTGCATTTTTCATTAGAATAGATGCTCTTCTTTTTTGACTCAGGTACTTTTATATTGTTCGATATTATTCTTCCTCATTACACTATATTTGTAGTAGGAATTTCACTACAAGCTTCAATGTTCATTGAAAACTGGCTTTTCCCCTATTTGATTTCGATTTAAATATGCATGCAGATTAAAGCAAGTGGGAACTAAGCCATCATTTGTCATACAACTATGCATTGCATCACATAGCAATGTATTTGAGGGGGATATCTTGGTCATCTATGGTCCTGCACGAAATCATAGTCAGAATTCCCCTATGAAGACAAAGATTATGCACGAAGATCTTGTCGATAGACATGGTTTAATGACAATTACAGCTACAATCAATGATAGTCTGATAAAACGGTTTGGCGGTTTTCTTTTGCCTAGAAAAAGTATCAGGATAACTGGTTTTGAACTTAAAAAATGGCCAATATGACCGCAGAGATGCCATAAATTTGATAGCAATATTTCCAACCAGTATCATTGAGACAATTAACTTGGTTTTCAAATGAGTTGTCTTCCACCAAATATGACAATCTGTGAGCTGGTCTCATCAGAGGAGACATATGGCATTAGTTTCGTCGCAGTCATAGTTGTGGTGGGCCACTGTATAGTGATTCTTCTTTAAAAAAACACTTCTTTACTTACTTCAATTTTTTTTTCCCATTGCAGCTATTGTTTTTGTTTCATTTATGTACCGAAGTAAGATTTCCAACAAAAAATCTGCCCGCATCCATTGCATATGATTTCCATATATGATTCTTCTCTAATTGTTCCTACTTAGTTTCATGTCAATGAAAGCTATAAAAAATTCTTCCTCTAAGTACATCTAAGTACAACATTAGCTTGCACTTGACGAACCGCCCCTTTATTTTAATCAAAAACATTGTAAGACCGAGCCCAAAAGGAAGTCACCTGATGAAGAACTTCGCAAGCGACATTTATTGATCCTCTTAATGTTGAATCGGCTATCCATAATTTGCTTCCAATTGTTGAAGCAAAGACACAGGTCAGATACCAACAACCTCTGCTGCTAAGTCACTTGAAATGATATTTTCAAAGTGATTTTCAATTAACCAGCCTTGTCCTGCGTTCTATGCTCTTTTTTAAGATTGTAGAAATAGACCCTGGAAACTCATAAACCTAATTAGATTTCATTTGCAATGTTTTTCCTGCATCACCATTGTTATCGATTTTTTTCCTTCCAACATAAACCATATCTGGAACTTTTTCTCTTTCCTATGAATATAAACTAATAAAAAATTACCTCATCTAGCACTGGATAATAGAAACATACCACTGTTACTGAAAACCATATAACACTGAATGTAATTGCTGTGCAAAGGCCATAATCCCAAACCATTTGCAATGTAAATTAGCTGCAATCTTTGACTTTGACACAACACCTAAAAAAGAAATTGCTTGTTGCAAATGCAGAATTGCATCAATTCCAATTCCATTTTATATTCCTTCAGTACATGCATTTCATTACGATTTACATTAGGATGGTTTGTTTCAATTTCAATTGATAAAATGAATTCATTTCTTCCCATAGACTAGACAATATGAATAATTGAATCAAACATTTTTGTTGTCTCTTTCCCGATACTGAATTCATTGGACCTGCAGTTTCCAATAACAACAAAAAACAACTATTCTCCTTCACATCATTCCAATTAACAGTTTGAGAAGTCTTGTTTGCATACTCGATTTTAGTACTTTTTTTCATGCTATTTTCTGTTGCAGACTTTCCATATAATCATATTTGATATGATTTTTTTACTACCCTTCTCCCACAAATTGCAATAGATATATGGCATACTGAAAATCAAGAATGCATTTGGGCCACTATTTCAATGCACCTGTATAGAATGCAAATTGCCAATGATTCAAAGTGCCACTTTCTGCTCATTCTGTAATCGTGAAACACCTACACCTACAAGCATATGAGCACATTTTACACTACAAACTGGAAATGAAAGAAGGGATCATTGAATGCATGCTACGCAGGACACAATTAAAAGAATTATGCTAGTTCATTACAACTGTGACCAATATTGCAAAAGTGTTTCGTCAACCATTTTCAATCTTCCCAAAGTCATCCATCAAGGACTTTATACGTTGGCAATGAACTACATAATTATTGATTTCAAAAAATTTTGAGAACAAGGTATGAACAACTTTTCCTACCCTTAAAAACTTTTCACAGCTTTTCCATCTTTTTGGTCTGCATCTCAAATTTCAAAATGGTTTTGCAACATGTTTCTTTGCAATTTGTTCCACATAAATATAAGGTATTGCAATTACTCTTTTTCAAAACTAGGTTGCAACTTCATTAAGTTGAAACACAAAAACTGTTACCATTAAAAAAATCATGTTGTTATTTGCAATGACTTTTCTTTTACCTCAATATCTGCAAAGTCTAACGAATATTTAATTGAACCTTGTTCACTGCTGGATCAAGTTTTGCATAACATCTACACCAACTAGTTATATCATCATTCCATATCTTGTTTTGTGAATGCATACTCATGAACAAAAGTTTATTTAGACCTGAAAGCAATGGTCGAAAATGGTCTTATAAACTTGGTTTATGTAAATTGTTGTTGTGTTCTAGCTCATGATACAAGATTCGTGCATGTTCTTTCACAAGGTTGTTGTCTTCATATTTAGTATCTCGATTATTGGTGACATGCAATAAATCCATCTTCTGTTGTAACTAAAGCCATTATTTAATTGAGGCTACCTCACTTTTAGTGCAAATGTTGGATGTCATGTACAGTCACTAGTTATATTATAGTCTGCTATCTTCTTGACTAAATACATGATTGTTGAGAAAGCTTTATTTTTGCATCAAAGCAATGGTTTAAATATCGCCAGTCAACTCTATGTCTTCTAGATGGTGAATAAGCACTGGTTCATGTGCTTTGACGGTAACATGGTCTTCATATTGGCTATCTTGCTTGTTGGTATCACATCTTCCATTTGCATAGCATACTTTTTTTTCTCTATGCTTGTTGCTAGCATCCATCTTGCTACATTCACATAAAACATGAGATCTTTTCCATCAATTGATACATAGTGCTTTCTGGCTTCTTCAAGCATTGATTTCTTGACCTTAGAAATCACCTATGAGTGTTAATATTCATACACTACTTGATTATGGAGGATTTACTTAATCATTTATACATATTGACTAGATGACTTGGAAAATTTCTCTTCTGTACTTTCTTAGACTAATTCTTATCATTGGCATTGTTCTTTTGCATTGCTTGTACTTGCTTGGCATCCCCATCATTGAACTTTGAATTCCAATATTTTTTTCCCTGTCAGTGCTTTTACCCATTGCTAAAATAATTTACATCATTAACACCTTAATAACGCACAATGTTAAGAATTGTCATCTTACCGGTCCACTATCCGTTATTGGTGCATTAATTAGTTAAGTCATTAGTTAGTTAAGTATGACTAGGACACCTTGTTGTCCCATAGTATTTACTCTCCCATGGTCTTTACCCATGGTTTTTGGTGTGATGTAATGTTATATAAGCTTATGCTTAATAATGAGAAGGTAAGCCATTTCCCATTGTGTTTCTCCTCTTCTTACTCTTTTTACTATGTTCCATATTTTAACATGGTATCAGAGCGTATGGCCTGATCCATACTTGTTGTTGTTGGGTAAGCCTTTTCACATAGTGGAAAGCACACAGGTGTAGATCAAGACGGAGAACATCGACATGGAGGAGTAGCTTCACAGCTTTGGGGCCACATCAATTTTTTTTTTTTCTTTGGAAGCGTGAAGATCGAATCTTGAAGATGGTGCTAGAAGAGATACCAGAAGAAATCGAAGAGGTAAGAAATCTATTAACTTCAATAGGTTCATGGAAAACCTTTGATGGAGACGATTATGAAATATGGTCTTTCAAAATAAGGAATTTGTTAAGGTCACAAGATTTGTGGCATTTTGTAGCTGAAGTGGATCCTAGTGATCTAGAAGCATTTGAAAATTTGGCAGAGTATCAAAAGGAAAGAAGGAAAGTTGTTGCCTTAAGTATCATACAAAATGGTATAGATTATTCCATCTTTCATTATATTTCAGAAGCTTCTACTCCCAAAGAAGCATGGGATATATTGAAAGCATATTTTAGTGAAGAGGAATTTGATGTAGAAGAAGATGAAACAACAAAAGAGGAAGTTGAGGAAGATGAAGAACACGAAGATGAGGAATATGAAGAACACGAAGATGAGGAACACGAAGAAGTGATTGCTCTCCAAGAAGAGCTGAAAATCATTGAAACAAGAGAAGAGGAAGATGTGAATGCCCTCCAAGAAGAGTTGAAATGTATCCATCTTTTTTCTGACAAAATTTTTGAGTGTGTAGGTAAAATGGACAGCAACATAATATATATTGAAACAGAAGAAGAAGCAGACTTGCACTATGTTCCAGGACCAATTAAAAGCAATAACACTATTTATTGTGCAGAAGACAAAGAAGATGTTGAAGAACACCTACTTAGCATCAAGTTCAAGAAGACAAAGAAGAAGTAGTCCAAGTACACATCAAGGAAGAAAGTAAAGCTTAAGTTTATTTGAATGAAATGTATGCCTAGCTAAGACATAGACCAGCAGGCACAACACTTAAGCATTGATAGTGTTGAATATTGTCCCGGTTGAGATTAAGGGGGTATGTTAAGAATTGTAATCTCACCAGTCCACTATCCGTTATTGGTGCATTAATTAGTTAATTCATTAGTTAGTTAAGTATGACTAGGACACCTTGTTGTTCCATAGTATTTATTGTCCCATGGTATTTACCCGTGGTTTTTGGTGTGATGTAATGTTATATAAGCTTATGCTTAATAATGAGAAGGTAAGCCATTGCCCATTGTGTTTCTCCTCTTCTTACTCTTTTTACTGTGTTCCATATTTTAACACACCAAACATTTTTGGTGCTACATCATTGTCATTGTACAAGGATATGGCTTAAGTTCCCTTAAATGGATATTTTGATTGGATGTTTCTGTTGTCTTTTCTAATAAAAAACAAATGGCAACATGCCGTCCCTTCAAATCACTGAATTTGAGATAGTCATCTAAATATCGACCCTTTCTTTCCCCATTTTATGACTTTACTCACTTCATTGCATGTTGTCTTTTTTTACCACCTTAGGACGGGTTTCTCTACTTTCATTATGATACTAGGCTTTGTTGCTAGTATTTAATTAACAATTTGTTTTCCTTTGCAAGCAACAATTTTGGAACAAAATTTCTTAATGCTTCTCCATCGATCATAGACGATGAATAGAATAAATTCTTTGGGCCCTAATTATAGTGCCTCCTCATTTCTAGGGATGAAGGCATAATTGAACATTGCTTGCTTAGAAGTTTTTTTTTTACAAACATTTGTTAACACAAATAAGATTGTGCACTACAATTGTCATGATCCATGCATAAACAACCTAACTGTACCATCCCAAAAGCATCTAACAGAGATCCTATTAATCCATGACTAACTACCTATAGAAGTAACAACCTCTGTTGTCTAGTTCAAATAACAAGAACCAGTCTAAGAGAACTCATACATAGGTCAAAACTTTGTTTCTTGGTCTTCTTTTTCTCAACTAACATTTTAAATGCTTGGGCAATAGTACAAGGTAGCAAGCTTTTAGTATATTTGAACATTGTTTATGACCAAAGTTGTAAATCTGTAACTGTCTTGAACGTTGTACGGTCATTACATTAGGTGTCGAAACAATCTACATATTTGAACTAGTCATTTAAACTCAAAGTAGCAATAAGCAATCGTGCGTAGTTTGAATAAGATGAAAAAGATGTCATACACCATATACTGTAGTTTGAACAAGTAGCAAGTATAACAACATACTTCACACACACCTTATCCACAAAAACACCATGTTTTATGCTTTAGTAAACAAACTTTGCATTTGATAGATAATGTCTAAACATGAAAAACACTCGATTTACAATGAAAATTGTTCAAGTGTTTGCATAGTAATGATCTCTGAATGTGCAAGTATTTACATAATCATACTTCCTAATCCAATCCATGTTTTCTTTATGTGACATAAAGAATGATCGTTGTGCTTTTCTTGAACTATTCTCCATTCTATCAAACCCATGGTTGTGAGATTTGTTTCATCAATTGTCCTTTCACATGCCTTGTCTTTGCCACGAACTAATTTCGTTTCCTCCTAACATAGGTGTTTCTTTTGTCACTTCTAATTACCTAAAAACATATTTGCAACAACACTATAATATTTTTTACAACACAGTATTTTAAGCTTGTTCAGACCATGCTCCTATCTAGTTCCAGTGCATTATGCACTCATAATATCTTAGATGTTGTGGGAATCTTTTGGATCTGCAATCTTGTTATCCTAAAATAGAGGAAACCACAAAAATGCAACATATGAAGACATAAACGATCTGCAGGGTCTTCTTGTCCTCGCAGCTTATTGCCAATTAGTTAATATGTTGGAATTTGTGTTTTTTTTACAGTTTCAAAATACATGTTTTTATTGCAAATCATGAAATTGCCTTTACCAGTGTCTCTTTGCAATGTGCCAAAACATGAACATGAACATTGCCGAAACATGAACATGAACATGAACTATATTAATGTCAACACCAATTTTGCACATGGCTCCCATCCTTCCTACCCAAGGCAATTTTCCTTTTTGCTACTTGCATCAGTAAACAAAGAAACACAACTAGAAAGTTTTTTTGATGCACTGGACAAGCATAAGCAATTGCAACACAGTCTTGAAGAAACTTGTGCAAATTTGCACTTTTTTTTTGCCTAAAAAAAACTACCTTGAAATTTTATTTCTGCATGTTACTATAAATTTCAACTTTGAATGGCTATTTTGTAGTTATATATTTGCAAACAAAGTGCATCATGCTAATCCAATTGTTCCAATGAACTTTGCAATTTAAGGACTTTCAATTTGTTTAATGCATTGCAAGTATTACATATGGCTATTCATTTTGAACATTGAATGCATGTATTATTTTGTCTTCTTGTTAAAGTGCTATCTATGATCAAACATATATATTTAAAATGCTATCAAACATATATATTTACAAATGGACTAATAGAATATGTTAAGTAGAAAACTATGTTTTCAATGATAATTTCAAAATATTATTGATTTTTTTTAGCAAAATGCATATGGACTAATAAGATATGTTAAGTAGAAAACTATGTTTTCAATAATAATTTCAAAATATTATTGACTTTTATATTTAGTAGAATGATGCAGCCATATTCAATGGACATATTTCCAGAGAAAAGGATAGAGAGTTAGGAAGTCATTGGCAACGTTTAGCATATGTATTCACATGTAGGAATAAAAGTAACCAATAATAAAAGTAAAATCTTATAACATCACATTTTTACGTGACGGCCAAACAAATATATTCATATGAAAATATAGTGAAAAATATGTTTTCAAACTAATGTTATAAATATAAAAAAATTGTTTATAAATTTTTTTTGCTTGCTTTTAACTGGTTGTTTTACAATTTCCCATAAACTCTTTCACTTTCATACAAGTTTCTAACTGGCTGTTAGGTTTCACAATTTCCTATGAACCCTTTCACTTTCATATAAGATATAAGTTATCCGGACAACTACAATTCACTTTCATACAAGTTATCTGGACAACTACAATGTCTAGCACATTGCGACTTTGTAATTCTGGTTGATATTAATTTCTCGATATATTTTGTGTTTACAAAATGTGTTGGTCTTGAGATTTAAAAATTGGTGAAAGCTAAATATTGAACTGCAAAGCATATAATGCGGCAACTCAATGCTTAGGATCTATTAAATCTGGAAATTCTCTGAATCCAATGGATGCTAAGCATTGAGCTGCAGCATTTAATGCTCTGCCTCTGCCTAGCTTTTGCCCCAAATCTTAACCATGTGGCGTGTCAATCGGATCCATACCTGAGGTCATATTTGGTGCGCGCCACCAAGGCTTTCGCCGTACACTGCTGGCGCTGATAGGTGTGATGTGCAGTGACCTTTGGACCTTTTAGCATTTTCAAACCTGACCTACCCAAGGAAAGTTCCAGCCCTAGCAGGTGGTCATCATCATTCCAAAAGAGTATAAAATAATTATTAAGCAGACTTTTCTATAATTAGAAGATTCCTTGGTAAGCAGACTTTTCTATTTGTCTTTTTATTATTTTGAATTAAAGAGTATAAAATAATTATTAAGCAGACTTTTCTATAATTAGAAGATTCCTTGGTAAGCAGACTTTTCTATTTTTCTTTTTATTAATTTGAATTATAAAATTTGATCAAACTATAAGAGATGCAACCGCTCATCATTTCTATTTTACATGCATGAAAGTTGAACTTAAGTTGGTCCATTCTATCCATCCTATAATAATGATTATTAAACCCTTTATTCATTCCCAACTATATCCGTTGAACGGTTATAGAAATAGAGTTAGCGTCGTTTGTAATTGTCACACGTACTAAATCTTTACGTGTTGGTCAATATGATTATATATACTACAGTGCCTTGCACCAGGTGCTACAGTTCTCAGATATGGCAGGCACGTGCCTTGCACCAGGAACATACAAATTATAGCATTTGATAAGCGTTATCCAAAATTTGCTTTTACTCAGTAAATTTTTTTTATAAACACGTGTGAGAGGTCACGGAAATCCAAAACGGTCAGCTGTTACATTAGAAATAATAATATGTTTTTATTATTTTGGTATAAATTATTTTAGAGTAGAAAGATTTAATAAAAACATTTTCATTTTAAATTCATAAAACCACACTGTTATGAAATCATAAAGATGTGTTAAGTTTTTTAACTGTTTGGAAATGAAAAATTTATATTTCGTTTTTTGTTTTTAAGTAACTTCAACATGTGTGTTTTGTTCCAGTAAATTTAATATACTTATATAATGGTTTTGGTTCAGTGATTAGGATGAGTTTTATCTATTTTAATGAAGTTATTTGTGTGTTTACACATAAGTTAAGATGTGGGGTCGCTGTTATGGCTGGGTGGCTGGGGCGGTCGACTGTGGCCGTCCCCATCCAGGATCGACCCCGAGACTCCGTCCGATTCGGCGTCCTCACCCACCATTAAGCACCCGTTTAACTGTATGTGAAAAAAAATTTAAGATGTAACAAATTGGGTAATTGATTGTGAAGAAGGATGTTTAGTACAAGTGTTGCAGTTTTTCTAATTTTTCTTTTATTACAATTTTGGGGCAAAAGTATCATATTTTTGTACCTTTGTCTTATAATAATAGTAATGTAATAAAAAAATTGGCAAAAATATCATATTTCTATAATTTCTATTTTAAAATATTATAATAATGACTATTCACAACTGCCAGGCCAATTGCCATCTAATGAACCTTGTTTCATAAAGTTTTCTTTTCCATGAAAAAGATTAATATTTCATTTTCTAACAAATTAAGATATTGTTTGATTAAAAAATTTTCATAAAAAAGATTAATATTTATATTTAAAGAAAGAGAAAAAACAAATTACATACTCAGATGCATGTACACTGCTCAGCAGTTCTCTACATCCTTCTTGTAAATTTTTTTACTTTCAATAATCACAGCTTACTGTTAAAAACTTAAAAAAAATACTTTGCAGAGTACATTTAATTAAAAGCAATTTTCCAGCGAGGTATGGCCTGAAAAAGTTAAAAAACTATTTTCAATTTTTAATATGGTAAAATCTCAGTTTGTCCTCATCCAAGGCTTTATGTACACTTTATTCTTATACAGCCATGCGCATGTTCAGCTGTAAAGCACTTTCTTAGCTCAGATACAGAGATAAGGACAAATAGTTGCCAGCTTAGATGACCAATGGTAAATTATGAGAGAAAATTACAATTAGATTATTTGGAGAATCATTTATGGACAAATATTTGCCAGCTCAGATGAGCAATGGTAATTATGAGAGAAAATTACAATTAAATTATTTGGAAAAACATTTATGGAAATATATTTGCCAGCTTATATGACCGATGGTAATTATGAGAAAAAATTACAATTAATTTATTTGGAGAATCATTTTATAAAGTATAGAAAACATATTACCGTATAATAATATACACTGATTGCATGATAAGACTTTAAGAAACACTGCAACCATGGCACCAATTAAAACATAAATGTCCACAAACTCTAATCATATATCAAATATTAAAAAATAATTACAAGTAAGAAAAGGCTTTATATATATTAATCTTGTAATTATTTTTAATATTTGATATATAATTAGATAAAATATTAAAAAATAATTACAAATAAGAAAAGGTATATGTTTATATATAAACCTGTTATTAATTATAATCGATATACAATGAACTTTACAACAGATCCGACAGAGTTTACAGGATCCTTCAACACAGGGCTCAATGATAGCCTAGAAAACTAAACCAGTCCACAAAAAGGACAAAAAAATGCCCAACCATGAAAACAAAAAGTAGGCATCAACATCCATTCCAGCCTAAAACAGCTGTTCCCAAAAGAGATGACAGAGAAAAAAGAACAAGGATAAGCTCAGCCCTATAGAGGCTTTGGATACTATTCTGCCATGGAGGCTCTGGATATTACTCTGCCAAGATCCATCTCTTCATAAACCAAACCATGGGAGGGCAGAAAACAGCCATAGAGGCTCTGGATACTACTCTGCCAAGATCCTTCTCTTCATAAACCAAACCAGCCATGGGAAGTCAGAAAAGGCTCTGGATACTACACTGCCAAGATCCATCTCTACTCTGCCAATATCCATCTCTTCATAAACCAAACCAGCCATGGGAAGTCAGAAAAGGCTCTGGATACTACACTGCCAAGATCCATCTCTACTCTGCCAATATCCATCTCTTCATAAACCAAACCAGCCATGAGAGGTCAGAAAACAGCCATGGAGGCTCTTGATACTACTCTGCCAAAACCCATCTCTTCATAAACCAAACTAAGGAACCTGCCTCTTTGAAAAGGGATTCAGCCAGAACATTGAATTCCCACAAGATATATATGAAAAGGCTGGTTGATATGTTGAAAGCACAGCCCCATAGAGGCTCTGGATATTACTCTGCCAAGATCCATCTCTTTATAAACCAAACCAGCTATGGGAGGTCAGAAAAGGCTCTGGATACTACACTGACAAGATCCATCTCTTCATAAACCAAACCAGCCATGAGAGGTCAGAAAACAGCCATGGAGACTCTTCTCTTCATAAACCAAACCAGCCATGAGAGGTCAGAAAACAGCCATGGAGGCTCTTGATACTACTCTGCCAAGATCCATCTCTTCATAAACCAAACTAAGGAACCTGCCTCTTTGGAAAGGGAATCAGCCAGACCATTGAATTCCCACAAGATATATATGAAAAGGCTGATTGATATGTTGCAAGCACAAACGGGAACATACACAGGATAATACTCTGAATTCTAAAATATATTTTAAATGCCTTCAAATACTATAAAATTCCACCCTCAGAGCCCTCTGTTGAGCATGCTTTCTAGCCGCTTCATGGATAACATCCTCTCCTTCTCCAACTTCCTCCTCTGTCTTGCAATGAAGTCTTCTGCCTCTGTGTCGACGCTTTCACTACCATCTGTCTCACCAAGACTAACTTTAGCCACATCACTAACTTTACCTGAATCTGCTACATGCTTTTCTCCAACTTTAGTCGAGTGTTGCATGGTGGTATGACCTTCAGAAGAATTCTCATTAATTTCCTCGTGACTATCTTTAGATATGCATCCACCAAAACACCATGAAAGAAATTTACAAAAACCGGTCTGCCGTTGTTGCTGAGGAGTCTGGGAGACTCGAACCCTGGCTGTAGTTGCCATAAATGCGACAGAACTATACTGTTTTTCTTCTAACTGCAATATTGATCTATACTTTGCGTCAAATATTGCTTGGGCCTGCGTGGCTATTTATAATCATAAGTAGCTTACGTCATAGGCACGTCAAATTAAATCACAGTTAAATTGTTTCTGGAGTCCGTTATACATTTAAGAAACCTATTCTTCCACGTGAAATTAAATCATAGTTAAATTGTTTGTGCAGTCCGTTGTACATTTAAGAAACCTATTCTCCTTTAAGATTACGTAATTAATTAAATAATCAAATTAAATTAATCAAAAATAAGAAAAGAAAGAAATAAACGTAGACGTCGACGACACCACCAAGTTACGTAAAGCATATTTCTTCAGAAAGTCGGGCACATAAGTCAAATGTCAAAGTACCTGTGACATGTTTTTTAATATATTTCTGAAAAGTCATGCAATGCAGCAAAATATTAAATTTGATATTTGGTAAGTACAACATTAAGTTATTAATATTAATTTTTTTTTTAATATATATTTTAAAACGTGTGTATATGTTTTTTAGTAAAATATTAAATTTAAAAATTTGAAATTTAAGTTAATTAAGTATAAATCAGATGGTTGGAAGGAATGTTGTTATTTTCCCCATCTCAATTCAAACTCCTAAATATAAAATATTAACATTCTCAAAAAAAATATTAAATTTGATAATTACCAACATTATATTATTAATATCTAACTCATGTGAAACACACATTGTAAGAAAATCTCATAAAATTTAAAAAACTAATTGAAAACATCAAACACACTATTGGTGTTTTCTCTAAAGAATTCACCATGTATTGACATCATTTGGTGTTTTCTTTAGAGAATTCACCATGTATTGACCATCGTTTGAAAGTGGTTCCTTTGTTGAAATTGGAGTGTATGTAACCATTCTTAAATTTAAGAAATGTTATTTTGAAAATTGGATATATGATGTTAAATTCAAGACTTTTGTTCATTGATAAGTTGTCTTTCCATTTAGTTGTTTAAAGACAACGTGATACTTGATTGTTAAGATTGTTTTCTTTGACACTATTTTACCAAATCACTCTTTAATTAACAAGATTAAGGATTAATGAAATCTATTTTTCTTAAATCGAGGATTAATGAAACTTATCTTCTTTATCCTCGATTAATTGCCTACTTTACTATTGTCAATTCATGAAGGGAAAATGTGAAGTAACATATTTTTATTAAATGGTAACTTTCTAGAGACATAGGATTATATTGTTGGGCGATGTGTTAATTAGAGACAACATGTTAACATTATGCATTGATCTAAATCATGTTGAGAAACTTGAACTAACTACACCATCACTAACTCTAGTAGTACATGTTATTGACAATCAAGATTATCCAAAATTTAAAGAACACTTTATCCTCAAAGATTCACTCAACATTTTTCATACTTAGGTGGTTGCTAGTGTTAGAAGGAGGAAGGCAGTGAGGAAAAATGGTACAAAAAACCTAGTCTACATGAAATACTAAAGTAGTGTTGTACATTATAATGCAAATGTGAGGTGCGCATTAATCTGTAGGTGACTTGGACTTGAATAGAATGTTAAAGGCATCTTGCCATCACTAACCACCTATAGGTTCAATCAAGTCAAGAACTAGGTAGAGACAAAGTTGATGGTGCAAACCAAAGAAGGTATGAGACATAGAAACAAAGGTGCAATCGATACCTAGACCACATCATATAGATACTCTTGTATATATTCCTATTAAGCCATCTACTTGAAGTGTTAGAAATCTTTTGAAAGTTAGTGACACATTGCAAAGTGTTTGGATAACAACTTAATGACATCAATGAGATTAAGGCAAGCAATGAGAAGTTTCTATCACTAAGCTTAGGTACAATGGTTGTGAATGGTATGAAAATGGTTACGAAAGGCTAGCAAAGGTTTCAAGTTAATGGCCTTCTAAGATTTATGTTGTTTTTAACTTATGTTCAATTTTAGTGTCGCATATCATATGCTAGTTGTACAACCATATGATGAGATATCTCTAATGTGATTGGACATTGTGAAATCAACCATTAAATTATAAATAATTTGGGTAAGGAAACCACGTGAGAGCTCATATTGCTAGTTAGATATTGGAGCTACAATGAATACTCTAGAATATGTACGACGTGCATTAATCAATTGCCATGTCTCTCTAGTCATTGTATCTACGACCATGTTCAATATTTACATAGAGACTTCGAGGATGCACTAGCAGTGATTTGCCTTGAATTGATCACAACATGTGCATGCAATTCTCCTCTTGGTGATGATAGTGGAAAGGTGGTAGAGGAGCATGAAGTTTTCATCCAATAGATCCTCATTATATTGTATCAAATATGCCAAGCCAATGGGGATGAAAAAATGGGACATTCAGAATATAAATCCATAGGGTGCTCATATAACTCAAAATTTTCTACTAGAGCACATTGAAATCATCTTGTCATATTTTGTTGATGCAAGGGTTGCATAGTGGGACTACTTTTGAATGTTGGCACATAGCTTATCAATTTTTAGCTTGGTATAACTAATTGAATTACATAAGTGCATCATCTCATGCATAATTAAACTAATTTAATGACAAGGTAGCACCTTTTCCAACTAGTGCATTAAGAGATGGCCCTTTTGAAAAAATCAATCCATTGAAGTCCAGTGAATGTTAATATATTATGACATTGAGAATTGGTTTAAGTACAAGTTGGTCTAATGAGATTTTACTATGTTTCTTTTCTTGAATTATTCAATGGTTGCAATTATGTCATATACATGAGTGCTCCAATGATTTAACATCTCCTTGATTATCTATACACTTTTCTAGTGGCTTGTTATGTTCGATGCTCTATTTAAAGAGTATGGATGATCATTTGTCAATGATCAATATGAGAGCTGTTCTTATGTAAATCACTCCAAACATTAATAAATTTCCTTTACCATAATGAATTGTCAATGTTTACCTCCTATTTAAGGGGATTTAACCATATAAACACTAGTGTCAATATCTTTGATATGTTTGCAAGTGAATTCTTTGGTGTTTGACCCTTTTTTTCAAACGAAAAAACACTATACTTTATTTAAGAGTATAAAGACGATTACAGTAAAGATCCAACCTCCATTACATACCAGTCAGATAAACCACAACCAAGAAGGCCCAGCAGCCAAGTAAATCCGGACCATAGATAGACAATCACCAAGGCATACCAGACAATAGAGATCCGAATCCGAGACAGTCCCAAAACCAGTAGACTAAAGATCGAAGTGGGATGAAGAACCATACAAACAACCCAGCAGCAAAAAAGACCACAAGCCTCAAACAATGTCCCATACTACAGCCGATATAAATATATACAAATAGAGAGTAAATCAACAGATAATATATATATATATATATATATAGATAGCCAAAAGGAACGTAACACCCACATGATCCACTACTATGGAAATATGTTCCAGTGCCTAGTAATGGGGAGGGCAGAATGTCATGTCCCAAATTCGGCATTGGGTCACAATGGCATAATCATATTGGCCATATTCATTAGAGTTTTGCCAATTTGATGTAAAGGCTCAAATAATTGCCAAGGAGGAAAATTACTAGTTTCCTAGGTTTGGGGTGGAAGCTTTGGGATTTGGAATAAGGGGGATAATAAATGATGTTTGAACATTAGAATGTCATAACTATTTAATAAAGGAGCTAAATAAATATATACAAGTGAAAATCAAAGTGGCATTTGATCATGAAGACACATGGAGGAAGTGGGACTCACATATGGCTAGATTTCCCACTACACTTGGCATCATTCTCTCACCAATTCGAATTCAAGGTGAATGGTAACATAATTGGGGGAGTCCAAAAGGTATTATTCATGGCATGACTCATCCAAGGTCGAAATATAGAGGAAGATTAACTCCCATGGAAGAGGAAGAGGCAATTTGGAGCTAGTGAGACACTTGGGCTAGATTCCCTAGCTCTATGACAACAATGATGAAGATGCTATGACACCTATGAAACAAATCATACCTGAAGGATGACCTATGGCATATATGACATGTCAGGGCTAAAACTAGACTCCAAGAGGGCGCTAAAGGGAGTTAGGGCAGCTAAGATGCTTCCACATGTGATTTGGTGGAAGTGGGAGACTAGGAATCGTTGTACAAGTGGCGTTCTTTGGAATCTCTTCTTAGCTTGAGTTGGCATGAGTCTCTTGGAAGGAATTCAACCCATGGAGGACATTATAATTTTATAAATGTCAATAACAAATAAGGAAAACATATTTTGATCATTTGCGAAATTTGGAATTGCATTTGTGAAGAGGGAGAGCTAGTGGATGACTAGTTTCTTGCCTTAGCCAATTTCGAGGGTGAAAGATTCCCATCCAAGTTGGTAATTGGAAAGGCCATTCAGACCTTTCATTTGGAGATTTAATAGATTCATTTGTTGCAGGTGTAAGCTACAGGGAATATTATGGTTTCTTCTAATGCATCGCATTCTCTCAACCATTTCCAGTTTTGAAGGCATATTCTTGCTCCTTGAGGGAGGGCGTTTTTGGTGAGCTATTGTACTCTTTGGGGAAGATTATAATGCCCCATTTATTTTGTAATATGAATTAAATACTCTGTTATTCATCTCCAGAAAGTTGCAGGTTGAAATTCTAAGTAGAAATATATAAATCTCATTTTTAATGAAAGAACAGTACCATTTCCCCACTACCTTGTTGTGAACCAATGTAATGTTGATGGATTCGAATGGATAAGTAAACTATTGATGGTTTATTTATGAATGGAATGTTATTGATGTATTATACAAGTTTTATGTTCAGTACTCAAGCATTTGAAGTCATCTTAGTTTATTTACATTTGGAGAAGATTTGGTGCCATTTCCCCAAGGGTCGAACTAGTGATTTTTGTTGTTGTTTGGGAGAAGGCTAGAACAGAATTAATAATTGATTAGTGGTGCACGTGAGACTTAAATAATGTCCCTCAGACATCCCCTACCTATTCATAATTTTGAGTGAGTTTGGAGGCATTTGGAGAGTCATTTTTAGTATTTACCCTGGGGGGATTTGAACCCCAAATTGCTAGTTAAATTTCATACTTTTTTCAGAATCTTAAACAAGTTTGCAGAAGTATTTTGATGGTCATAAATCATCCCTGAACATCATAATCACGTACAAATATCATTCATACACCTTCCTTGAATATTTGAAAGCATTTGGAGCCAATTTGAGACCTAGAGACCAATACTAGTCAAAGGGAAATTACTAGTAAAGTTCCCTACATTGACCAGAATCGAAAGAGGATTTGCAGAAGTATTTTAAAGGTCCAAAAGCATCCATGAAACAAATATTTATGTTATAACATCATCCATATACCTTCTCAGAATATTTGGGAGCAATTGGAGCAATTTGGAGACCTAGAGCTCAAAACTAGTCAAAGGTCGAACTAGGGAAGAAAAGTGAAAAATTGTCATTTTAATAAAATTCTAACGAGAGACATTACATAGAACCCTGCAAAATTTCATAAAATGTATGTCTCTCCACAGCCACGAGACCCCGACGAGAGAGTCCATCAGCAATGTCGTTATGTTCACGAAAAATATGGATAATAGAAGTATGCGGTGACCCTATGTGAAGATAAGTGTTTCTTAAACTTGGTATCAAAGTGTTTATGAGATTTTACGGTCATTTTTTATCAAGATCTTGATAATACACTATAAAAAAGGGATTTTTATGTAGATTGAAGTTTGATTTTGTCATTTTTGAAATCAAGCGCAAAATTTCCTTGAACAAAAAAAAATGCTTAGTCTCTACAATTTCTAAGCATTTTTAAACCTAATGGATTGTTTCAATATGTTCAAACCATCATTTCCAATTATAATTATATAATTTTTTTTAGAAAAGGTATCCTTTTAACCCATAGTGGTTATTTTGTCTTTTGACAATCCTGGAAAGGGTGGAATGTTAACGTTTCTAAATTTTTATTTTAAAATGTTATTTGCAACACTATTATAAATTTATCCCTTATTCCTCCAAAAGATAAGTAAAATTATTTGCAACCTTTTTCATTTATATTGAAAGATGATCATATATTATGTTATCTTATGGTGATAAGAGTGCAAATTTCATTGAAAAATACTGAAACATTGTCCATGAATGGAAAGAAAAGTATGTTGCAAAAAGAACTTATTGCTTACATTCTGATATAAATTGAAAAATAAGGGTATGATTATGTTATACTGAAAATTTTCGGAAGACCTTGTGTGGGTTGTGTAAAATGCAGGCTATGAAAAGAAGAGGAGCAATAAAAACATGCAGGAAGTGCAGAAGCTCGAAGACGATTAAAGGTCGAAGATAAAGAAAATAAAAGGTTACTAACACCGAGGATGGTGTTACTTTTAGGAGGGAGAGGATGTAACATCTCTTTCTTACCCCTACTCTTTGTAACTGAAAATGTAACTATGTACTGGCTTCTGGTGAGGAGCTCAAGGCCAAGGCCCCACCAGTAAACCTTATAGTATGGTTGTTTATTTCCTAAAGATATAATTAGTGATTATAGACCTAAGAGTTTGGATGTTAAGACACGACTAAACGATGGGGCAATGAATCCAACTAGGGGGAGAAGTTAGAGGTTGGTGAAGCCTCAAGAATCTAACTTAGGATGACCAGGTTCATCATAGTACCTTGGGTACTTAAAGGAAGGTGAGTCGTAGATCTGGCTATTTGACATAAAAACCCAATACTTATAAAAATGAACCTGCTATTAGGTTTATGCATCACGAGACGTTACATCCCTCACATGAAAAGGTGAAAGGTTTAAAAATTGCCTTAAACTTTAAAGCAAGCTATTATTGAATGCTTGTTTAAAAGAGCCTAAATAATCTATTCCTATAGTAATTATTAAACAATTGATCTTGGAACACACGAATATTACCATCGCAAGCTTACCTTTACAAGCTTATCCGAAATATTAAAATAGAATGAAAAATATTATCCTAAGTATAAAGGGGAACTAAGAATAGCTTTATATAATGATGGAAATAATATATTTATTATATATGTAAGAAATGGAGAGAAATATTGAAACACGAGTAATTATAGAAAGAAAAAGTACAATAAAAGAACCCTCTTTTCGGTTATGGAAATTATTTAGTACTTGTGGCAACAAACACATCTAAAGAATCTTCTTCTAAATAATTAATAAAGAAATAAAAATACATTTTAGACTCCTTATAAATGTACCTATTTATAATTAGACAAAAACAGTACATTTATAAGGTCTAAATTCTAAGTAGAAATATATAAATCTCATTTTTAATGAAAGAACGGTACCATTTCCCCAATACCTTGTTGTGAACCAATGTAATGTTGATGGATTCGAATGGATAAGTAAACTATTGATGGTTTATTTATGAATGGAATGTTATTGATGTATTATACAAGTTTTATGTTCAGTACTCAAGCATTTGAAGTCATCTTACTTAGTTTATTTACATTTGGAGAAGATTTGGTGCCATTTCCCCAAGGGTCGAACTAGTAATTTTTGTTGTTGTTTGGGAGAAGGTTAGAACAGACTTAATAATTGATTAATGGTGCACGTGAGACTTAAATAATGTCCCTTATACATCCCCTACCTATTCATAATTTTGAGTGAGTTTGGAGGCATTTGGAGAGTCATTTTCAGTACTTACCCTCGGGGGATTTGAACCCCAAATTGCTAGTTAAATTCCATACTTTTTTCCAGAATCTTAAGCAAGTTTGCAGAAGTATTTTGATGGTAATAAATCATCCCTGAACATCATAATCATGTACAAATATCATTCATACACCTTCCTTGAATATTTGAAGGCATTTGGAGCCAATTTGAGACCTAGAGACCAATACTAGTCAAAGGGAAATTACTAGTAAAGTTCCCTACATTGGCCAGAATCAAAGAGGATTTGTAGAAGTATTTTAAAGGTCCAAAAGCATCCCTGAAACACATATTTATGTTATAACATCATCCATATAGCTTCTCAGAATATTTGGGAGCAATTGGAGCAATTTGGAGACCTAGAGCTCAAAACCAGTCAAAGGCGAACTAGGGAGAAAAGTGAAAAATTATCATTTTAATAAAATTCCTAACAAGAGACATTATAGTGGTATCAGAGCATGATCTTGGCACTTGATGTGGTCTAATATTCATGAGGACAAGAATTCAGAGACCACCATTAGATATTGAAACCAAAAGTGTTTTTGTTGAAGAGGAAAAAGTGAGGAAAATAATCCAATGGGTGAGCATATTTTCTCAAGCACGGGACCCCATAATAGAGCAAATGAATTTCATAGAAAACCAAGGCCTACTATACCAAAATTTCTTGAATCCAAATATGTGGAATAAATTCATTTCGAATGGAAAAATTTGAGTGAAGGTTTCATAAACATTATACCATTTTATGAATACCTCATTATCAAAAACAAGCTCAAGATGAAGGAAGGTAATAAGAATCCATTTCAAAATAGAGAGTCCAAATATATTGATCCTAAGGAAAACAAGGGGAAAATTGCATCATCTTGCTTGAAGGAGCAAAAGGAAGAGACATCACAAGAGCATGGAGAAGATTCTATTGAAATTATGGAAGATCATTTCGAGACACATTCTAGCTTAGACATGAACCAAAGAGCATCTACTGATAGATGCTTAAACTATGAAGGAGTACCTATTGATGGGTTCTCACACCTCTATGTTGGTGACATAGAGATAACTTTTGAAAATGTTGATTCAATCCCAAGTTACATTAAGCATGATAATGAAGACCTTGTAGCAGTTGAAGAAGAACCAAGATCAAATTCCCCATCACCACTTCATCTTCATGAAGTTGGTCCAAGCAAAAATGAAGAAGATGAGGAGGTTAATTTGCAAGAGACTCATTTTCTTGAAGGGTCCTTAAAGATGAATAAAAATAAGATCCAAGAGTCCCTCATCATTCTCCATGACACTCAAGCATTGGTGTCAAATTCTTTTTGGAGAGCTACTTCATTGGAGGAAACATCATTCCTTGAAGACATGGATAAGATTCAAAGAGAAGTGTGCCACATCAAAGGTAATTTCATGTCTTTTTTTTTTATAGAAACCATTTGTGTGAGCTTAATGAATTGTTACATGATGCATAATTGAAGAATAATGAGGATAATCATAAGATCACAATTCAAAATGAGCAACTTCTTGAAAAGTTGCAAGATACTTGTTTTTCCTCCTATGTTTCAGATTGTCAAATGGTAGATTGTTTGGAGGATTCTCATAACATGGTGGATCATGAGAAATGTGGAAATTTGAATGTTCTTGATGTGTTTGAAGATGAACTTGAAGATATCCAAACACTTGATGTGGTGGAAGTGGAACTTGAATTATCTCTTGATGAAGGTTATGCAATTTTTAAAGAAGAGCATGATTCCTCTACATTGGAACCAATCTATGACAAAGGTTTCACACTTTTGAAGGATCTGCATGATACTACCCATATGGATCCTTCCCATGATGAAACTTCTGCACTTTTTGATCATTTGGGTGAGTTAGTTAATTCTCCTACATCATACAATTCCATGTTTTGCAACATTAGTCTCAATGAAGAATGGGTGAAAGTGTTCTTTTTTATGGTGCCACATGAGGAGTATGGAACTCCTAGATTTATTTTTTATGATGATATGGTTGGAGAACATTCTTATTCACATTTGCAGAAGCATCCTTTGTTACTTTATGATGATGCACATCTACATGGATGCACCTATGATATGCATTTGAGTCACTTGAAGACTCATGGTTTTTCTTGCTCAACAATTGATTCATTTGATGTTGGAGGAACTTCATCCAACACTTGGGTGAATAAATTTACGATTGGAGAACATTTTTGTTGGCAGCCACATACTTTGTTATATCTTTATGATTCTCACATTCAAGGATGTATGGGTGAGACTTCTTTGATTCATTTGAAGTCTTAGTGTTTTTTCTACTCATTATTTGGTTCTTATTTTAGTGGAGATTCTTCATTCACTTCTTGGATGAAAGAATACATGGCTGAATATTTTGATGCATATCACATCCTTTTGGAGCAGCATTATAGGACATGGGATTCTCACCTATGTCATTGGAGTAGATTTGATTGGTCACTTGAAGCTTGTATGCACTTGGAAAATGGTGGTCTACTTGCTTGGACGTATAAGCACTTTCATGATTCTTTGATGAAGCACCTCCTTGATGTACATTTTCATTATGTTGTTATGTACTTTGATGATATATATTTTGTAATCATGATGTTTGGAAGAATGAATACAAGAAAATGGGATCCTAGAATCCTCTTATCTAATGGTGTGGGTTGGAGAGCACTCTTAATTGTTGGGGTGCAATACAAGAAATGTGACCCTGGAATAATTTTTATCTCATTGGTTTCAAATTTTTTGGGGAAACAAGCAGTATGGGAGATGGATTTCCCACTTAATAAAGTGATTTTTATCAGAGTAGTGCAGCAGCAAGCATGGTGATTCCTCTCTAAAATCTTCATGGAAACTCAAAGACTCAAGGTTGGGCAATTCAATGGCAACTTCAAAGAATTATACAGAAAACAAGTTCTTCAACACCCATGTTTGAAATTGATTGAAGACAAGAAATATTGGGAAGGGGGGATTTTTCATGTCCCAAATTTGGCATTGGGTCACAATGGACTAATCACATTGGCCATATTCATTAGAGTTTGTCAAATTAATTTTAAGGGTCAAATAATTGCCAAGGAGGAAAATTACTAGTTTCCTAGGTTTGGGGTGGAAGCTTTGGGATTTGGAATAAGGGGGATAATAAATGATGTTTGAACATTAGAATGGAATAAATATTTAATAAATGAGATAAATAAATATATACAAGTGAAAATCAAAGTGGCATTTGATCATGAAGACACATGGAGGAAGTGGGACTCACATATGGTTAGATTTCCCCACTACACTTGGCATCATTCTCTCGCCAATTCGAATTCAAGGTGAACGGTAACATACTTGGGGGAGTACAAAAGGTATTATTCATGGCATGAATCATCCAAGGTCGAAATATAGAGGAAGAGTAACTCCCATGGAAGAGGAAGAGGCAATTTGGATCTAGTGAGACACTTGGGCTAGATTCTCTAGCTCTATGACAACAATGATGAAGATGCTATGACACCTATGACACAAATCAGACCTGAAGGATGACATATGACATGTATGACATGTTAGGGCTAAAAATAGACTCCAAGAGGACGCTCGAGGGAGTTAGGGCAGCTAATATGCCTCCACATGTGATTTGGTGGAAGTGGGAGACTGGGAATTGTTGTATAAGTGGCATTCTTTGGAATCTCTTCCCAACTTGAGTTGGCATGAGTCTCTTGGAAGGAATTCGACCCATGGATGACATTAGAAGTTTATAAATGTCAATAACAAAGAAGGAAACCATCTTTTGATCATTTGAGAAATTTGCAATTGCATTTGTGAAGAGGGAGAGCTAGTGGATGACTAGTTTCTTGCCTTAGCCAATTTTGAGGGTGAAAGATTCCCATCCAAGTTGGTAATTGGAAAGTCCATTCAGAACTTTCATTTGGAGTTTTAATGGATTCATTTGTTGTAGGTGTAAGCTACAGGGCAGATTATGGTTTCTTCTAATGCATCACATTCTCTCAACCATTTCTAGTTTTGAAGGCATACTCTTGCTCCTTGAGGGAGGGAGTTTTTGGTGAGCTTCTAATGCCCCATTTATTTTGTAATATGAATTAAATACTCTGTTATTCATATCCAGAAAGTTTCAGGTCGAAATTCCAAGTAGAAATGTATAAATCTCATTTTTAATGAAAGAACAGTACCATTTCTCCACTACCTTGTTGTGAACCAATGTAATGTTAATGGATTTGAATGGATAAGTAAAATAATTATGGTTTATTGATGAATGTAATGTTTTTTATGTATTATACAAGTTTCATGTTCAGTACTCAAGCATTTGAAGTCATCTTACTCATTTTATTTACATTTGGAGAAGATTTGGTGTCATTTCCCCAAGGGTCGAACTAGTGATTTTTGCTGTTGTTTGGGAGAAGGTTAGAACAGAATTAATAATTGATTAATGGTGCACATGAGACTTAAATAATGTCCCTCTGGAATCCCATACCTCTTCATAATTTTGAGTGATTTTGGAGGCATTTGGAGAGTCATTTTCAGTACTTACCCTGGGGGGATTTGAACCCCAAATTGCTAGTTAAATTCCATACTTGTCCAGAATACTAAACAAGTTTGCAGAAGTATTTTGATGGCCATAAATCATCCCTGAAAATCATAATCAAGTACAAATATCAGTTATACACCTTCCTTGAATATTTGAAGGCATTTGGAGCCAATTTGAGACCTAGAGACCAATACTAGTCAAAGGGAAATTACTAGTAAAGTTCCCTACATTGGCCAGAATCGAAAGAGGATTTGCATAAGTATTTTAAAGGTCCAAAATCATCCCTGAAACACATATTTATGTTATAACATCATCCATATACCTTCTCAGAATATTTGGGAGCAATTGGGGCAATTTGGAGACCTAGAGCTCAAAACTAGTCAAAGGTCGAACGAGGGAAGAAAAGTGAAAAATTGCCATTTTAATAAAATTCCTAACAAGGGACATTACATAGAACCCTGCAAAATTTCATAAAATGTATGTATCTCCACAGCCATGAGACCCCGACGAGAGAGTCCATCAGCAATGTCGTTATGTTCACGAAAAATATGGATAATAGAAGAATGCGGTGACCCTATGTGAAGATAAGTGTTTCTTAAACTTGGTATCAAAGTGTTTATGAGATTTCACGGTCATTTTTTATCAAGATCTTGATAATACAGTATAAAAAAGGGATTTTTATGTAGATTGAAGTTTGATTTTGTCATTTTTGAAATCAAGCGCAAAATTTCCTTGAATAAAAAAAATGCTTAGTCTCTACAATTTCTAAGCATTTTTAAACCTAATGGATTGTTTCAATGTGTTCAAACCATCATTTCCAATTATAATTATATAATTTTTGTTAGAAAAGGTATCCTTTTAACCCAGAGTGGTTATTTTGGCTTTTGACAATCCTGGAAAGGGTGGAATGTTAACGTTTCTAAATTTTTATTTTAAAATGTTATTTGCAACACTATTATAAATTTGTTTGGTATTTCGAGAAAATTTCGCGGCACTTCTTTTTTTATATGTGTATGTTGTCTTCTTTTTTCTTAAAGTCATCTTACCAGACAAAAACAAAATAAGTGGATTAGGATTTAGTTTATTATGTTTTTTTTCAAATATTTTTATTTTTAGCAACTATTGATATTTTTGTAAAAAAAAAACTTTAATATGTAAGAGTTGTGTCTTATCTCATAGCTTAAGCTACCTTCCTTAGCTCTTGTGTGGTTTAGATTTATTGGTGGTTATCGTTTCTTCTTGGAAGCCAAGTCCTCAAGCCTTGATGCATACTCTCTTATTATATAATTTCCCTCAATGAGCCACTTTTGGATCATTCATAGTGGCCTTCACATTTTTTGGTGCTTCTTTAGAGTTAGTAGCCCTTTTCATGTTGGTCCTTGACCTTGGTGTTCAATCTTTGTGTAACGATGGCCACTTAAGTTGGTCCTTACCTTAGAGTTACCATCCCCTTTTAAATGAGATTGGCTCCTTTCCTTGGAGTCATGAGTCACCTTAAGGCATGGTTTAATGTGTGGTTGCATCTAGAGAGATTGTATTTAGTTTCATGTCAAATGCTTGGCTTAAAACCCCTTGATATATGTGCATTATTCTAAGAGGATAGCTTTAGTAAAATTGTCAACCACTAATTTGGAAAAAAATCCCTTAAATTTCCCTAATATTTCCGAGCAAGAAATAAAACTAGTATACATTGACACGTTTATAAAAGATGACATTCCTTAATGCACAAAAGCATCTTTTAAATTTCCACAATGTTTCCCTAAGAAAAAAAATAAAACTAATTTATATTATTAAATTCACGGAAAAACTATCTATTAATACAACAAAATATCTCTTAAATTTTCCCAAATTTATAGGAAAAAGAACATTTATTTTTTGAAAATAAAAAATTAATATTTAATAATAAAAAATCATCTATATATTAATAAAAACTTTCTTTTACCTTTAAAATCTTTAAATTCACTACCCTTTATTTCTAAAATAAAAGTTTCTACCAAACCTCGATGTTTCTAACCATATCTCATGATATAGTAATTGTTTTAATTTTTCTATATGATGCAGAACTAGTGTTTAAGATCTCTCTAAATCTTTAATGTTCGTGACCATGACATAGCAATTGTTTTAATTTTCATGTATGATACAAAACTATATCTAAGATGCCAGCTTTTATTTTGTACTATGAATATTCTATAAAATGGGTTTAAATTTCCATATCCACATTTTGAAATTTAATTTTATTCTCACATGAAGGTTTCTAAATTAAGTGATTTTGAATATTTTGGTAAAATGTTATATACAATTAATTGAAGTAATATTTTTTAAAACTAAATAAATATGTAAATTTGTATGATTTAAAACTTGACAAATTTTATTAAATATTTTAAAATATTAATTAAAGATATAATAAGAATTTGTTAATATTTTCTTATATTTTAATAAAAAATATCAAACTTTGTTTATCATTTTTGTTCACAAAACTTTAAAATTGACCAATAATTTTGAATCAATCTTATATTTTAAAGTTTTGTAAGTACATAATAAAGAGGTAGATTTTAGATTTTATTTATATTTTTTATAACTAGGGGAATCGACAATTGGGAAGGGTCTGGTGCTCGCGTGACACGAGGTCCAGGGATCCAATCATGTCCGCTACAACTATACCCCTAGGTGTACCCACAAAACCCACAAGCATGGGGCACGGGTAAGCTGGGGTGATTTGAACTCGTGACCTCCAATTATAACATTGCCTTCATATCAAACGAATTGTCGGTTGAGCTACACCCCTGCAGGCATAATAAAGAGGTAGATTACTTTTCTAAATAGAGAGATATTTCATTTCCCCCCCTTGACATTTATATTATTATTAAGTTTACTATTGAAGTTTTGCACGTGTGTGTATAGTGATCTTGTAGGTTAGAAAGGACAACGAATTATGGAATTTACCTTGCCCAATCTTTGATGTATTTAATTATTAACAATCTTGATTATTAAAACTGTGATGGAATAAATATTGTTTTCATGTAATTTAGATTTTCTTGTAGGGTGTGGGTTGGGAGGGTTGGGAATGCATATTCTCTCCTTCCACTTCTCTTGGTCTCTATATTTCGATCTTAGGTGTTTTCTCTAGTCACTTCCTAAAAAGGATTGTGGTGGGGAAATGATTGCAATTTTATTAGAGGGCGTTAATGCTCGATTGGTAGCCATTCAACTTACATCTCATTGCGGTAGCCATGGCGCATTGTAGAAATAATCATTGCATGTTGTGGGAAATCATGGAGGTTAGAAAAAATGTGAAGTGATGTGAATGAGGTGTCAAAAAAGCCTAGAATTTTGTGGTGATTTCATCTGTCCAGTGGAATCATTCACATAAGGTGTCAAAATAAAAATTGATGGTGGAAATCCAAGAGAAGTACTTGTATGTTGTTGAGACCATTGTTCAATTGTGGACATTGCAAGCCCTGGAACAAGAGTTTAAGGCATACATGCAAATATAGAGAAGTAAATATCTGCAATTGGAACATCCTATATGATCAATAACTTTGATGGTATCTCGTATTACCAATTTTCTCAATATCCCATAAAAGATTATTCAATCTTTCACTCTTTTCTTTTCCCAAGTCTCATCCAATCCAAAGGAGGGAAGTGTGGAGGTTCATCCTCTTCTAAGAAGTGTGGAGGTTCATCTTCTCCTAATTTGATATTGGAAGTTGTTACAAAATAAACATCTTTATAAAGATATCGTAAATAGATATATGCAATGATGAGTACACTAAAGAGATCCAATGATAAAAGATGTTCTCCATCATCTAACATTCTAGTTTTTCACTTGTTTCAAATGTTTTGTTAGATTGTTTTATTAATAGTGTAATCTATTCAACATCACAATTGTTATGTTAATTTAGAACTTTGGTAGACAACTCTAAAGGTTTTTTTAACAAAGACATTGCCATTATTCTCATAAGTTATGACCATCTTATATTTAATTCATATTAAAAAGTGTTATTAAAAAAGTAGTTATATTTAATTCATATTAAAAAGTGTTATTAAAAAAGTAGTTAGATTGAATTGGGATTATTTTTTCCCACTACAATGTTCTTCTTTATTGTTCAAAAACTTAGCTAAAAATAAAATAATTTAATTTTTTATTAAATTTAATCAACTTATAATTTATGACATTTTGTTATCTATAACAATAATTTGATATTATATAAATATATATTAATTTGTATATTTTATAATTTTTTTCAAACTTTTTCAAATTTTATAAACATAATTTTATATATATATATATTACATGATAGTCTTTTTGAACTTTTTATCTATCCCAAATATCATGATGATTTATATAATTATTATATTTTATGTGATAATATTTTTAATATAAAAAAATTATCTTAACAAAAATGGTTTCGAGAAAAAAAATTAAAAATATTTTAATAAAATTATCTTTTTAATATCACATAATTGTTAATGTTATTGAAAACACAATTTTCCATATAGAATGTTGATAATACATATACTAAATGCTTTGCTATATTCAAAATAATAATAATTATATATATTTTTAATATTATGATAAATATTTTTATGTAAAAAAAAATCGTAATTTCATTAACTTTTTATATATAACAATCATTTAACTAATTTATATAACAACAACAACAACAACAACAACAACAACATAAAAGATAATTTAACTATCATTTGACTAAAAAATAATTTTATGTCAATACGATCTCTACAAATATTTATATCTTACCCATCCACACTCATTGCTTTGTGTGTACTTTATTCTTACAACTCATTGCATTTTTACCCATCCACACTCATTGCTTTGTGTGTACTTTATTCTTACAACTCATTGCATTTTTACATGTAAAAGAGGTTCTTACCAATTAGATATTGCCTCATAAAGTTATAACATTGTGAAATATATTTTTACTCCATAGATTTATATGTGACTTCATTCAAAGTTTTATGTACTTTTTATTCTTGTAAATTCATATGTAAGACCCATCCAGGTTTATTACGATTTGAGTCTTATTTCATGTTTCAATGTTTGTTTAAGATTTTTAATAAAATCACAAACTACTCTTTTTATTTCTTCAATCATTTAGGAATTTCAAATAAGACATTAACAATTCACATCACATGAAATATCATAAAAATCATGTTATATAGCATCATAATATGGGGCGTTACATCATATGCATGTTTAAAGTGTAAAGCACTTTCTTAGCTCATAGATATAGATATGAAAAAATATTTAATCATACATAAGAGGTATGATGATGGTAATTTTGAGAGAAAATTGCAATTAAATTTTTGGATAATCATTTTATGAGAATGTAAAAACTAGCAATTGCATCTAACTGTGTAAAAAGAACATCATAATAAGGAGGCAGGTGGAATAGAAATACGTAAGATATAATTTGAGTAGTGGAAATTATAAAGTCTAAAGGAATGTTGGAAGGTTAAATGTTGAAAGTGTACAAAAAAATGTAAGCAAGTAGTGTATTAGATAATGTAAATATATTGATAAAAGATAGATGCAATAAAAATCAACTAGTGTTCCATTGTACATGTATAATTGGGAAAGTTAAAAATGTTTATCTTAATCGAACAAAACATCAACACAATATAACAAGAATTATATAAATGCTAGTGTAATTTTTTCCCCACCAGTGCTACTAAGAGTGCAATGTCAAAAGTTATAATTAAGAAAACATAGTCAAACAATGTAACCTTATCAAATATCTAGTCAAATAATGTAGCATTAACAATTAATCAAGATATGGAAATTATATGATCCCATATTTCTTGATTAAGGTTCGAGCACCATAACCATCTTTATGTCATCACTTTCTTCTATGTACTCATATCTTGAGTTCTCCAATGAAGAGAAAGATGCAAAAGTAAACATAAATCTAGACACAAAATATTTTGGAATTCTTCATAAGAAGAAGATCAAGGTACAATCTACATTTCTCTTTTCTAAACTATATATTTTTGGTAATTTGAAGTATAACTATGCTAAAAAAATATTAATTTGGAAATTGCAAAAAATATTGATCCCTAGATCATGGCATAGTGGGTAATTGGAAATACATGAGGAAAGTGATAACAATGGACTCAAATGTGGAATAAGTTTCAGATGGTATATTGACATACCATTTGGCTGTCATACCTATAAGATTTCTTTAATAAAGTCGGCAATGAATGGTGTCATCGACTATACTGTTGGATGAGCACCAAAGGTGAAATGACATCACATGGTTTGTTGGGTAGTCTCCTTGTTTTCCCTCAAATTTTGGGATATCTGAGGGGAGGTTGGGAGGCATGCCTGACCAACTTGTGTCATGTAAAATGGGGTAATTTATTAGCTTGGATTCCATAAATGGAAGTGATGAACCCACCATTTTCTGTTGTGTGGTACCTCCTCCAAAAGGTGGAGGTGGTGGTGGTGGTGGGTTACCTCCTTCGAGAGGTGGAGGTGGTGGTGTTGTGTTACCTCCTTCTAGAGGTGGAGGTGGTGGGGGTGTATTACCTCCTTTGAGGGGTGGAGGTGGTGGGGGTGTTGGAGAGTTAATCAAGGTATGTCCAAGCAAAGTTGTTCATAACAATGCTTCCCAAGTATGCCCCTGGCCAAATGGTCTCCCTTCTGGTCTATGGGGAGGTAATGAGGGAACACCTCCTTGAATAGGAGGGAGTCCTTACAACCCGAGAGACTACCTCAAGGCTCTTTGTTCTACATTGGTTATGGTGATGTGATCAACTGAAAGTGAGGATGAATGGAATTAAACAAAATTGAATGATGCAAAAATATGATAACCACGATACAAATACAATATGGTGCAAGTGAGGGGGTATGTGTCAAGTTTTTTTGCAAATGATCTCTTAAGTTGGATATTTTTAATTATGTTTAGATGATCTTGAATAATAAAAAGAAAGAAAATGTATATTCCCTGGTTGACTTAATGTCTTTCCTCTCAACTAGTAAGTGGTCCTTCCAATATCTCTCTTGTTGGTGGTTATGAACCAACCAAAGACGACCAGTGAAGGTATAAAATAATCAGTTATAAAGAGGGGTGTTGGGGCGATGTTTCAGAAGGACTAGAAACATTTCCAACATCCAACGAAATCTGACTCTAGTGCAAATGGATCCCAAAAGTGCCATCCAATTATGTCCTAGGTTTTGGCCACTAAGATACCCACGTCAAGTGTGGATAGCAGGTTCAACCTCAACAGTAAAGTTTCGCTTCCACAAAGAGATGGGTCACTCAATGTGGTGAATAAATACATCTATACCTTGGTTTTTGCATCCTTGGGAACCACACATCCTTATTCGAGTTTGATCACACTTGCTGATAATAGGATTTGATAAGTCCCCTGGAAGTCAACAATATTATTATTTAAAAAATGTAGAATATTGGTAGGCATTATTTGGATGCCTAGCCCAATCCTTCCTAAACTAACTAAAATTTTGTTTTCTAACGTCCTTGGGGGAGGATCTTAGTTGGTTTAAGAATTACAATGCAATGTTGATTTTAGAATGGTCCAAATTTGATTTATAGTGTGGAAAGAGAGGTATTTCAAACATTCCACTGTAACAAATTTGACATTTAGGGGCGGTTGTCTTCCGCCTCCAAAAGGCATTATTGGGGGTGGTTTTGGCTTTGGAGGCGGTCTTTCGAAAACCGCCCCTAAAAGCACCAACGCTAAATGTTTTGACTTTTAGGGGCGGTTCTGGAAGAGATCAAAACCGCCCCTAAAAGTGACTTTTGGAGGCGGTTTTAAACCGCCCCTGAAAGTGGCTTTTGAGGGCGGTTCTAAACCCCCCCCCAAAAGTTACTTTTGGACTTTTGGGGGCGGTTCGACACCCCCCCCAAAAGTCATTTTTTTACTTTAAGGGGCGGTTGTATTCCACCTCCAATAGTCACTATTTGGGGGCGGTTTTGGCTTTGGCGGCGGTCTTTCAAAAACTTCCCCTAATAACACCGACGCTAAAAGTTTTGGCTTTTAGGGGCGGTTATGGAAGAGATCAAAACCGCCCCTGAAGTGACTTTTGGCGATGGTTATAAACCTCCCCAAAAAGTCGCTTTTAAGGGAAGATATAAACCCCCCTCGTAGGTACCTACGGAGGCGGTTCAAAACGCCCGCCAAAACTCTTTACAAACCTGTGGGGGCAGTTTTAAACCCCCCTCGTAGGTACCTACGGAGGCGGTTCAAAATCCCCACCAAAACTCTTTACAAACATGTGGGGGCGGTTTTAAACCCCCCTTGTAGGTACCTACGGAGGCGGTTCAAAACCCCCGTCAAAACTCTTTACAAACCTGTGGGGGCAGTTTTAAACCCCCCTCATAACTACCTACGGAGGCGGTTCAAACCCCCCCCAAAAATGCTTTACAAACATGTGGGGGCGGTTTTAAACCCCCCTTTTAGGTATCTATGGAGGCGGTACAAAACCCCCCTAAAAATATTTCCAAACCTTTGGGGGCGGTTTTAAACCCCCCTCGTAGGTACCTACAGAGGCAGTTCGAAACCCCCCCTAAAACTCTTTACAAACCTTTGGGGGCGGTTATGAACCCCCCTCATAGTGACATATGATTAGGGCACGAAGGAATTGAACCTTCAACCTCCTGCTTGTAAAGCAGACACTCTACCATTGAGCTAGAACTCTTTAAGAATTGGGGAAAGGGGCAATATTAAGACCAAGATTGCATCATTTGTAATTCTAAGAAAACACTAATAATCCCAACATTGTTTCTGACTCGAGAGACCTAAGAAATTAGTCTGAATGGATCTGACCTTATAAGTTGGATGAACTTGAAAGGTTTCATATGCAACATTGATTCAATAAAAAAAATAGTAATATAGAAACGTTTTGTAGGACAAAGTTGGCATTCAAGTTCAAACACATACTCATGAAGTGAACATCTAACTAGAATTTCAAGTATTCATGGATAAGAACGAGCATCATTTCTAATGGTTGCTTCATGGATCTGTTAGCACCTGGATGTTGCTAAGGGTTCTGGAGGACTCGTGCAGGGAAGGTAGGCCCGAAGTTCAAGAAAAAGATTGATCGCTCAAGAACTCTCAGTAGGACGAATCGGGATAAAATTAGCGATGTGGGAAAAATCTAAGGTTTGAAGTAATCAAACGAAGGCCAAATGCAAAGGAACGCGCCAGCAAACTATGAAAAAATGTATGGATGGTCAGATCTATCGTCAGAAAATCTGTGGTCCGGAGCCTTCTTCGTGAAGTAAGTTGGTGACTCTTTAAGTGGAGGTGGGGTACTAGCCGACGGGCAGGTCCAAAAGAAATCAACGGTGTAGGGTGCATATGAACGGCTCACAACATGTTCGCAGATATTACGTGTGCGGAAACGGTCACAATTCATATTTGTGAACTTTTCTTAAAGTACTGCATCGTCCGACGGCCTAGATGTGGCGTGGCAAAGATCTACGGTCCAGGTGAACTTCGCAAATATTACTTGTGCGATAACTGGGCGGGATCAAGATTTGCGAACAATTAACGGGACACACGTTTGGACAGCCAGGATCTGAGCAGGAACCGAATTGACGGCATGCAAGGTTTCTCAAAAGTCAAAAGCATTGGCAAGCTGTCAGGTGGCCGAATTGGAAACCACGAAGAAAGGTGGTAGGAAAGGTCAAAGGATCTAATGTCAGAGGATTAATCTGACCAACGGACGGCCAATGTGGCTCCTCCATATTCGTAGCTGGAGGGACGATATGGAAGGATAATATTATAAAATACCGGCCTGCACAAGGATTCTCATCTTGTCTGTCATGTGCACGTTGAAAGGCGAGGAAGATCAATCCGTGGTCAACCAACCCAGGTGTCAAACAACCAGGTAGGCCACTCTTTTCCTCTGTGAACCTTGTAAATGGCGGGCTCCGTAGGACCTCCGGGTTGCGAATCTTATAAGATAAACGACCAGATAGAGGACAAAGACAGTGACATTTTAGTTACTATGTTCCTTAACAGCACCCTGGAAGCCGCCAAAGAAAAACTAGAAACCATAAGAGCCCAGGGTAGAGATATCCACAAGGTCTACTAGTCTTCCTTTCACCTTTTTACCACCAGTCAGACCCCAAATTGTCCTGAGTTCATAGACTGGTGGTCCAGCTATTATTCCCCTGGCCGCAGGGTGGTCATGGACACTGAAAAATCAAAGATTATGTGTTACATAGATGCCCCAACCATCTGGAAAGCCCTAGCCGTGCCTGAAGATTTTTGCCGAAAGTCCCAGAGTTATCAATTAGAAGCCCTAATTCAACATTTTCGAAGAGACATAGACAACCTCAAGGAGAGTTTCTACCATGCCTCCCTACTCCCAGGTGTTTCTGTCCCAGAAGATTCTTTCCCTGGCGAAGCCAACTTGTTCACAGAAGAATCTAGATATGTAATCTCGATGTTGTCCTAGTTTTTAGGGCTGTACACTGACCATGATATAACCGAACCCTCAATTAGCCTTCTGTTCATTATCAGTACCTGTCCCCTTGAGCCATCCGACCCTAATTTACCCCCCCTGTGTGCCTGTCTAAATTTTGATGAAGCCCCAGCAGAAAGTATCCATTCCCAACTTGTGGAGTTTCCTAAGACTAGGTCTTTCAGGTTCTAATCCTATTTGGTAAAGATGTTCCTGGAAGCCAATGATGAAAACCTACAGATCCCAGAGCTACATATCACCAAAGAGATGTATTCTGACTACAAGATGTTCATGAATGGCCTCATGGTTGAGGTTTACTTCCTATTTTTTCAGAAAAGATTACCTAGATTAATACCGAAGATGAAATACCTATTGCAACCCCCAATGGAAAAAGGGGTAGGAGATTGTTTTTTATTGAAGCAGGGCACTATAATCAGAGTATATGGGTTTTCCCATGCCCCATATGAGCTGCTTGCATTCCTCACCCCCAGGATATTCACCATGGAGTTTGTAAGGCAGAAGCTAACAGTTGAATGTGAACACTTCCTAGATGATAAGAAGGCATTGGACATAAATTTTCCCTGTACAGTAGGATCCATCATGGTTAAAATAAGAGCATCTCTCTCAAGCCTTCAAGAAATAATGAAAGACATGGGATTCCCCTCCAAGGTAGCAATGAATTATGACCGCCATCACATACTTTCAGAAAGAAGGAAAACAACAAATAGAAAGGGGTATGAACATTTTGAGCTGGCTGGCGTGGCTGAGAGGGAAAACTGGATGGAGTATATTGAGCACAGACAGATGGGCATTGACCCCCCAGAGACTTCCCAAACTTTGGCATACCTTTTTTAGGAAGGCTCATCTTCAACACCCATATCATCTAGTAAAGATACAATAGTGCAAATGGTTTTGCCCCTAGTTGCCATCCCAAAAAAGTCCAATCAGTAGGAAATCAACAATCCAATGGATGTGGACAGTGACCCTGAAAGGGCCTCAAAGAGGCAGAAAATAGAAGAAGTTGATCAACAGGTGGCAAAGATTCAAGAAGAGAAGCCAAAGAAGAAGCAGGTCAAGTTCCGAATGCCCCATTTTGAAGTCAATGAACATGTTTTTGGCAAACCACCTAAGGGACCTGCAGCACTGAACACGAGTAGAGCAGAGTTGCTAGAGGGGTATGAGGAAAATCCAGACAACATTGCAGTAGAGACAAAATTATATGAAGAAGTAAGGAAAATATCTAAGAAGAGCATAGCCTTGGTGGCCAGCAGAAATTTGGCCCGGAATACTCTAAACTTGGCTTTGGCCACTAAAAACAAATCTACTGAGTTAAAGGTCAATCTGGAAGATATCCCAGATCCCGACATAATCAACCTGCACAAGGAAACAGGTGAGGTTATATACAACAAACTACTGAAGGGTGCCTTAGAATTGTCTAAAGTACAATAAAACAAATCCAAGGTTCAAAATCAATTAAGGATAGAGAAGGCAAAAAGAAAATCTCTAAAGGGACAGGTGAAGAAGCTCCAAGCTCAATTATTAGCCTCTGTGACTGAAGAATCCAAGAGAAAAAACATACAAGGGCTGTTGGATGGGAAATATCAGGAGATCCTGCCCTTAAAAAGGAAGTTAAAGATGCCTGTTTCCCAGTTGGTAAATGCCCCTGAGATGGCAGAACTAGAGGAAGAGAAAGAAAAATTAAAGGAAGAATTGATTGACTGTAAGGCCTAGATGGTGGAGCTCGGAGAAAAAGAGAAGCAACTGTAGCTTAACATAGCCCTTGTAGAAGCTAGTGAGAAAGTATGGAAAGCCAGTTTGAAGAACTGGAGATGAAAGTAAAGGAAAAAGAAAAAGAGCAAGAAATGGAGGTCACACCCTCAATTGAGTCTGGAGACTTCTCCATAGTGGGGCAGATAGCCAATTCCATCCTAGCAGATGTTGAAATGATCAGATTGAGAAAACAAGTAGCTAACTTGAAGACTCTAAAGGACAATGCAGAGAATGAAAAGGAGGCTTGGGAATCCAAGTACAAGGGAATGCAAGTGGATCTTGACAGATTAAAGGAGCAAGTGATAGGACAGAAGGTACTGCAGGAGACTAAGAAAATCATCTGGGATGATGTCATCCAGTAAGCAGACGACCTAAGGCCCTATTTGAACTTCATAGTGGATAAGGAAACTGTGGTAAATTTGGCTAAACAGGATGTAGCAGTGGCCAATGAAAATCTTAATAAGAAGCCCTTGGATTATGCAGAAAATGCAGTAAAGTTTCTAAGTGGTTTGTCAGAGGAGCAGGCTGATACAGCAGGCATAAAGGACAGGGTAGCCACAATTATATGGGCCAAGAGAATAATTAACAAGCATCAGTAGGTGAAGATCACCCAGTTTGGGATAGACATTCTCTAAAATCAACTGAGGCTGTTCAAGGAGGCATTCGACCCCTTATTCAAGAAAGGCCTACCTATGTTCTGGGAGGAGAATGCAACCATGTTATCAAATGAGGAATACAAGGTTAAACTATGGGATTTCAGGGTAAACCAGGAGGATTTTGCAAGGATGGATCATCCTGTGACGGGTTAGATAGTAGCTGAAAAATTGACAAGGGATTTCGAGTTAGCCTCAATGTTCGGGAGAGACAGGACACTGTATGCTGGTTATTCTTACAGAGAACACACAGAGCTGAGAGTGTTAATTAAGGAGCTTTCCACCCTGTACCTACCCTCAACTGACCAATGGAAGTCCATCGAGAAGTGGGGCAAGGTGAGAATCAGGACAGGTTCATGAGGAGTTCGAGGTTATTGCAAAGTTTTCTTCTAGTGGGGGCATTCGGTTAGTAGGAGCGGCCAGTTGGAAGAGCATCTCCAAGATCATTTTTTGTCTTTTTGTTAAGTATAGGTGGTCATATAGTAAAAACGACCTGTAAATGTAAAAGGTTGTTGAGCTGATTTTTCCACCTCTCTCTCATGTCTGTAATGGAGAATATGCCTCGATAAGATGTCAATAGGTTATAATTGTTTTATGTTCAAGAGAAGGCCGAACCTTGGGCTCGAAGACATATATAAATTAAATGTAATCAAGGCAAGGGGGTTGAAAATTTCAGAGCCCGAGTGTTGCTCTGTGTTTGAACAATTTTGAAGCTATTTTAAATAAAGTTGGCAGGCCTTGCAGGCATTTCTGTTCAGAGATTCATGTGTTATTTGATCTACAATTTGTTCTTTCTTTCTCCCATGTGAAATGTGTTTCTTTCATTGTCAATTCATTTTGTCATGTTATTTCAACAACAACCTTTAACGAATGAAAAGGTTTTAATTGCATTATCATCTAACACAAGCAAAAAAAATTCATCTGAAAACGTAACAACCGAGAGCAACAAATTATGGATGCAATAGAGGTTACATTTCAATGCATGCTAACAACGAAGACGTGCTACTACTTGAAAATGTTTAATAGATAAGAGAGAGCTAAAGTCTCAGCCCAAATATTTATGAAGCAATTAATTGTTATCTCATTCCATTATTCCTGAATACCCCAACTTTCATTGTTGCTGGACAAAAATGTTACCTGAAGCTTGTTGCAGAAATATATAAGAAACAAACAACAAAACATAACTGTACTATCCATATCCTTATTTTAAGAAAACAAAAGTAGGACCGTACATTTTAGATACAACACTAGAGTATCTCCTTTACTACCTAAAGATAAGAAAAATGAGGAATGCCCTCAAAATTATTTAGGACAACCCAGTTCTCAAACATTGATGAAGAACAACTTTATTTATTATCATAGCCTAGTCACATCAGTTCTAGAGCAGAAAATTAACATTTTTTTGATAGAATTCTACCAATGTTTATTTCTCTAATTTTAGTGGCAATACAATAAGTTAAAGAACATGATAGACTATGAAAGGCATTATATAAGGTATTTTTTGGTAAAGTCAATTATACATTCTCATGAATTCCAACAACTAAAAGATATCTTGGTAACATATGCAGTGAACAAATAGATTAGATACATTTCAATGGCTATATTTCACGCCATATGCAACAGTAAAGGTAAAGAAAAAACCTGTATTTGTAGTTTGGTAATATTCCATTGAGAAGTAGCACAACAATTTACATATTAAACTCAGGAACAGTGAAGAGACAAATCGCACTGGTCAATAAACTCAAATAGATTCAAAGATGTTTTTTTGTTAGAATATAGATAAACTAAATTTTAATGAAAATGGAGTCTTAGCCTGATGGTAAAGAAAGGGTGTTTCATACTCCACTATGGCGGTTGTTTCACTTACACAAGCACAAGCAAGGCTACTTGTGGATGGAGTTACGTGCAGGCCCTGTAAGTAATTGGAGAAGTAGATTCTTGTAAATAATATGTAGTCCACTATAATATGGAAAGAGTACTTTTTTTTCCTGGTTAGTTGAAAGCTATCATAAATGTGAAAAAAAACTTGAAACTAAATTGCAAAGTCAGTCTTAAGCCCTCTTCCTGAAAACAAATAGTAAAATATTGATAATCTACGATTCACGAATACTAAGCATAACCTCTTCCTTAAAACAATGACCTGTTGGGGGTTCCATGTGCTTACCCAGACAATCTACAGACGAAATGACTCCGTTCGTCGGACGATTCATCCAACGGCCACTAACCCCCCAAAATTAAAATTTGCAGAAACGACAATAAGATATCTAATTGACAAATTCATTATGGTGATAACTTACAAATATGCATTAGAGAACCATACAAATTGTCATTATATTGCTTTCCATTGTGAAGACCTACATATATCATGACAAAATGGTATTTTCATATAAGCGATTGATAGACATGTAAAAAAAGGCATAACATATATGAAATTCTAAAAAAATGAAATGAAAATATCTGAATGAGCTTCTCTTGGTTTCAAGAATATCTTATTCTCTACTAAACATGGCCAACCATGTGTAGTTTGAAGCTCATATGGACCCTCCCCCCCCCTCACATCACTCTCAATTCTCCACACCCAATCTATCCACTGTAAAAATATATGCATGAAAGTTAAATCCAATTAATAATATGCATAAACAGTATCAAAACAAAAAATATATGTATGAAAGGTAAATCCAAGTAATAATCTAAGATATAAGTTTTCACAGATACAACTTAAATGAGAACTGATAAATAAATCATGCATGCGACTTACTAAACAACATCCAACCATGTGCCTTCACAATCTTGTCGAACATAATCCATGCCACCATCACCTACAACTTCATCCTCTTTGCATTTAGTCCCTTCAAAATCTGCAACACTTGATAAATCTGCATACTCCAAATCATATCTATTACAATTTCTTGATCCCTTCAGAGGGCATGTCAAAACTACACACCAATCATTCTCTACCGGATCTTGTACATAAAACACTTGTTTCGCTTGTGATGCTAGAATAAATGGATCATCTTCCAGTCTATCCTTACTCAAGCATCTCTTCAGATTCACCATGGTGAAACCAATTTCATCAACTTTCATTCCATTCTTCTTGTGTACATCTATCCAATCACATTTGAACAATGGATACTGCACCAAATAGTAGTCCAATAACATTATTTCTTGAATCACTCCATAATATGTTGTCGTTTGATGTATATGGTTTTTATCCTTTGCACTTGATCTCATTAATGTTTGTGCATCTATGCACACACCACTATTTTGGGTGGCCCTGACATTTTCTAATCTTTTTAACATGAAATCTACACCCATTTATTAAGTAGCCATCATACTTAGTTGCATATTTCCTTGGGCCACTTGCCAACCATTTAAGGGTATCATAAATATTTTATTTTTCTTCCACCTTGAAATTTTGAAATGTCGTTAGAAAACCATGCAATTTCAAAATATATTAAAAGAATCTCACCTTCATACATCATAATAGTCTTGATCAATGAAGTTCAATTAAATCTAATATGAAGAACATATCATTACCTGTTTTCTTAACCAATCACTAAATTGTTGGTTGTGGAGATTTTGTAGTAAGACTTCATCTTTTTGGGCTTGGATGTTACTATTGGCAATTTTTGTCAAGTGCATCCTATTTTCAAGTAATGCCAATAAACAATTTATGAAAAAATTGCGATATATTATAATAAAAAATGACTTCATAAGTATGTGCTTATTACTTACTCTATCCAAGGTTGAATTTCATCTATGTTGTGCAAGACCCATCTGTGGGCTTGTAACAAACTAGTTTTATCTAATTCAATAGAAGTTCCACTAGATATGGCCTTTCCATATTGTCCAACCTCTCCTTCTTCATCGTCCCAAGCTTCATTTCTACTAGGCATGCTTTCAATATAATCCATACCTTCAACATATCCAAATTTTTTTTTTATGGATTCCTCCACAGTGTAGTTTTCAGCTATGCAACCTTCGGGCCTATTCTTATTTTTCACATAACTTTTGAAAACTTTCATGTTCCTAGAAAAAACACACACAATTTGTAGAGAAATCAAAAGTATGAATAAAGAGTTGCAAGTAATGTATTATTATTATATGCACATAAAATGCTGGAATTTATGTGGATTTGCACTTAATAACATTTAACTAACCTTTCAAAAGGGTACATCCATCGATATGCAACTGGTCCACAATAATGTAGCTCTCGCACCAAATGTACAGTCAAATGTATCATTATATCAAAGAATGAAGGGGGGAAATAATTTTCGAGTAAGCACAAAGTTTCCACAACATCATCTTGTAAGTTATCAAGATCTGTTGGATGCACCATTTTTGCACAAATTCGCCTATAAATGAAGCAAAGCTTACAAATAGTGTTTCGAACTGCTTTTGGTAGCACATGGCGCAATGCTATTGGAAGGATTTGTTGCATGAGAACATGGAAATCATGTGCTTTCATACTATGAAGCTTGACATCTTTCATAGATACATGATTTCTAGGGTTTGAACGATATCCATTTGGAACTTTTAAGGTGAACAAAACACGACAAAGAATCTCTTTCTCCTTTTTTGAAAGAGTGTGTGGTGCGGGTGGAAGAAATATTTGTTTGCCTTTTTTTTGTTGCCACAGGGACCTCCTTATACCCAACTATTGCAAGTCATCACGAGAATTTTTCCCATCCTTTGATTTCTCTTTTATATCCAGAAGGGTTCCTAAAATACTTTCGCATACATTTTTTTCTACGTGCATTGAATCTAAAATGTGACGCACTAGGAGTTTCTGCATCCAACCGTATAAAAAATCAATGAATTATAACATCAAAGAAAAATTAAACAATATATTCATATTAAACACAATGAAATACTTCAAGCATCGTACATTTTAGGCCTTAAGTTAATGTGTGCACATACCTCCCAATATGGTAAATTGAATAGAATTGACCTTTTCTTCCACACGTCATTCTTCGAATTTTCACCTTTTTTTAAATTTCTCTTTCTTTTTGTACTTTTAGTCTTTCCCCATTTCTCTTCCCTTCCTTCTGTTTCTATAAAAATATCTGACACTTGTACAATTGTAGGTGCAATGAGATGCTCATACTTCCCATTAAATGGTCCTTTTTGTGAACAATACTTATGATTTATTGGAATATATCTCCTATTTCCCATGTACACATACTTCCTACTACATTTGAGATACATTGAATCTGTGTTCCTTCCACATATAAGGCATGTGCAAAACCCTTTAGTCATGCAACAAACCATATTTCCATAAGCAGGAAAGTCATGGATTACCCACATCAATATAGCCTTCATATTAAAGAATGACCTTGAATGAGCATTGTATGTCCTTGCCCCTTCATCCCATGTTAGTTTTAGTTCATTTACCAATGGTTCCAAATAAACATTTATGTCATTTCCTGGTAGCTTGGGACCAGGTATTAACAATGACAACAAACAAAAGCTCCTTTTCATGCATAACCATGGCGGAAGGTTATATGTGACTAGTACTACTGGCCATACACTGTAACTACTACTCAAGTTTCCAAAAGGATTAAATCCATCCACTGCCATTGCAAGTCGTACATTGTGAGTATCGTTGGAAAAATCAAAACATTTAGAATCTATAGTTTTCCATGTCGAGCTATCAACTGGGTGGTGCATTATTCCATCCTTGCATTCTCATGATGCCACCTCATTTTCTGTGAAATATATGTAGAGCTATAACAAAAACATAAAGAATAATATATGCATTGCACTACTTAGTAGATTAAAGAAGATGATTTTCTAGTAGGTTGGTAGTACATGAAGGTGTTTGATATAATTGAATTATAAGAGTTCAAAATCATACTTGTACATTCTCTTCAACCTTGGCACTATAGGAAAATACCTCAACACTTTGGTCGAGACACCAGTACGCACCTTTTCAGAACAAGCATCAACCTTCCATCTTGATTCGCCACATGTTGGGCATTCATTTATTTTTTCATATTTTCCCCAATATAAAATGAAATCATTGTGGCATGCACGTATAATTTCATAGTCCAACCCCAATGATTTAATCAAACTTTTTGCAGCATATGTAGATTCTAGAAGCGCATTTCCTGTTGGAAGCATTTCTCTTTTCAACTTCACCAACTGGGTGAAACTTGCATCAGACCATCCATTTCTCACTTTAAGGTCGTACATTTTCACAGTGGCTGATAGCTTAGTGAAACTAGTGCAACCTGGGTACAATGGTGCCTTCACATCTTCAATTAACTTTAGATATTGATTGATATCATTTTTTTCTTCCATTGATTCTGCTTGGCCATTTTCACAATTCACATCTAGATTTTCATTATAATATTGATAAGCATCATTCACCATTTCAACCATATGATCATCAACCATGGTTTCCTCGTTATGATCGTCATTCTCAAGAACTTCAGTATCATTTGTAAGCAATGTTGCAAAATCATCATTCTGATTATCATATTGATGTCCGACTATGTGTTCATCACCATGTGTAATTTCTGGAGGCAAATCATGCATCTCTGTTATGTGGCATTTCTTGCTCTTGTCAAATATATAGTCCTGAGTAGGAACTCTCTCTCTATGGAAAAACCAAATTTTATATGAACTTGTTATACCATGAATCATCAAGTGGTCTTGTACTTCCTGAAACATCAATACTGCAACATTGCAACATTTTTTACAAGGGCATCTTGTGGTGTTATTATCCTCTGAAAGCCCTTTTGCAAACTCTATGAATTCTTCAACCCCGACTTGATATTCCTTTGAAATCCTACATAGAACCAATTTGCACATCACGTAAGAAAAAACCACTACAAATTACAATGAAGACATATGTTATAAAATATCATATTGAAGAATCAAATATAAAAAGTATACCTCGTTTTCAATTCTGTCCAATCCTTTTTTTTGGCCATTTGAAAATAAAACCATCCCAATTTCTCGAATTGGCTCCTCGAGAGTTGGCCTCTCAACTTCCTTCCAATATACAGTTAGGAATATTCATGTAGTACACCCATATGCTTTCCAAAATAGCGTTTACCTGCCATGACAACAATATATTACACCATACAAGCTTCCACCTTATAATAACTAAATCTAAACAACAATTACATAATATGTTGGTTTTATATTAAAGACAAGATATTTAAGATTTAAACCCATTAATATAACTCTGAAGATAAAAAAAAAATTGTGAAATCTGGTGGGCCCCTCCCCATTGGATATTGCGCTCGAAGATTGGAGGTACAAAGGTCACGTTTACGGAGCGCGATGGTTTATAAGCCTAATAAGCTTGACATTAACAGTCCCTTAATACTCCCACCACCCTGCACATCCAACATCTGCCAAGCATGAGTTAGCTGGATACAACTGCAACCTCTAGAAGTATCGACCGTCACCACCAGGTACTCCTTCATTATTTATCAACCCTTTTGTGTTTTGTAATTCATCCAATAGACAGTTCCGCCATGGCCTCATCTGTAAAAATACTTGACCCGTCCGAGGATATCATCTGTGATCGACTTTACGACGCTTATGATCCTCGTTTGCGGTTTTCCAGTGTCAGTGATGCCTAGAACGCTTTGTTGTCGCCTTCCAGAGACCAATCGGAACTGTTGGTAAATTTAAAGTCATCCTTAATAGGGTTCACATTAGAACAATTGCCCCATTTCCTAGATATTGTCCAAAGGGTAGCCTCCAATTATTCTGCTACTGGGAAGGCCATCTTAGATGATACCCACTCCCATGTCATTTGTAGAATTACACCAGAAGCTATTAGGGCTGCCCTGGGTCTCTCAGAATCCCAATTTCAGGCACTGATCCCCTTCACCGAATCAGAGGTTCTGCAAGTGTTCGAGAAAGACAACCTAGAATCCAAGAATAAATTTTTCCAGACCATTTTGATGACCCCAGTTCCCTCAGAGACCCTTATCACCCCAATCTCCTCCGAATTGTTCATAAAGCCCATTGTATCAGCCATCTCCCTCTTGAGTCAAATCCTAGGTCATGATAGCGATATCATGGTCTCTGAAGTAATGATAGGAATTCTCCTTTACCTAAGTCAATCTGAAGCAGGAATTAAGTTCAATGATTTCTTGGTCGGAGAAATCAATTCTCAGCTTGAGAAGTTTGATTTGGATAAGCACTTTAGATACCAAGTGTATCTATTTTCCATCATAGTCAGTTCCAACCGGAAGACCCTTGAGGACATGGATCCAGAGGTGTTCAAAGACTGGCCCTAGTCTCTCCAGAAGATCCAGGACTGGTCTTACACCCTGTTCATTGACAGAATTGTCCTTAGCATCTCCAAACTATTCAACCCTAAAGAGAAGAGGATATCAGAAGACATGAAGGTTGCCTTGCAGAAAGAGGGTATTTGAGATTGGTTCCTGATGCAGAAGTATTCAGTTATCAGGGTATATGGTTTTTCGGCTGCCCCTTTCATGCTACCAGTTTAACTAACTCCCTCAGTATTCACACTAGAATTGATTAGGCAGAGGATTTCTGCTGATGAGGAGCATTTTACTTCTCACAGGAAGAACTCTTGGATCAAATACCCTATTATTTTTGGGCCCTTCGTTGTGAAGAAGCCAACAACGTTACAAATGGTTGAGAAAGTTTTGAAGGCCATGAAGTTTCAAGAGACTCGTGCACATAATTAAGATCCTAAGGGGATCATTTCCCATAGGAGGGTCGAGGTGCAGAGGTCAGTATTTATTCACTCCACGATCCCCGACTTGTCCTAGGATGCAAATTCTCTTGCCTATGATTTTGATTGGACTCCTGTAGAGAAAATTCAGGATCCTAAAGAAGTGCATGGTACGGTCCCAGCTACTCCCTTTCCCCTAAACGGTGATGGTAGTAGCAGAATGTCTCGGTCAGAGGTGGAGGATATGGAATATGATGAACAAAACCCTAGCAAGAAGCCTAGGATAGACATAGAGGAGGACATAATCAACTTGGAGCAGGAGTTTAATTTTGAATCTGATGCCCTTAAGAAAGTGATAGAGGAGGAGCTTGTTTCAGTAAACCCTGCTGGGGGAAAGGTTGCAAATACGATGGTGATCGCCCAACCACTAGTGGTTGTAAATACAGCCACTACACACTCACAGAGAAATCCCCCATGAACCACACAATCAATCAAGAAAGGGGGTGAGGAGTCTCTACTCAATTATTAGAAGTATTCTTTTGCCTCCGCTGTTGAAGGGCAATTTAATACTGAAAAGCAAATTTTGACCACCTATGGGCAACTCAAAGAGAAATCCGAGGCTAAGACTCAGAATCAGTCCAAGAAGTTAAGGAAGCTATTAGGTAGCAAAGTCTCTTTCACTATTTCCAGGAATATTACAACAAACTCCCTGAACCTAGCCATCGCTAATGATGAAGGAGTTTCATACGTCAAGTTCAAGATGGATGGGTTCTCAATCCCATATAACATTGTGTTCCATAAGGGAGTTAGAGAGCTCATCTATGCTAATCTGAATAAGGAGTCATTATCCCATCTCAGGTCCTAGCAAAGGGTGGTTAAACTGGAGACCAAATTGAAGCAGGAAAAGGCAACAAACAAGGCCTGAAACCTGCAGGTGAAACTCCTGAATGAACAAGTGGCAGACATAACAGCATAGAACGCTTTACAGCAGCTCCTTGCATCTGAGCAGCCAATGGCAACAGAGCAACCTATTTTAATAGCTAAGTCGCTGGCCAAGATACAGGCTTACAAAAAGAAAAGCAAGACACCTATGAAAGACATCCAGCTACCTCCTCAGACCGTGCAGTTACAAGGGGAGATTTAGACATTGCAACATGAAGTTTTGGATCTGAAAGGCTGCCTTGCTATTCTAGAGGCTGACAAGCGCACATGGGAAGAAGAGAAGCAAAAGATGCAAAAGAGAATTGATATATTTAATGACTATAGCACCCCTGAGGACAGATCACCCACTGCTCTGGCGATCAAAGATATGTCTGAAATGTCCCCGAGGGACCTGGAAATCACTCAATTGAAGGAGGCCAATCAAGAGCTCCAACACAGGATCACTGTTAAGGAAAGTGAAGACTTTGCTGAAGATATCAGGACACTCAAAGAGAAGGTAGCTAGGTTTGAGGAAAGGGTCATAGGACGAATTCCCCTGCAAGGGGATAAACATTTGCTCTGGGATGCAGTGATAAAGGAGATGCCCTCATTAGAAAAGCATTTGGTCATGGTGGATGAGCATAAACATAAACAGGCTACTATGGTATCAAGCAGAAGATGCAAAGCCCCGCGGGAAAGTCTAGAACAAAGGCCTAGGGAGGAGGCCCAGAAGGCGATTGTTGTTATGAGCTCAGCCTGTGGGGAAGAACTAGTTTCCCTGGGGATTAATGACAGGATATCAGTTCTAGTGGCAGCAAGGAGGATGACCAAAAAGCACAACATGTTGCAGAATGCACTTACTAGGATTAACATTATTCAGCAAGGGGTAGAAAAGTTCAAAAAATTGTTCCAGCCCCTGTTTCAGAAAGGATTGCCTGAGTTTTGGGGTCCAGAGGGGAAGCTGATCCCTCAGAGAAAATATGTCGAAACGCTGAACCATGCAAAGTTTGAGGGTATGAATAATGGGCTAAAGGGGGTAATCATCGATAAACTCAGCAAGTACTTTGAGCTACTGGCTCAATTCAGGATTGTCAAATCATATCTCCCTGCTATTGGCCATAGCCCCCTGATTGACCTAGATGTTCTCCTAAAGGAGCTATATGAGATGGCCACCCCTATAGATCAACAGTGGCAAGATATACATAGATTGAGAAATCATCATCCTGTAAGGCCCGCCAGTAGCTGAGTCAGCCGTAGTCTATTAAAAATATGCTCGGAGTTGTCATTTTCATCAAGCGAGCCAGAAAGCCCCAGATGTTGAGATTTCCCTTTTTGATTGGTCACGCGCAGCACAACGTGCCTTCCTGAAATGTTTTGTGGTCACGGCGCATCTGCCACGTCAGAGTTTGTTAGGATTTAGGACTTACTTTCGGGTTTGCTTCCCGCAATGTAATTGATACTGATGCCCTGTTTCGAGATACGTATCGGGGGTAAATGTCACCTCTACGGAGGAGGAAGGGTTCGACTTTCATTTTTTACACCTCTGTGCTTGGACTGTAGCTTTGTAAACTTTCTTGGAAGTGTTAATGAAAAGTTTTTTTTTGACTTTCTAAGATTCATCACAGTGTTCATATTCAGTTTGTGTTTCTTGTTTGCGTCAATTTCATATGTGTAAATTCTGCTAATGCTTTCTAGAGAAACCCATGACCTGTCTTGAGCCTGCTAAGGGCTGTTGTGATATGTCTTAGGCCTTCTAGGACTGTTGTGACTGGCTTAAAGTGCCTTGAGGACTGTTAAGAAGGTACCATGACCTAATGTGGGTTACTAAGGGTTTCATGAGGGTGTGTAAATGTGTTGCCCATGATCTGTTAGTATGGATGGCAGTATGTGAGGTCTAGTACATGGGTCGCTACCCTTTATTGGACTAGTGATATCACCAGGAGAAGTTGCAAGCCTTGAAACACTTTTCATGTGCGCGATATTCTATGGAATGCGCTCAATAAATTTTGGAATCCACCATTGATTTGGTGGGGACACTGATCGAATGATCAGAAAGCCATTTCGCTGCGTGAAAAAGTAAGTTGTACGAACACTCAGGCTTGTAGCGAAATTGATCGATGATGGGGAAGAAGCATTTTGCGGAAACTCTATTCCCGCATTCCGGAAAGAATTCCGCTGCGGAAGACAATGCGGGAAGAGTTTGTTTCAAATAACACATCCTGATTTTTCGTAGCGCTAATAGTGAACAGTAAATGCAATAGAGATATCTTTGCATAAATAACAAGGAAAATAAACCCTAAATATCATATTCATATAACTTTGAGTTTACAATGACTGTAACAGCAGTTCTAAGGTGGACGAACAAATTTGAAATTACTTTAACTCTAAATTGTAGCTTCTTGGGCGTGCACAATGATTTATGGAAGTGAGTTGGGCTTCTTTGGTGTCTCGATTTTTCTTTGGTGTATGTTGGCTCCTCAAAACAACCCAAATTGTCTTCTTCTCAGACTCCCTTATTATGCTGCAGCGCCTTCCTTCACTACCCAGAAATGTTATGCACAGTCGTAACAAGAAGGAAGACTACAATGAGAGTACCCAACAACGTTATAGTAGATTCTTGTAGGTGTCAATAACAACGTTGTAGTAGATTGCAGCTCCCTTTTTAGCTGTAACAACCCTTGATATTGTCCCAGATGAAGCGTGGGTATCACTGTAGATGTGGAACTGTAAGGATATGCGCCCAACAGAATGTAAATCGTCCTCACAAACAAGACTGTGTCCTCTCCAGACGATGTCACGGCCCACGCAGTCCAAACTCAACCAACAAATGAAGAATACGGTCTCCACAAGATGAAATAGACCCCTTTGTTACTCCTTTTATTTCAAAAACATAAAAACCAAAAAAGACGAAAAAGCGAATATGGATGAATCTTTAGCATCTTATATCTAGATGGGCCCAAAAATTTGTTGTATGTATAACCACGGCATGAGCCTATAATCCTAGGTTTAATATAATATTGTTACTTGTTAGAATCACAGGAAGACCCCCTTGGGCTAAACCTTATTATAGAATATGCTATGGGGAAGGCGCTAGGGGGTGCTAGTTTCTTATAATATTCTTATTTTACTTATTGCATAATCGTTTCTAGCTTCTATTATATTGCTTGTCAAGGATGTTTATAACTTACATCGTAGGGAGGCTCTATGGGTTAAATATAAATATGTTTCTAATGTGGACATATCCCAACCTTTAGACTAACTAATATATGTTGTTAGTATGATAGGAGATCAAGATGTTAAAGTTGTCACCACCATTTTAACATATCAATGTATTTTTAGGAGTTAGAATTGGCTTCGATCCCCTCATTTAATGGCTTGGAAGGTATGGAAAAATTCATTTCCTTTAGAGCTCAAAAATCTCACTTGGGAGTGAGTAAATTACTCAAAGGTGCAGTGCAATGGCCATAACATTATTAGAGATCACTTGGTTCAATAATTTCATATGCCACCTGTCGTTGACTCTCCAATGACCTAAATAGAAATTCCAATGCAGACATCTGTAAAAACTATTACACTTCCACCACTAAAATGGTTCATTGAACAATGCAAATACATAAATGAGGTGGAGGCTCTAGATTGGCATCACATGATATGTGGTAGATGTAAGGTAAGCATCATTGAAAATCGACGGGAGGGATATCTTAGCAAGTAATCATATTTTCATTAGGAGAATAGTTTCAATGGTATAATACTGGTCTAAAAAACATAGGTTAATGGTTCAAAATCCTTTTATCTTTATAAGAATTTCATATGGTTGGAAGAGGTAATGATAAAAATTCTTAATATTTAAAAGGATTATATAGGTTCTTTTAGGATTTCTCCAAGTATGACCTTAACCAATGTATTGATTTGTATAGGCTTTTTTAGGTTTTCTCCAAGTAGGACCTTAACCTTAACCGTATATCTCTTCTCATTATTTTAATATCCCTAGTTACCTAATTGATATGTCAATTAAGAAAGTATATTTGTAAGGCATACCACCAATCAAATTTTGGCTCATATAATTTCCATGAGAAGAGAGATCATAATGAGTCATAATTGTTTGAATGCATATGATATATCTCTTTGTTATAAGGCTGGAAGAAACAATAATGAGTCATATCATGCCAGCAGTTACAATTAATAGCATAAAGAGGAAATATCTTGTGTAGAATCATAAGAGAGTCTATAGAAATAGACTAATTTAGTACAATTATTTTATCCTTATGGTATCCTTACTTATTGGCATGGGACCTTGAATGATATATAAGTAATTTGATCAAGTAACTAGTAAATCTACCTGGGTATAAATGCAGTAGATACCGACTAGGTATAAATGCAGTAGATACCGACTAGAAATAATACTATGTTTGGATGTAACCTCAACATCTAACCTCAGATGAAAATGACATCCCTTATGTGGTAAGCTAAAATTGATTACTAGTCATGCACTTCAATCCATTGAAACAAAGTCACTGTCCCCATCCTTCTACAAATAAACATCACAATCAATGCCTTAGAAGCCATGCTTATTAAAGGTCTAACAATCATGTTTCCAACCACCAAATCTAACCTCTTGAGGGGATATTTGTCCTTATAGTTAGAATTGTTAGATTTTTAGCATTAATTCAATATGCTATAGGATCTTTACTGAGAGAATAAGATATACAGTATATCAATGCATAGCAATCATATCAAGCATGCCAAGCATCACAAGAATCAAAAGCATGAGACAATGGACACACATATTTTTCCGTGGGGAAAACCCTAAAGTGAAAAACCCCACAACTTCCTCAGAGATAGATAGAGAAATGGCTCAACCAAAGTACAACCAAAATACAATAGATAGTCTGCACCCACAGTTACATATATATGGGCCGACATGTCTAACTCAGCCTAATAACCCCAGTTACATATTTATCGGGCTGACACCCACATCAGGTAGTCTAATAACTCATCGGCAAGTTAATCTACTTGCGACACTTGTCAATACAAATGACGACACTTCCTTATAGAGGAATAACACATCTCTTATAAGGGTACAATAAATATATATATGAAATACATTCCGAAATTACATATACATCAACACTCCCTCTTAAAAAGGAAGGTATTTCTCGACACAGATCATCGGGCACAAGTCTTCTTCTCTGGATCATCGTCATCGTCACAGCTGCTACTATCTCATCCAATCTCTGAATCTACTCATCATAGGAAGTTCTACAGAGCCAGGCCTTTTTCATACTGGATGTAGGCCCACCACCTGTAGGTCTTCATCATCACTGGTCATACTGTGGAATCCTCAGGACTCATCACGTGCATCTGTAAAACCTCGCAAGAGCATCCCAGGCCTTTTACGAGCACACAACTCAACCTCTCGAATCTCTCAGGATCTTTTACATGCCACTGCACAACCTATCCAAGACCACAGAGTATCAAACTGATACTTCACCATACATCCAACTGATGTATATCATCACATGATCAACTTGATCATCATCATCATCTGCGAGCAAGCCATCAAGTAGATACACCTCAGAATTGATTACACTGCCTCTGGAAAACCTGGAAGATCTCTCAGGACTGATTACACTTCCTCGGCAAAACCTGCAAGAGCATCTCAGGACTGATTATATGCCTCTGCAAAACCTGTGTACCAAACTGTCATATCAATGTCTTCAAATCACCACGTAGTCCACGGAGCACAACCCAGATGCACACACACAACACTTACACTCACCATGGGAGGACTAACCTGCCACCATGTGAAAGGCTCATAGCACTTACACTCACTAGCTTGGGAGGACCAACCTACTACCATATGGGAAAGGCTAACAACACTTACATCAATGAACATGGGAGGACCAACCTACCACCATGTCGGAAAGGCACAACACTTACATCAACGACCATGGGAGGACCAACCTACCACCATGTCGGAAAGGCCCAACACTTACATCATGACCATGAGAGGACTAACCTACCATCATGTCAGAATGGCCTAGCACTTACATCTCACCATGGGAGGACTAACCTACCACCATGTGAGAATGGCCCAACGCTTATATCTCACCATGGGAGGACTAACCTGCCACCATGTGAGAATGGCCCAGCCCTTACATATTACCATGGGAGGACCAATCTAACACCATGTAAGAATGGCTCGGCCCTTACATCCTGCCATGGGAGGACCAACCTACCGCCATGCAAGAATGGCCCGGCCCTTACATCCTGCCATGGGAGGACCACCCTACCACCATGCAAGAATGGCCTAGTGTGCATCTGTGTCTACGGACTTCATCACTTCCCTTTGGAAGGCATCTCGATCTGAATTACACCAAGTCTCCCTCTGAAGTATTCAAACTTCACTTTGGCAAGTGGCTTGGTCAACACATCGGCTATCTGCTCGTCTGTCGCAACATACAGGAGCTTCACAGCTCCTCTCTGCACCATATCCCTGATATAGTGGAACTTGATCTCAATGTGCTTCGACCTGTCATGGAACACTGGGTTCTCTGACAACTTCACACAACTCTGGTTATCACAGAAGATACCAGTATCATCCAACGGGAGATCAAATAAATCAGATAGTAGCTTCCTAATCCATATTGCCTCACAACTAGCTGAGCAAGCTGCGACATACTCTGCTTCAGTTGTACTCAGTGCCACACAGGACTGCTTCCTGCTAAACCAAGAGATCACACCTGATCCCAGACTGAAGAAACACCCCGAAGTGCTCTTCTAATCAATGGCACTACTTGCCCAATCCGAATCAACATAACCCTCCAGGTTAAACTTTTGATTCGCCTCATACTTGAGCCCATAATCCACTGTACCCTTTAGGTACCTAAGAACATGCTTTGTAGCTATCAGGTGAACATGTCTCGAATCTGTCAGATATTGGCTCAAGGTGTTCACCGCAAAGCAAATGTTTGGCCTCGTATTCGTCAGGTACATCAAGGACCCAATCATCTGATGATACATCGTAGCATCAACTGGCTCAGAAGAAGCATCACACAGAAGCTTCAGGTTTGATGCCATAGGTGTGGCCATGGCCTTGCAGTCCATCATCCCAAAGCTCTTTAGGATCTTTACTACATACTTCCCTTGTCCAAGGAAGATCCCATCCACACTCTGCCACACCTCCATACCAAGAAAGTAGTGCATCATACCCAAGTCCTTCATCTCGAACTCGGCAACTAGCTTCCTCTTCGTGTTGGCAATCAGTCTATCCTCACCTATCAAAAACATTTCATCCACATACAATAGTAGAATCACTGGATTTCCCTCCTCAACCTTGTAGTAAAGGTTGGAATCTGCTTTACTCTTGGTAAAGCCCAAACTAGATAGGAAGCCATCTATCTTGCCATACCAGGTCCTGGGTGCCTGTTTCAAACCATATAGGGCTTTCTTCAGTTTGTACACATGTGTTCCTCTATCATGTGTCTCAAACCCGAGTGGCTGCTCCACATACACCTCCTCTTCAACTACACCATTCAAGAAAGCAGTCTTGACATCCATCTGGTGTACCTTCCATTTCATCACTGCAGCCAGAGCAAGTACTGATCTAATGGAAGTGTACCTGGCCACAAGAGAAAAGGTCTCTTCATAATCAATCCCTTCTTTCTGGGAGAAGCCACGAGCTACAAACCTAGCTTTGTATTTCTCGATGCTACCATCTGCAGCATGCTTAACCTTATAGATCCACTTGGAAGTTACCATAGACTTCCCATCTGGTCTTGGGACCACATCCCAAACATCATTCTTCATAATAGATTGGTATTCTTCAATCATAGCATCCTTCCAGTCTTTCTTTTCTGCAGCTTCTTCATAACTGGAAGGTTCTTTATCCATGATGTCACAGAGTAAAGCAATATAACTAGTATGTGACCTTGTCCTTTTCCTTTCTCCGTGTTCTTATTTTGGAATGCCAAATCTCTCTGCATCTTGGATGAGCTCTCTAGCCCATGTTGGTTTCCTCTTGTGAGGATTCTTCTCACGAGGTGGATCCACAAGTTCTTGTGGATCTCCCATTTCTCGATCTTCTTCAGGAACTGCTTCATTCATTGTGGTGTCTTGAGTTCTGGATATTCTGGGTTCTTCATTGTTTTCAACAGGTGTCTTTCTCGATTTGTGATAAGCTGAACTTTCATCAAATGTTACATCTATGCTGATGTCAATCTTCTTGAATCTAGGGAAGTAGATTCTATAAGCTTTTTATATTACCCACGAATATACCCTTCTTTCCTGAAGGATCCAATTTTGACCTTTTCTCTTTTGGGATGTGAGTGTATACTGGACAACCAAATATTCTGAGATGGCTCACTTCTGGTTTCTTACCAGTAAACACTTCTTCTAGTGTTTTGTTGTCAAGTATCTTATGGGGTGTTTTGTTCTGCACATATACAGCTGTCCTTGCTGCTTCATCCCATAAGTGCATAGGTAAGTCTTGGTCATGAAGCATTGCCCTTGCTGCTTCCATGATTGTTCTATTCTTCCTTTCGGCAACCCCATTCTGTTGTGGATTGTAAGGAGTAGTCAACTCCCTCTTAATTCCTGAATCACTACATAACTTCTTGAAGTCTCCTGAATTAAATTCTCCACCATTGTCATATCTGAAGATCTTGATCTTCAAGTCAGTTTGGTTTTCTATCAAGGCTTTGAATTCCTTGAAATTGTTAAACACTTCATCTTTGTTCTTCAAGAAGTAGATCCAAGTCTTCCTAGAGAAATCATCAATAAAGGAGACATAGTACATATACCCACTCAGAGAACTGGATGACATGGGACTGCATACATCAAAGTGGATAATCTCCAAGATTCCTTTTTCCTTGCTTTCACTGCTTGGTAATGTCTTCTTTGTATTCTTTCCCTTTGCACAACCTTTGCAAATGCCTTCATGCTTTGTCTGGATTTCAGGAAGACCTTCTACCACTTTGCTTGCAATTGGTAATGCTCCGTAATGCATGTGTGCAAGCCTTCTGTGCCAAAGTTCACTTGGCTCTACTGAATCATGGACCATGGCTTGTTCTGGATGGCCCTTTAATTTGTATAATCCTCCCTCTTGCTCTCCAATTACAACTGCATCATCTATAGTCTTGCCCTTAGGCCACATTAGGACTTGGCCATCTATAAATGCAACCCTCATGCCTTTTGCATCCAACGCAGAGATTGAGAGTAGATTCTTCTTGAGTCTCGGAACAAAGAATACATCCTTCATCTTCATAGACTTTCTAGAGTCTAGTTTATAGGAGGATTCACCACTTCCTTTTATAGGATACTGGTAGTCATCTCCAAGCTTCACCTTGTGGGGTGAATCATGTTCAGATAGATTCACAAAGGATTCTTTGAATCCTGTCATATGTTTGGAAGCCCCACTATCTATGAGCCAAACATTACTTCTATGAGTAATGGTTCTGGTGAGAGCAGAAATCAAAACATATTCTTCATCACTTGAAGAATCTTCACTATCTTCTCTAGCCCTCTTCCTGGGAGGTTCATCATCCTTTGCAGAATGAGCATGATGTTTTCTTTTGAAGTTCTTCTTCTTGTGAGTACCCTCTTTCTTATTCTTAGGACAATCTCTGGCATAGTGTCCCTTATCATCATATGTATAGCAACAGACATGGGGCATGTCCCTTCGATTTCTAGGACTACCTCTTTGATTCTGATATTTTCCTTTCTTGCCATGATGGTGAGATTTCTTGTCACCATGCCTTTTGGAGTGAGCTGTGAGTGCTTGGTCATCACTCCCCATCTTCTCTTCTCTGGATACAATTCGAGCTTCTTCTTGTGAGCATTCTTCCCACAGTCTAGCAAAAGAGATAAGTTTCTTTCTAGCACAAATTCCTTGGATGAAGGAATCCCATGACCTAGGGAGGCCATTAAGAGTGGTCATCACCACTTCTCCATTTTCTACCACTTCACCCACAACTTCAAGTTGTTCTTTTATCTGGGATACCCTTGAGAAATATGATTGCATGGTCTCTACATTCTGGATCTTGATATTCTTCAATTGATTCCTTAGGGTCATCTTCCGATTTATATTCTTGCCTTCAAATATTTTGGTCAAGGAATCAAACATCTCCTTTGGTGTCTTTATGGATGACACTTGGGGGATGAGATGATATTTGATAGAATCAACAATGATCCTCTTTGCCTTAACCAAATTCCTCTTGTGAAGAGCCTTAGCCTCTTCTCCCTCTGGGACAGGGACCTCTTCACTTATATAAGTATCCAACTCATTCTCTTCAAGGATTAACCCAATCCTGTACTTCCTATTAAAATTTAATATGCTAAGACAGAAAATAGCAGCATTACATTCCATTTCACAATAATAGCATATACAAGATCACTGAAGAAACAACAAGCACATCATAAACACAAGAGACACAAATTTATCCTGGGAAACCCTCATGGGGTAGAAAACCCAGTAAAGCTTCCTCAATATAGATGACCAGCAATATACAAAGATGCAAACCAAAGACATGATCTCCTCCTCCACCATAGCAGACCTCTCCTCCACAAGTGCGCCTCTCTCAAGTGAGTGAGTGTGTCAAATGAGGAATACACCTCCTCTATTTATACACTACTTCGACTTGTCTTTTACACAAGACACGTAGGCTCGTATTTAACCATTGGGTTAAATACCCCACTACAACTGACTGGGCCGACCCCTCTAGGGTGGTCTAATAACCCTTTGACCCACATAACACATACAGGGCCGACCTCCACTAGGGAAGTCTAATAACCCGAGTTACCACATTCCGACGGAGGAATAAACATCTCTGGATATACAATAAGATCTTTACGGAGGAATGAAACATCTCCGGAATAAGAAAGTACAATTATAATATTCTTTGAAGTTACAATATCTCAACACTCCTCCTTAACGAGAAGGATATTATAACAACATCTGCACGAGCAAGGAGTCATCAACATCATACATGATACATCTATAAATCATTGGAATCTTTCTCAACATCATCAGTAACTCAACCAGTTACTGTAACATCTTCAATACTGGAACATCAACATCTTCAGTATTGAGTCTTTATCTTTTGCAGCACTCAAACAGCTACAACAACATCAATATCTGAATCCTCACGATCATCAGCATTGTCATCACATGATCATCAGCATCGTCATCACACGATCATCAGCATCATCATCACATGATCATCAGCATCGTCACATCATCTTGATCTACAACATCTGGTTCATCACGATCTACAGCATCGTCATCATACTATCATCAGCATCGCCATCATACGATCATCAACATCGTCATCATATGAACATCAGCATCGTCATCATACGAACATCAGCATCGTCATCATACGATCAATAGCATCGTCATCATACGATCAATCAGCATCGTCATCATACGATCAACAACATCGTCATCAGCATCGTCATCATACGATCAGCAACATCATCATCAGCATCGTCATCATACGATCAACAACATCGTCATCATGCGATCATCAACATCGTCATCAGCATCGTCATCATACGATCAACATTTTCCACGGTGATCAATCCTGCTCTCTTTAGGACATACGTCCATGGATGATGCAATCCAGTCATGTACCTTTTGAACCGAAGTCCAGGGATGATCCAGTCCTATCATGTACCTTTTGAACCGAAACTCAGGGACGATCCAGTCCTATCATGTACCTTTTGAACCGAATCTCAGGGACGATCCAGTCCTATCATGTACCTTTTGAACTGAAGCTCAGGGACGATCCAGTCCTATCATGTACCTTTTGAACCGAAGCTCAGGGACGATCCAGTCCTATCATGTACCTTTTGAACCGAATCAAATATTTTGGTCAAGGAATCAAACATCTCCTTTGGTGTCTTTATGGATGACATATGGGGGATGAGATGATCTTTGATAGAATCAACAATGATCCTCTTTGCCTTAACCAAATTCCTCTTGTGAAGAGCCTTAGCCTCTTCTCCCTCTGGGACAGGGACCTCTTCACTTATATAAGTATCCAACTCATTCTCTTCAAGGATTAACCCTATCCTATACTTCCATGCTCGGAAGTTATCAGCTCCTTCAAGCTTATCCTCAAGCTTGGTGTGGTGAGACATCTTAAAGAGTACTCCAAATGGAAATAGAAAAGATTTAGGTCTTACCACTTGATTGCTGAAAACTGGATCTGGTGTTGGATTAGGGTTTGAGTTTCTCGGAGATCTACACAACCAAAAATCTTGAACCAAAGATCCAAACTTCTGATTTTCCAAGGAGCTTCCAGCTGTGTCTTTAGATTTCAGAAATTCCTATTTTTGAGGAAACCCTAAGTTTTAGGGCCAAAACTGAAAGTGCTCAGAATTGAATTCTGATTGGACAAATAGATTCACCTTGCTGAGGAGAGTCAATCCATCATATTACTTTTCGAAAATCTGTGGAGAGAAACCCAAAAACAAGAAGCCCTAGCTTCTGCAACTGCACAGTGTCTTGTTCTTAGGTTAGCTCTGATACCATGTTAGATTTTTAGCATTAATTCAATATGCTATAGGATCTTTACTGAGAGAATAATATGTACAGTATATCAATGCATAAGAATCATATCAAGCATGCCAAGCATCACAAGAATCAAAAGCATGAGACAATGGACACACAGATTTTTTCGTGGGGAAAACTCTAAGGTGAAAAACCCCACAACTTCCTGAGAGAAAGATAGAGCAATGGCTCAATCAAAGTACAACCAAAATACAATAGATAGTCTCCTACTAGGCAGCTAATCCTCCTCCTCAAATGTGCACCACTTTTTGAGTGAGAGAAGAGTGAGTTCCGAGATGATCAAAATAGAGAATCCCAACTCTCTATTTATACTTGTCCTGACCTGGCTAATTACTTATGGGGACGACTTGTCTAACTCATCCTAATAACCCCAGTTACATATATATTGGGCCGACACCCACATCAGGTAGTCTAATAACCCATCGGCAAGTTAATCTACTTGCGACACTTGTCAATACAAATGACGACACTTCTTTATAGAGGAATAACACATCTCTTATAAGGGTACAATAAATATATATATGAAATACATTCCGAAGTTACATATACATCAACAAGAATATGGGAATTGTTAAGAAGTTTCTGAGCATTAGGTATGGGTCTTGGGGCTCTAGACATGGTTAAGTAATGGAAACTGGGCCTTAGGACCTAAAGGAAGATTCTAGGTATATATAGCCAAGAATGATATGTTGAACAACAACAATAGACCTTTCCACGGTATCTTTGGCCTATGAGTGGGGTTTTTGTGGCATAGTGAGAATTTTAAGACTAATTATAGGTTCCAACAACATGGATATGGTTGGGGAAAAAAGAGTGCAACTTAGGTCCTAAAGGAAATTCCAGGCATCTTTGGCTAAGAACAATTCCTACAATCACCACACATGACCTCCCAAGAGCATATTATTCATATAAGTGGGGATATTAGTGGCATTATAATTTTTGGAGAACCTGGTATAGATATTGGGTTCCCTATACATGTTTGAGGGAGAAAAATTGGGCCTTAATAAAAAAATAACCTTTTGAGAATCCATGGCCAAGAAGAACAACTTGAGCAAACACACATGGATTCTTGAAAGTATCTTTAGTGTTTGAGTAGGGATGTCTATGTCATTATATGGTTTTGAATAGTAGTTAGGGGTCTTGAGGCTCTATACATAATTAAGGAAGGAATCACATGCCTTATTCCCTAAAGGAATATTCTTTGAGGTATCCAGATCCATGAACAATATTTTAAAGAAACACACATCACTGTTCTAGGATATTTGTAACATCCCCGACCCCCTTGGTGCCCTTTAGAGGTGACAGGGGAGCTCCTTAGAATACAACCTGCTAAATTTTTTTCTTCCAAACTATGCACTTTCGCACAGCCGCAATAGCTTGGTCCGCAATCTGCATGTCGGAGTCGGAAGTCGGCGCCCCAATGTGCCACTTCAAGAATCACACCTTTGACTACCGCAATCCACGACGCGGTAGTCAAAAAGTCGGAACGACAAATACACGACGTCGAAGAAATATGCCTCCGACTTTCGCATTCCACAATCCGCGATGCAGGAGTAGGAAAGTTGGAACACCCAATTCTCTACTTCTCCAAATCACGCCTCCGACTTTTATAATCCACGACGTGGGAGTCAGAAGTCGGAACTCCAAAGGTCTCAGCTTCGCATAATTGCACCTCCAACTTCCGTGATCCACAATCTGCACTATGGGTTCGGAAAGTCGAAAGTCGACCATATACCACTGTTACTACCAACTTCTCAGGATGATAACTTTCTCATCCTAAGTCCATTTTTGGAAAACTTGGTATCATATATTGGAAAGCTCTCAGAGATCCCCATGCAAGTGTATGATCTTCTTCCAAACCTGAGAACTCTGAATTTTCCTTCTTCCAACCAAGGTGTTTCCCCAATCCTCATCCATACCTCTTTACCACTCTATAAAGAGCTCTAATCCACTATGCCATGTCTCCTCCCTTCATCTGACCCACAGAGGGAACATGAACACAAAAGGGGTTTCTATTTCTCCCCCAAAGTCATGACTGAACATTCTGAACCTCCTGGGCCTCAACAAGACTTGGCCCTATTCATCATTGAAGAAATGCATAAAAACACATGGATGCATATGCATACTCAAATAAGCACAACTGAATGAAACATGAACAATTAAACATTCAGAACACATAATTACCATGAGATGGAGTGGCTTATGGGTCGAGCAAACCGATCCCATACCCTGCTTTACGAATTTCAGGACTACCCATACTCCATCACTCTCATGGATTGAATTTCTCACCCACTTCCTTACAACAGAATTAAATGATGACTAGAACAGTCAAAGGGGTTCTCAAGATGACATATGGCAGCCAGCTAGGGTCTAATTGCAAAACCCCCTAGTCACCTCTTCCTAGTGGATACAAATAGTCCCCTCATTTAGTTGCATCCATAGCCAACCCCTTGGTATTTTTATTTCCATTATAATCATCTAAATGTTTTTACAATTTCCATGGCTTACTAACACATGGATGGCACAACATAAAATATCATCCCTTCAAGGCTGAGAATTCACTAGCAGGGCCTTGGCCTTGAGCTCCACGCTAGGATTAATTGTACATCACATATGCACAATGTTTACATTACAAGTCAATACATCCGAAGGGTCCCAGTTAGTATAGGTGGACTTGAATCTATTGAAACAAACTCATTCTCCCCATCCTTCTAAAAATAAACCCCACAATCAATGCCTTAGAAGCCATGCTTATTACATTATTTAACTTCAAGTCATCGACCACAATAGGCTAATATTTCCTTTCCTTTTGATGCATTTCTTTGGTTCCCTCCTTCCTTCCTTTTGTGCACCTGCATGACTCCCAGTACCAAGGTCTTTCCCCTTTTCATTGAAAACCTTAAGAGAAAACTCGGGTGTTTTTGTTATCTATACCAAAAAAAAAACAAAAAAAACGAAATTTAATAATAAAAAAAATGGGACCCCTAACATAAATTTTCAAATTTTATCTCCCGCGAATAGTTTTTCCAGGAAAGGGCGTCGTTTTATTTTTGCACAGGCCAGCGTTTACTTGCTTTGATTCTGGTATTCAACACCATGAAAGCTGAAGCTTTGCTGTTGGAATATATTGAGGTGAACTGCGTGAGGTGTAACTTAAGTTTCATGGCATTCTTGTTTTGTGTTATTGCAGGTATTTTATCCATGCTTTCGTGAAAACAACATAATAAATGAAAACATTATGTGGTTTCTTTATTGACAGAAATCAAAATAGTGGTTCCTCTGCTACAAAATTTTAAGTGTAATATGCATTCTGTGCTGCATTTTGTACAAAATTTTATCATATGCTTAGTAAGTGTAATACACATTATGTGGTTTCTTTATTGACAGAAATCAAAATAGTGGTTCCTTTGCTACAAAATTTTAAAAATTCTGTAAAAATTTTGGTTTCCTCTAGGGCTGACCGTGGATTGTGGTGGCTCTTCCTAGCTGAGACGTGGACTGTTTGACATTCATTTAGTTGGGTTGTGATTGTTTTGTGACCACTAGAGTTGGACTGCACTTTCCCACTGCTGCAAGACCATTACCATGTTCATCTTTGGGGCTGCCCGTGTAAACCTTGTCCTGCTTGCAGCCTCTAAGGCTGAGGGGTCTTCACTCTTGGAGACTGAGATATCTCGTTGGCTACTGTATGTGTCTAACCTAAACCCTAACCCTCTCACTCTCTCAAATTATGACATATGTTCCTCTTAGCAGATAGTCATTACAGATAGTCTTCCCTTTTACTTTTGAAACTTGTTTAAAAAACTTTCAGTTAGCAATTGAGTGATGATAGACTTTTTTTTTTGGTTATGCAGGCTTTGTACAAGTGGAGACATGGAGGTAAGTGATTGCTTGTGATTGAAGTATATCATTATTTTTATTTAATTATTTTTTTTTTTAACAAAAACGAGTAAGTTTTATATTAATAAAACTGTGGCTAAGCCACCCAGAGGTTACATCTGTGAGTTTGATGCAGGGGCTTTTAGTCAAGCTAGTAATGTGAATGTTTTGTTGTGGCTCGAGGCTGAACTGGAGGAACCTGAAGATCAAAAGAGAAACTTACTTGAATATTTTATTGAATGAGAAATTATGTAGATAATAGTATGCTGTCAGTTATACAGTCTAAGTAGGAATAAGTGGCTATATACTGCTCTCTGCGTGGAGGCTGGGCCGTTACTGATTTTTAGAGCAGTTAGTTAAGTTTAGAAAGAAATTTTGGAGTTTCGACAAGTGGAATCTTGTAAATGGCAGTTTCATACAGAGTTGTAACTCCTAGTGAGGGAGGAAACTAGAGAGTTTTTTTGTTGTTGTCAAAAAGAAAAAAAAAAGAAAAGAAAGAAAAAGAACCTGTAACTTGCCAGAGCAGAAATCAGTGATAGCTACCAATTAATAAAAGAATGGATTCGAAATTCAAGAGAGAACAATGCAAACAAGACTTTAGTATACAAGGTGAAGATCCCTCTACACAAGCATCGACAAAGAAATTCAAGAAGAAAGGTAGAGGAGAAACTAAATGTGCAGAAATCAATAACTTGGAGGAAAAGATTGAAATTCATATCAGTGAAAGGAACCAACCAATTGGTCCAAACTCCGTGAAGCTATCTTCATTACTAGGTGTGCTCGCAAGGGAAATGGTTCCAATCAATTATTCTGATTGGAGGAAGGTTTCAAATCGAGTAAAGAAGGACTTGTGGAACATTATTAATGTGAGTATTAGATATTACGTGTATTTGTTTTCAACATTTATATTTTTGGATGATTTTGAAGTTTATTTTCAAACCATGTATGACATCTAAAAACGCAATTCTTGTATGTTGTAGGAAAAAATCATAACCCCCCTGGTCCTTAAAGAATATTGTATGAAATCCATTGGCCATAAGGCAAACAGTCATAGATATTGGTTGACAAAAAAATACTGACCCTTATGAGTCAACAGAGGAAGAATTAAAAAATGTTCCTCCAATTAGGATAAGTGAGACAGTGTGGAAAGAATTTGTCCTATCACGAGCTACCATTGAATTCCTGGTAAGAAAAAAGTTCACATATTATATAATCAAGTTTTTAGAATGTCTATTGGCTTGTAATGTTGACTTATATATGTTATTTTGAATTGATTTCTAGGATATAAGGAAAAAAAACAAGGAAAATAGAGAAAAGGAGAGGGACTTGCACACCTCTGGATGTAAACAATTGTGATGATATTTTATCCGATATGAGAAATATTAGCATATTTTAGTTTCATTGTAATGTTACAACTTAACCATACTATTTTACTTGTTGCAACTAGAAAAACACTATAGCCTCTGGTGATACAACTACAAGCATTACTAGGGTAGACTTATGGAAGAAGTGCCATCAAAAGAAGGATGGCACTCCAATCACACCAGCTGTAGGAGAAACAATAGTATGTTCTCAACCTTTTAATTTAGATATTGATTAAAATTTCATTTTACATGTTGGAAATGTTTTCTTCTATGATCTGATTTAATTGTATGTCAATGTTAGCAAAAAATTGAACAAGCACAAGTAGAAGTTGCATCTCAAGACTTTGCAGCTAGGGATGATGCCCTTGCCAAGGTACTAGGGATTGATGCAAGAGGATGATGTCGTGGCGTTGGCTTAGGAGTTACACCAACTAACTTGTTTGGAAAAATTCCATACAAGGAGGCGCTAGCTGTAAGCCAAGCTACAGAGAAAGAAAAAACACAAGAAATCACATCTTTGAAAACAACAATAACTGAACTACTGAAAAGAGTAGAAGATATGGAGAGAGGACATGTGGTCCACAAAGAAAGTGTTAGTGTCCAATTCTTTACTCTTGTCTCAATATACATATTTTCACACTAATGATCTGACTTCTAATATCTGATTGCTCATATAAACAGTGTCCTACTGTACAAAATGTTCATGTTGAAATCACGCTTGTGGTGGAGGTTAGTTGTTTAATTGTTATTTAAAATAATATTTTATTTTCATCTTTTGAATATATATATATATATATATATTACATTTTGTTGCCTTGACAGAATAATACAGAGGACATAACAACCCCTATGAACGGACTAATACAAACGAAATTAACTTCAATGCATACTCCATCATATTTCCTAGTAAGTATTGATAAATTTAGTAATTTAGTTCAATTTTATTTTATTTTATCAATATATTAGAAATCATTGTCTATTGGGTGCAGAGTCGTGCAACAAAATATGACCAACATTCTGTATAGAAAACACAAATGGTTCCATTGAAACTGCAAATTGACCAAATGAAAACACCAATTCAGGTAAGATTGTAATTATTTAATCTAGGATCATCAATGTTTAAATTCTTATTTCCATGCATCTTACTTTGTCTCATTTATTTGCAGGGTCAAGATAATGCCAATGAGTTGACACCAACTTCCCAATTGGGGCTGCAAGGAAAGAAATGCTTTCTCATTGCATTAAACTCAAGGGTTAAAGTTGGAAGGGCGACAATACATAAGATTGACCCAAATGCAATGGTACACTGTGTCCCTGTTGGAAAAGGCTATTATATTGTGAATTCGACAGAAATTTTAGATCCTCTATTTGAAAATATAGCTCTACCACGTCTCAGTAGTGCATTAAGTAATCTAGCAGATGCTTTGTTGAGCTTCATTCCTTGGCATAAGGATGACATTGAACTATGTAACTAGTGGTTATACTATGTGACTAGTGATTTCAGTGATGTTGTATCAACTGAGAATAGTTGATCTATTGAATATTTATACTTACATCAGGACATAGTTTATAAATTTTTTGTAGTTCGGGATTAATCTTTACATTTAATTAAAATTTTGGGCACAAGTTGCCATTATATTTTATGGGTACAATTTCTGATTTTGTAATACATCAGTATAATATAATATTCGCTGCATGTGAAATGAGATGTTGTGTTGTGAATATGTGGAATGAGCAGTCTGTCTATCATATTTTCATTAATTTTTTTTTGTAAATTAGTTTATCCTTCTATTTCCTTCTGTTGGGCCCTGGAAATGCCCCTTTTTTACCATACCTATTTCATCATTTTGCTAGCTGAAAATACACCTGTTACTCATTTTGCATAGCTGCGACTCCCTACCTTGCTCATTCTTCTGATTTTCGCAGCTGTAACCCCGCTATTTTCCATTCACTTCACTTTTTCAGCAACTGCGACTCCGCTAATTTTTCTTATTTTTCCAAGTTTCGTAGTTGCAACTCCACTACTTTTATTCCTTTAGTTTTTCTAGCAGCTGCGACTCCGCCATTTTTCCCATTCCGCCAAGACTAGCAGCTGCGACTCCGCTATTCCCATTTCATTTTCGCTTTTTTCTAGCAGCTGCGACTTCACTATTTTTGTCTATTCCGCTAAGTCTAGTAGTTGCGACTCCGCTATTTCCATTTCATTTTCGCCTTTTGCCAGCAGCTGCAACACCGCTATTCTTGCCTTTTCTCTAAATTTTTTTAGCTAGAACTCTACCATATTTCTCTGAACTCTGCTCAAGTCTTCATTCTTATTCATTATCTACAACTCCGCTAGATTGTTTCAATTTTGGAACAGTCTCGCCGCTAATGATCTGACCTGGCTCGAATTTAAATGATGACTCCATAGCTCGAATGTTAGTCTGCAAAGAATGAAGGAAATTATTGGGCCGACTTGTTTTCCTATCAGCGTGAATGTACTTATTAGCTTGGTTGGTGGTGTCCAACTCATCTTGGCACACACGTATTCTACCAGAGATGCGACTGTGAAATATCATGCAACTGCAGAGTGGCGGCTTGAGCATTGATTTTGAAGGTACGGATTATAACTGTAGTCATGATTAGGCATCTATTGACATCGCAAGCAATAATGGTTATACTTGTTATTTACCCCTATCATCGATCCACAACAAATCAACTAAACCAAAATCACATTTAAAGTTGTTACCCGTACTTATGATTTGACCACCATTCTACCTGACTTGTGCGATAATCCTGCCACGGGTTTTATCCCAAAATTAACTGTGCCACCTTTCCAAAAATGCTCAATTCAAACTTCGACTATCAATCAACCATGTCTGCATGCAGTCAGTTCGATGTTTGAAACTGTAACTAGTGTATTCGTTACAATATTTCGCAAAAAGCTCAGTGGTATGGGTATCCCTGTGAGGTATGAGCCTTTAAGAACATAGATGTCTTTGCTATCTTTCAAGAAGCAGGGTGGATAGAATATTTTCAACGCTTGATTGGTTTTCATGAGGAAACAACCCTTGAATTTGCTCAAAACTTGACGAGCACTCATTCATAGGTTCGAGGCATAAGGGTAGATGTCTCAGAGGTAATCCTAGTGGAGGTAACGGGACTTCCCAGAATCGGGCAACGCTGGTTTAATCAGAAACACCATCACCCGACTACAACTGAGGATTTCCCGGTGGTAGGGGAGAGTATTCAACCATGGGGCAGAGGAACAGCGCTGGAGACTCTTCCGAGTCCTTGGGACCAAGTTGCACTCTTCTTAAATAAATATATTACTTGTGAAGGGAGGTATAGTGTTGTTTACATTTATTAATTTTTCCTCCTATCACATTTACGTTATCGTAAGCTGTTAAATATGCCATACGATCTTCTTAGATCCTTGCAATGCATGGCTTATTATGCTAAAAGAGATCAACACCCCTTATTATCCCTCTCAAGTCATGGGCTAATTAAATTATTGATCTTACGGGCCCTGGCATATAACAAGTTGACCTGGGGGCAACTTCTGGTTCATCCAGGAGCACCCCGTGAATTCTTTTCAAATATAGTGGATGAGGACTGGAGTTCCTCAAACTCAGTTGGGGGGAGGATTGGAACACCAGAAGTTCGATTGGAGGATGAAGAGGAGATTGAAACTGAGGCAGCTAAAATCGCAACAGTAGAAGAGGAACATTAGGCGAAAGCTGTAGCAGAAAGCGGTCTAGAAGCTCTGAATATGGAGACCTTCCCTGAAATAAGAAGAACTTTAATTCGAACGGAGGGATTTGGCCCTATTTCTAAGGTGATAGGATTTTTTCTGTCTCAGAGGAGAAAAGAAGGGCTAATAAGCAAAGGCCAGACATCCAGCCCAGCGAAAAGGAGAAAAATCAAAATGACTACTACAGCAGAAGTAGGTCAATTTATTGGGGCAGAAATCGGGATTCCCATCTTAAAACCCCGACCACCTATTGATACACAAGAACCTAGTGTAGAAGAACCTCAAATATAGAATCTTCTGTTTGAAAATGAGCTATTAAAGGAGGAGGTGCAAGTGCTTGGTGCAGAACTAGAAAAATAGAAGGAGACATGCCGAAAACAGGCAAAGAAATATGCGAGTTCAATGGTGGAAGATACAGACCAATTGGGGAATTTATCGTCCATTCAGGAGAATGAAGGACAACAAAAAATGATATGCCTGGAATGTGGAGATATTTTTAATATGGCAGGGCATAAAGTTACAGTAGTGGACGAAGCATTAGAGAAACCCTCAGGAGCAAGACAATCAAAAGAATTATCCCAGGGCACATCCTCATTGTTTCAGGAACATTGAACTGATTCAACAAGCCAAAAGAATCAACAAATAGGACGCTGTTACACAAGAACCAGCGCCCTCAAAATTTCTTTTTTGTTGGAATTACAACTCAGGAAAAAGATGCTGAGATGGGGACATAAGGAAAATATATTGTTTCAAAAGGACCAACACAATTGAAAATCTAGTGAGTTCCAATATAAGACGAAGCTGCTAAGGGTAAGGAGAGGCTATCACACAAGAACCAACGTTTCCAATGGCTAATTGTCAAAATTGATTCCTTCAACTCACTTGCATAATATGAACGAGGATCAGAGTCAGGCTCGAAATAATCAGTTGTTAGATGAGGACATGCAATTGGATAGTTGGGGGGAGATGTTGGGCCCTGGAAATGCCCCTTTTTGACAATACCTATTTCATCATTTTGCCCAGTTACACCCTACTTTCATAAACCATATACATGTCTTTTTTCCAGATTAATCAACACTCCTGACAAGGTATACATCATTATTGTTTCATTTAATTAAATTCCTAATATTGTTATGGTTATGAATTCTAGCCTTCGATTTATGCTAACTTGTGTTGATTTCATTAAGTTAAGATCAAAGCACAGGTGTATCAGTCGCAATGCCTTGGGAAAGAATCATACGTGGTGCCAATTGTTATTCTTCTGACTTGCTTCCTCATATTTCAAGGGACATCGCACCTCTCCACGTGAAGTTGTAACATGTCGCTGGAACAGAGTATAGTTGCGACAGACAGGACGCCTATCGATTTGTTAAACCGTTGATCTATTGACTGCCAGTGTAACAGCATCCTTCATGATTAACGACCTCATTCATTATGGTTGTAACAGTTTAGCTGTAACTCTGCAGCACGAAGATCAGAGATCTTCATTGCTGCACGAAATTAATGGATCACGAACTGTATTTTGCATGTATAAATATGGGAAGGCTTTCAAAGTTTGGGGTTGGATAATTATCATTTTGTACGGGCTGTAACAGAGGCTTATACTGTGGATTACCATCTTTTAATGAAGAGCAGAGTTATTTCCATTTATGTGTCTTAATTCGTGGTAGTTCATGGCGTCTCTGTTAGAAGGCTAGGGCCCGCCTTCTCACAGAGATTTCCGAGTTAAGTAGGTAGTTAGATTAATTCATTTCATGTTGTGTGTTGTGGAATTGCATTAGGCGTATTTCTGATAGCTGCAACAGAGATTTATGATTGCATTCTTTATTGGTAGTTTATTCTTTGCATTATGAATAGCTACAACTGTGTGGTGTGACAGTCGACTATGTAGGTTAGTTTGATTAATGCATGTGTGTTCAATACCTGTTACAGCCAAGCTCAGCTGCAATTCCTTTCAGTATTTATGCTTCCTAGGATTTCCAATGATTATCAATTTAGAGTTCAAGTTTATTTTCTAATTCTGGTTGTTGTTGTATCTTTAGTTGAATTCATAGATTAGGCAGATTATGATAGAGTTACAGTAGTTGTTGGATGAATAATTTTGGTAAATATTGAATACTATATTTTGATAATTATAGGATTTAACTTCTTGCAAAAGTGATCTAGTTCATTTCTATTCTTAGATTAGTAACTGCTAGGTTGATTTCTGTAGGAAGGTAGTTGCACTTTGAATTCCTAGATGTATGAGTTAGATTAGTTTTCTTTATGGAATGAGTTTGACTGAGCAGATAGGTAGGATTATTATCTCCATTCAGTTAATCAACTACTTGAAATGTTTATGCATAGATTGTGCTTATTGCCATTGAAATAAAAGACTTCCCTGGGTTTGACAATCACTAGTACAAAATGAGAGATAAGTGACCAGGCGACCAAAAAATTTGGTCACCATAGCTTTTTCAAGGGATAAATGACCAAAATTGAGAAGTTTTAAGTGAGCTAACTAAAAATGACCAAGATAAATGACCAATTTGGTCACGGGATAAGAACTAAACTAAAAATGACCAAGATAAATGACCGATTTGGTCATGGGATAAGAACTAAACTAAAAATTACCAAATAACAATTGGTCATTTATTTGGTCATTTTTAGTTATGTCACTCCGACAATGAAAAATTACAATTTTGACAATGAATTTGTACAATTTACTAAATTTTAACACGACAGATGGATTCAGAGAGGGGGGTCTTTGAATCCATATGCTTTAACACTATAGATGGATTCAAATACCCCCTAGAGACCCCCTCTAGGGAGTCTCTGAATCCATATGTAGTGTTAAAATTTAGTAAATTGTAGACATCTGGATACAATGTTACAATTTACTAAATTTTAACATTGCAGATGGGGTCTCCAAATCCATTTGCAGTGTTAAAATTTAGTAAATTGTAGACTACATGCACAAGTCAGCACACACTTGCAAGTTGAGGGTTTACATGCAAATAGATGAGTGCACAAGCATGAGGGAGGGCGCACAAGCCACGCACAAGAAAGCCAAGCGTGCGTTTGCAAACTGTGATTGCACATGCAAACGAAGGGGGCAATTGCAGAAGGCATGATCCTCTTAAGAGGACAACCATTCGCCTTCAGCACCATGCATGGAAGCAACCTGGGAGTTTGCAATACTTGCTAAACAGTGACACAATGAAGCATTGTCGCTTGCGATGAACTCACAAAGGGAAAGAAGAGGCGTGATCAATCCCACGTGGATCCTCCTAAGAGAACAATCCTTTGCCTTCGACACCACACATGGAAGCAGCCAGGGAGTTTGCAACACCCACTAAACAACATCATGATGAATCCCTATTGCCTGCGGTCACCTCACAAGGGGAAATAATAGGCGTGAAGAGTTCCACACATATCATCCCTTCAATAGAGCCCTTTCCAATTAGGCTTGGAGTCCCCATTGGCTAGGGAAAGGCATCATTGACAATGCCATCATCATTGATTGGAGATGGCAGGAACCAACAATCACATTTAAATTAACCATAAGATGCCACTAAAATTAGAATATGTATTTTTTACAATATTTAAATTGCATTCTTCTCCATATATTATTATTTTTTTGTATAATTTATGAACATTAGAGATTCTTACATAAATTTTATAATTTTATAACTTAAACAAGGTTTTGTTTCCATAATATAAAGTCAAACAATTGTTATCAAATTAAAAAGAAGGCGATAATAACATTATCAAATTTTAAAAATTTAATTTAGTGGTTAGAAAGAAAAATTAAATTTAATGGAGGGAAAGGAAAGTTGGGGAAAAGAAATTGGTTGTAATGCACCTGGAGCAAATTTACAAAACAGTCTAGGTCGATTTGTCCTCAGATGTTTTATGGACCAGATACAATGAAAAACTGATCAAGATGAAGTATCCATTTTTTACGCGTTCTTTCTGCAAACATGATTCATGATCCTGTTCATAGATTCCTCATCTATAAAGCAAATCATAAATTGCCATGTGTCTATTCGCTGCAAATATTTTGGTCCGTCGATCATTTGTTTGGTTGTTCGGTTGTCATTAACCCTGAGGTTGAAGCGGAAGAACCTTGACCTTTGTCTTAAACGAAAGGGAGGCCACCCCAGTTGTCCTTGACGGTCTTGGAGGCGAACATGGGATGACTGCATAGCACATCGAATTCGGTCAGCAAAACCTGTAGGAACAACCGGTGCGTGAACTCTTTTACAGTCAGGAGGGAACTCTTTCACGGTCAGAATGTCGACGAAAAGCGTGCTCCTCTTCAGGCATTGTGTCCGCAGCGATTTTAGCACGGCCTCCACAGGAAAAGCTCTGGATGCTCTTCACAGAAATCATCCGTGCCTCTGAAGAATCAAACCCCTGATCTTGTGGCATCATATGTGTAGTCCGTCCTAGAATGGGCGAGTACTGTGTGGCCCTGCTTCACCATGGTTTTTGCCATAAATTGTCGGTAGTTTCCAAACCCTATGATGCAGATATTTAAAGGATTTTCTTCTTCTTCATATTTGAGTGACCCCGTGGCATCCATTATTCTAATTCCTCAGAGCTTTGAAAGGGTGGGTCGTGTGGGGTCTGCTATTGGATTCCATGAGAAGCGAAGAGGCATTGTGGGGAAGGAAGTTTTATGAGAAGAGGACTTGACGCTGGTGGGCATCGCCTAAAACAAAGTTGATGAGACCCTGATGAATATGGAGCTGGCATGATACAATGGTTATTGGATTGTGGAGATCTGACAATGTCGAAACGGCCTTCCATGTTTTCAGATTCATGGGGCATGACAAGGATGAAGAAATGGAACCAATATATAGTATTTATTGCTTAATATTTTAGAAGTTAACTCGAGTAGATGCCTGATATTTTATGCTTAATATTTTAGAAGTTAGCTCGGGGTTTCCTTCTAGCAATTTCCATTTTGGTTGTGCCGGCCCCGGAAGGGGGAGGGGCTAGGGTTTTGTCTGCAGAGTGCTTGATGTCGTCTCTTTTAGTTTGGAAAATTTCTTGATGTCGTCTTGTGTGTTAAGGAAGGGAGTAGTGCAAAAGAATTTTGTAAGTTACAGGGTACAGGTGCTAGTGTTATTGTTAATACTTGTAGTAATGTTGTTGCTTTTGTTATTGAGCATGTAGATAGGCTGAAGTGATCCTCGAGGTGGTATGTTGTTAAGAGAATACTGGGAATTCTAGGATTAACGAAACTGAATTAGGAGTAGGACTAGGATTGTATAAGCATGATGGTGGAGATGAGGGGCATGCGAGTGGCAGTGTGCAAGAGGATGAATTGGGAATAGTAGCATTAGAGAATGCTGCAAAAGAACATCTTGGGAATCAGAGTGAGAGGTTGAATGCTCAAGGTGGGTGGAAGAGAAGGAGGATTTCGGACGAGGTGCATTCACGCTCCGGGCATTTCCAATCAACTTTGCCGAGAAATTCAATTGACAGGAATTCTGTTTATTATAATTTTTTGAGGCTTACTATGATAGGCATTCGAGGCATTTTGAATTGCCATCCTCTAAGAGTGGGCATGGTATGTATTCTCGAAGATCTGGGAGTGTGGAAAGGGGTTACTCTGAAAGGAGTTCACATGATAGGAGATGGCAATATGAGGAGAGGAATGGGTATAGAAAGAGTGGTGTAGATAAATTTCACAGCAGATACAGCAGCCAAACTCATGAAGATAGGCAATATCATAGGGATGTTGGATGGAGAGAGAGTCATCAGCATTCAAACCATAGACAATCTCAGAGTGGCAAGAGTGATCACATTTCTGATGATAGCAAGGGACGTTTTACGAGTCACTCTGGGATTCATAGCAGGTCATCTTATTCTAACATCACAAAGGATTCAAGGTCCAAGGATGTGGAAACTCGACTGGGTATATCACCTTCACAAACTCTTACATCAGAATAGTCGAAAAGGTTTTAAAATGAATTGCAAAAGGATAGCAACAGTGCTCACTTTAGTGAACTGAATGCTTTACCGAAAGAAATTTGCAATATTGAAGAACCAAGGTGCCGTGGGTGGTTCTATCTCGATCATTTGGGATTTGAACAAGGGCCCTCAAAACCTGGGGAGTTGAAAAGGCTTGTTGAAGATGGACTGCCCCAATTTGATCACTTGATCAAGTGAGAAGGAACCGATGAATGGGTAACCGTAGAGCATGCCCTTTGGTAATCTATCACTACCAACTTCCAGGGTCTTCCTGCAATCTCATAGTAGGAAGTTTGATGGAACTTCAATGAATAAACCTAGGGTGGCGGCAAATTCTTGTCGAAATGTACAGGGGATAGATAACCGTAATAGCACTCTTTTTGTCCAGCAGGATGATTTTAATAGCGATGGGCTTGAAGATTTTCACATTGAAGAAAGAGTAGAAAAACTTATGCAAGGATTCCTTCTGATTCCAGGCAGAGAGAATGAGGTCGTTTCAGGTATTGCTCCATCTGTTTCTTTCTGTTACGGGTAGAACAATGTAGGATTTTATAATCCCCAGTATTTGTAGATTAATACTAGGTAATTTGTTAGCCGTGATGTTGTTTTTGGTCGACTTTTTGTAATAAGTTGTTTTCTTTCTCATTTCATTCTAATTCAACGGGCTTTCATTTGTCAGCCTTTTGAAATATTGTTTGGGTATGTTACAAACCTATAAAGATTTATTCTTGTAGAGGCTCTATGCCACGCAGCTCGAGACGTGAATTATGACATGGAACACAGTGCAGAATGGGAAGGTGTAGTCCATGCATTGCTTTTTCATTTTATTCTTCTTTATTTATCCTAACAATTCTGCGTGTGCATGCCAATTTTGTGAGATTTTGGTGGTAGAGTAGTCCTTGCATGAGACTTAAACAGATTTGTAAAGGTTTATTGTTCAAGCTATGTAATGGCTCTTGGTGAAGAAGCTGAATATGTGGCAATATGTGCAGGGTCTACAGGGCTTAGAGATGGATATATTGAGTACTCCAATCATTGGAGAGATGCAAAGCTTGGAAGGGGGTTCGGAAATGCATTTAATGTGTCCAAGATGGCAACTAGATCAGGAGCAATAGTGGAGACAGAGTTGGATTATGGCAAGGATGTTTCTACTGCTACTTGTACACCGTCAAAAGCCAGGACATATGAAAGAGATCTTGAGACCAGGAAAGGATAAATCTCAGGGTGCCTTATATTCTTCAATTTTAAATGTAAAGGAGAGAGCTACGAGGGCCATGAGCACAAGTATGAATAGAATCAAGAAGAGGAGAGGCATGTCTTCTTACAGTGATTGTAGTGTTTCGATCGAGGGGGATGTGTCAGACCGTGAAAGCAGAAGATTTTCAAAAGAAAAGAAAAGGTGTTGGTCAGATTTAGAGACTGAAACATCACAGAGTTCAGGGTTCCTGGAAGAGGAATTTCTAGAGAAAAAAGATGGTGACAATGATATGGAAGACTCTGGTCTGGAAATGAAATTTGGATTTGAAGGTGAAGATGGATACTTTGCTGACCAAAAGCATGCAATGGGAGATGGTGGGGTGGAAACTGAGTTTAGCGCTCGTGAGTGGGGGGCTAGAATGACAAGATCAAGTCTGGTTCCTCCGGTTACCCGAAAATATGAGGTAATTGAAGAGTATGTTGTGGTGACAGATGAGGATGAAGTACGTCGAAAAATGAGGATTTGTTTACCTGATGATTATCAGAGAAAGCTCACAGCAGTGAAAGACAGGAGAGACCTTGAGTATGCACAGCTTGAAATTCCAGAATTAAAGGAATACAGACCTATAAAATGACTTGGAGAGGAGGTTTTGGAGCAGGAAGTTTATGGCATAGACCCATATACACATAATCTTTTATTAGATACCATGCCAAAAGGGTCTGACTTTTTCCTTCAACAGCAGCATGTCATTATCGAAGAGATATGTGAAATGGTGTATGCCTTTTGCTTAATGATGCCGCCTTTAGACTAATTTTTTTTTATCATTATTGGAACTAATGACTATGGGAGAAAATTTGCAGGTGCTACTACGGGTTCTAAATGAAAAAGTTAGGGATTTTACAGGCACTGGAAATACTCCCATGGAGTATCCTCTGCAAAATGTTGTTGAAAGGATGATAGAAAAAGCTGGTGATAGCCTTATGCACACATTATTTCAAGGTCTTTTAAAGGCCTTGCAGAGCCATCAGTCCACTGATAAATATGTTGTTATAGGAAGGTATGAAATAAGTCCTTGAAGCTTATATAAAAGCATGCACCTCAGTTTTATTCAATAAAATATAGTGATTGATGTTTATTTTCTTTGTCAGGGGCTTGGAGTTGTTTGCAACAAAGAGTGCGGCTTTGAGAAAGATGAATTTGTTGTTGAGTTCTTGGGTGAGGTATGGCTTATGTGATCATTGAAGTGTGCTTTTTGTGGTTGTCATGGTAGTTATTTTTAATGGTCGAAAATACCAAAGTAAATATTGCAAGGGACCAAATGTTGCTTATTTTCTGCATGGAAATGCTTTTAATTTTCCTTTATTGATTTTCTTTAAAGCTTCCTAAATCCAAAATTTCATTATGAAATCCAGGCTTTTACATCCAGAAGCTAGCATCATACACAAGGCAATGGATGTTATGCCAGTGTTTCATATTGGTTATGCATAAAATTTCCTTGAACTATAAATTTGATTGTCAGGTTCGAATTCTACGAGTGAAAATTTAACCATTTATACATATATTCTGGATACAGAAAATCAAGTTGGAGGATTTGATTAAAGTTATGGTGTTTGGGGTGATCTACCCTCTTACCAGATTTAGCTGTTAGGTCATCTAGATAGGCCTCGATGAGTCATGTTGTATATATGTGAAGTATTTTTGTTTTCACCTTTAAAAGCAAATAATGTTTAGGGATTGGTTGAAAGGTTGGCCGACTCAGAATTTGGTAATGTTTTGTCTTTCATTCTCTTTTTGAAGAATTTCAGATTTCCATGTGAAAATTGGTGAAGCACTGGCAATAGGGCCTATACTTATGGTTGTGTAATGTTCAAACTTCCTGGCACAATACTTGATTTTAAGATGGTTTACAATCAAGGATTTGTTTTTGTATATTCTGCGAAGACAGGATGGTTTGCTATTAGGTATTTCTTGTTCTTTACGATAGAGTGGATGATATCATGATACGAGTTTAGGAAGAATATGGAAAAGATAAGGATTTATTTTTACCCCATGGCCAAGTTGCAGAAGAGATTAATCAATACTCTACATTTTTGGCAATGCTGACTTGCACAAGTTGGCACGTTGCTGAGGAGTATAGCTAGCCAATATTCACTTGCACAAGTTACTCAAGCCGATACTCATTTTCACAAGTTGCAATAATCAATACTTGTACAAGTAGCACAATATTCTCATTTAATTTGCTGCTTGAATTTTTATGGTTGTGATTGTTTTGTCAACAATATATCAGTATGATGCTTGGTATTAAGACGGATAATGCATAGACATCCTCCTATGGTACACATTTGAAAAAAATGGTTTGTTAGCATGAAATAGGCACTGGGAAAGAGCGATAGACTAGGGCAACCTACAAAAGAAAAATGGTCTTTTGAATGCCCTGAGGGTAATTTACTAAACTTGTCTGCTTGATTAGCGAGTCAGTTGTTTAATGATCATTACACTTGGGGGAACTGTATTATGATATTACTTATTATTTCTTCCCACAAACATTACCATGTTAGGCATCTAATAATTAGAAGCCTATTACTTAATTGATGCTTGTTGCAATGTGAATCCTATGGTACACATTTGCAAAAAATGGCCTATTAGCATGAAATAGGCACCGGGAAAGAGCAATAGACCGGGGCAACTTACTAAAGAAAAACAGTATTTTGAATGCTTCAATGGTAGTTTACTAAACTTGTTTGCTTGATTAGTCAGTCCGAGGTGTTTATGATTTTTCTGTCACGAACATCACAATTTCTTCTTACACATCAACACTTCAGGACATCTTCTTCTTGGTGTTAAAATTATGCAAATGGAGCACCCAGTAAAAGCAATCTGTGCATTTCCTTTTGTCTGTGAACTCTGGGCATTTTTTCCACAGATATATCCTTGCCACTACTGTACTGTATTTCTTGTATTTTCTCTGCAGATGACATCTACAAATGGCATCTCTTGTACTGTATTTCATTAACCATAGCTACACTCATTTATTATGATTAAAATTTCCCATGTCAATCATAAATTGGTAATGATGCCAGACATTGCAAAGTATTCTTGAACTACCCTTCCAGGTGGCTGACCTACATCTTTGAGGCCTGTGAGGAGTTTTTATTCCAAGCCATAGGTCACCACGCTGACAAAGGGACCAACTCTAGATGGAGACAGAGTTGGGTTTCACCCAACTATTGGACTACCTCTCAGTCTCAGCTGTGCAGACATACTTATTCGGATTTTCTTTCCCTTGACCTTGGATGACAAGAGAGTGGATTTTGCTCATTCTTTCATACCCCCATGATATTACAGCAGGGATCCCTTAGCCCTAGTTATTCCATGGAGGGTAGCATTATTTGGGGCATTGGTACCTTTCATAATGTTTGATGACGATAATAGTGCACAAGCATCTCAACCCCTTCCGTCATCCTTGACCATCAAAACCATGCTTTGACAACTCTGCTTTTCCTCTCTCTTATGGAAATGAGATTTCAATACCTGGTTCTCTTATTGTACCACACCATATACTCTTGTCTTCTTGCTAGACTGCAGTTTATAGATCATAACTAGATGCTTAGTTCTTCTTTCCCTTCTTTTTCCTTTTATTTTCAACACTGATATGGGAGTAGTTTTCACACTTCCACATTGTATTTACATTATAGATTGTACCGGTTAGTCTCATTGACCTAATTTTATGACAATTATTGGAAATTAATAAAATTATCTCATCTTATACAAGTGTTTATAAATAACCATTAATAATATCTCAAATTATACAATTCACAATGACATGAATTAAAAAAGCAGTGTTAACTAGATTGAAAAATTATGCAGAAAGAAAATAAATGGGATGGCATGAAATCCCACCAATGGCACCAAATGTTAAATGTTAAAATCGCAAGAGTGTGAGCCATGTGCCCATGTAAAATAAAGTTTGAGATCAAAGAACAATGCATATGATGAGAACAAAGCTGCACTGGCAACCAAGGAGGTGGTAGGGACATTAATATTTATGTTATTGTTTTCCACAACCAACCTTTATGGAGTCGCCTTCTGTGAAAACTGCCATCCATCATCATGTTCTTGTTCATGTTGGTCACCTTCTCCTCATACCTTTTCGAATGGAAAAAAGTGCAAGAGTCAGTATCCTAGAGTGTTTTTACCTTCCATCATAAAATAGAATCACCTTGGTAGTTAAAGAAGAAAATGCATTCAAGTGTGTTGATGAACAAAATGGAAATCTCGAAGGAGTTAAATATGTAGAGTATTTTCTACTTTGGAAAAGAAATAAAATGCAATATCTGAAAATACATGGTACCTAGTCTATATACTTGGATTCGAATATGGACATGATGCATAAAAATGAGTGTAGTGTTACATTGCATGGTTGTAGAATTCAGGGGGTATAGATTGCTATAAGAGACTATAGAGAAGTTAGAACACATGGTAAAGGGTCAAGGTGATATTCCTTTACTACATTGACATTTTCAGCATCAGGTGATGTTTTATTTCATTCTAAGGTTGATTTCTTTTTACTTCTGCCAGTTCCTATCTGATAATTGTCAACTCTCACTTCTAGTGAATAAGTTGGAACTCTTTTCCTAGGAGTACATTTAATGAGTGGAGCATAACAACCTAATCCTCTCATACTTTGCTTACCATTCTCTGGACTTCCAGAATGGTTTGGATGGGGTTATCCGTGACAATGGCAATGGTCTGCATGCTTTGATATTCCTATTTTGATGTTGGTGCTTCCTTATTCCCCCATAAGTTGTAGCATAATTCTTTTCCATTATGTTGCTCTCCCCTTCCATCCCTTTTTCCTTAGTCTATTCCAATTCTATGTGCTCTACGCACTAGAGCAAAGCTTTGATCCTTATGCCACATCTTCATGCTGTTAGTAGTGGGATTCTGTAAATTTTGTTTGTTGTTCTGGGTTTTTCAATTCATCCATCTTTAGTCTCACTTACATCCCAGGCTCTAGATACACTTTATTTTAATCTAGAGTACTCATATCACCTGTACTTGTTTGGAAGTTAATGGGATTAAAGGTGGAAGATGGTGAACCTAATTTTCCAATTACTTTAAGGACAATCTTCTCATTCATGGAACTCAATCATCATTCTTGAGGACCAATAATTGTGTTTTAGTTGACTACACTTATCCTTAATTCTAAAGTTTCTCTCATTAAGTGGTCACTCTATATTCCAGGTTCTTAATGTTGTGTGATATATAATCATGGGAATCTTACTACTATTTGATTATTGAGTTTTTCACATGATTGATTGCAAGCTCTAGCTCTATTCTCAAGTTTATAAGTTGTTTATTGAGTTTGAATATGGTTGATAAAAGGCTCTTGATACATTCTCAGGTTGAGGAGATGCAGTGGGAACTATGTCATCTTTTGATAAAATTCAGTCCCTTATCCAGACCATCACAATCAACAAGTTCAATGTTCACAAACTTTTTACAACGTCTTGTTTGGAATAATAGAGGAGAAGATCGTAACATGCCTCCACCTGGTACTTCATATAACTATATTCTTGTTTCTGCATACACAATACTATTGTTTCTTTTTGTTTGAGGGTTTTGGTATGGATGATACATGTGAATTAATGAAGGGGCCAAGACATAAAGTAGACAATGGGATAGGAATATGTGAAACCCACATATTAAATTTGTTGATATTGAAGATTCTAATTTTCTTGTTGCTATCATCAGAGTTTGAAAGTTTGAATGAACATAGCATATCTTGTTTCACTTTCATAGCACATGTGAATCCCACATATGAAAAGGCTTGATTAATTATGAGATATTAATATGAAAGTGCTTGGAAATTTTATTCTCATATCAATCTATAAGGTATTCTATTTAAGGGTGCTAGCTCAATGGTAGAGCACTTGCCTTGTAGGCAGGAAGTTGGTGGTTTGATTCCTTTGTGCCCTATTTATATTCTGAAACCAATAAAAAGAGATAAATGACTAAAAAAATGACCAAAATTTTCATATAAATGACCACCATTAAAACATGAGAGATACGTGACCAAAAAAATGACCAAAATATGCATATAAATGACCACTTTTGAGTTGGCGATCGCTGGTAGCAAATTAGGGTCATTTATCACGTGACCATTAATGACCAAATTAATGACCAATATACGACCAAATATATGACCACAAGATAAGCTATAAATGACCAAGCTAAATATGACCACATTTTTGGTCGCGTGATATATGGCCACTAATTTGCTACCAGTGGTCACCAACTCAAAAGTGGTCATTTATATGTGAATTTTGGTCTTTTTTTGGTCACTTATCTCTCATTTTGTACTAGTGAATTTATATTGAGCATCCTGTGTGTTAGCTATAATTAATTAGCATATAGGGTGACCAACACCTTCTATTGCCAAAAACAAACATTTACAGAAAAAACCCAAGCCCTCCCATTTACAGATTTTCATTAGGAGAATATTTTTTCTATGGGTTATCTGGGGTAAGTCGGTTCATTCCATTCACCCCGATCTAAGCAGATATCTTCCCAAGTGACTCCGTCAAAATCACCTATCTTTCCCATTTCGTGCAGCTGCAACACCGCTAACTATGGCTTATTTCTCTTTACTGCAGCTACAACACCTCCAAAAGTGCCTATTTTTCCTATTTCAAGCAGATGAAACACCTAAATTTGTCCATTTTGCCTATTTTGAGCAGCTACGACACCTCCAAAAGTGCCTATTTTTCCTATTTCAAGCAGCTGCAACACCTAAATTTGTCCAATTTTCCTATTTCGAGCAGCTGCGACACCTCCAAAAGTGCCTATTCTTCCTATTTCGAGCAGCTGCAACACCTAAATTTGTCTATTTTTCCTACTTTTTGCAACTGCAACTCCGCCAATTCCTCATTGAATACTCATTATTTCTTTTCTCATCGGTATCAGTGCTCTCCATTGGTATCAGCGCTCTCCAACAGTTGTCTATTTTTCCTATTTCGAGCAGCTGTGACACCTCCAAAAGTGCCTATTTTTCCTATTTCAGCAGCTACAACACCTAAATTTGTCCAATTTTCTTATTTCGAGCAGCTGTGACACCTCCAAAAGTGCCTATTCTTCCTGTTTCGAGCAGCTGCAACACATAAATTTGTCCATTTTTCCTACTTTTGGCAACTGTGACTCCGACAATTCCTCATTGAATACTCATTATTTCTTTGCTCATTGGTATAAACGCTCTCCATATGGTCCTGTTCATTGTTGAAATGGCTATCTAGCCATGCTCTTGGTTTTTCTTATGGTGATCAGATAAGGAAAATATCAACCTTCCAAAATAGAAGAAAAATGTTATTTTGCATACTAAAGACAAAGGAAAAGTGGCTAAGTGTTGTAAAGGGGATAAGTAATGCCCGCATTAAGGTTGATGCCCGCAATAAGGATATTGATGCCCGTGTGGCATAGATGATGGTGTGGCATGAAGTTGAAATCATTGTTGCATTATGAATCATTATGGAAAGATACGACAAATTAGTGAAAATCAAGAAATTGGCTAAGTATGGGAAAATTCGTCCAACTTTTTTTACTATTTTAGAGAACATGAATGAAGGAAAACTATATGCAATTAATAATATTAATCTACATTATATGAAATGACAAAACACTTTTCACTTTTTAAGTCAATAATTTTCACTTTTTTTAGAAAATACGGCTTATATTAAAATAAAAAAATTTACACAGCAATATGCATTACCTCAATGCAATCAACACTACAATTAGATTAGATTGTCTTTGTTGAATCTTATTAGCATGATTGGTTTTTAAGGAATCTGTTGGTTAAGAAATTCAGAGACATCTTGGCCAAATCCTTTCAATGGATTTGGCCTCGACAGTAAACTTCAATTTAACAGATGCATGGGATGCATTCGGCCTGTCCTCTTAATCAATTCACTCACTCATTACCAATAATTGCAACGTTCTGCAATGACGGCTCTATCCCAATCAATAATAACATACATATTTTGATCATTGGATTTCTTGAAAGATTCAAGTACAGAAAGATACTCCGTTTTAACTCAACATTTCTAACATGAAGGCGCATTGCAAGCCATTCAAATGCATTTGGACTGACATTCAATCTTGCATAAAAAACCATTTCAATGACGCATTCAATTACAGAGATCGTACACAGAGGTTTCAAATTTTAAATCAGCATAGACACTCAGAAATCAACCAGTGAAAAGAAGAATACATACGTCTGCAATCTCGACTTTCATCTAGCAAAAACTCACAATCATATCATAACATAATTCTCCAAGAATAGGGATCTGTGTTATAATGTAAATCATATCAAACCCGACATTCTTAGTTATATGTTCATATCATCATAATTCATTATCAAGAGTCATTTTCATTCCAATTTAAACTAATATTCAAATTTATCACATTACCCTAAGTAATTTTACAAAGAGTCCTATGACAAATTCAAAGGAATGGTTAAAGTATGTATTTTTCTCAAAGGAATGGTTAAAGTATGCATTAACAGATACATTCTTAGCATCATGCATTATCAAAAAAATATTAGCTTTTACTTGACCACTTACCTCATTAGAAATCAACTTTTTAAAAGTAGAGAACGGTACTTACAGTTACTTAAAACACAAAAATACACTTATCATGACTGTGATATGGAAGAATAATCCTTTGGGAATACTAAACACCATTCCAAGTAGCCTTTTTTTTTTGGAAATAAGGAGATTTTGCATTATATTAAAAGGAGGAATTACAAAAGGAGCAATCTGGCCGAAGCTCAGAGTTGTTCATCAAAATAGACACACACCCTCGTGGCACATCTGAAGGCTATTTCCATAGTAATTGAGACGAACATTCTACCCGCACAGACAAAGAACCATAGAATTACCAAAAACCACAGAACCAAATACTTTCTTCCCATAGGCTCGTAGGCCAAAGAGCATAAATATAGACACCCAAGCATAATAGACACCCCAGCTTCATAACCACTGATACATAAGATAAATGCTAAACTAGCTAGCCCCAGACCCCCCAAATAAACACCCACCCACCCAGACATCAACAAACTATATAAGGAGCTTCTAGAGAACTCCCCGGATGGTGAAAGCTGGAAGAAGAAGCAACGCATGGAGGAGGTTGAAGCGCCATGGAAGACAGAAGGAAATCCAGCTTCCGGTGAATCGCACGAGACTCTTCAAAGAGAAGCTACGCATTGTCATCTCTGAGAGGATTCCTATCGCAAATGGCATAGCCAATCAAGTTTTTCATCATCCAAAACAGCGCAACAGTGCGCTCGTAAAGACTAACGCGCCTAGCCGTGTTTCCAGTATTAATGATCCAAATCTCCAACTGCTTACGCTCCCCCACCAGGGTTTCCCTACTCAGACAAGCCCACCATTGTTGTTCATAGTCATTGATGTCCCTCTGTATTTCCAAGAGGATGTTAAGAGTGAAGGAAGTTGCCTCCCTATGCGTCCACTGAGAGGCACGACGACAGTTAATATCTTGCGGCTCCTTCATCCTATCAGTAGAGGCTTGCTCCATAATCAACCAGATTACCAAAACTTGCATGCATGCAGAAAACCAACAATGATGATCACGGTTGCCACCTTGAGCCTCCATTTATTCTTGCCTGCCACCGACCGTTATGATGAAACGGGTACATCTTAATAACTCTTAATAACTGAAGGAGGTACAGCGAGTGATGCTTGCTCTGATTTTCTTTTGTCATTTCCCCCATCGAAGAACTGTGAAGGAGGATGAAAAGACTGATTGAGAATTGCGAAGGAGGATGAAAAGACAAGAGTTAAAGGTCGATGCGGACAACTGCAAAAGGCAAGAGTTAAAGGTCGATGCAGACAACTACAAAAGTCCAGAGTTACGTGTCCCGATTATCGTTAGCATGATGTCTTCTCGCACGAAAAACCATCATGTCTTGGTCCTGGATAACTCTGTAGCTATCCCGAAAAACTACTTCTGTCAAATCGTCCCACGTATAAGAGCAGGAGACCATGTGAACATTGCTCCTGTGGTTGGCCAACAGATCAACTTGACGTGGGAGAAGGAAAGCGCTACGTCCAACAAGGAAGATAGAGCCTTCCAACCGCCACGACGACGCCACTTTGGAGCTTGATTTGCCATGGTGCATCTCAACAGCCATGTGGAGAATGATCTTGGAATCACCTTCCACGATTAGAGGGGTCCATCTTTTTTGACATGTGAGCAGTATTCCTTGGTGAAGACCTTGATCTAGTTTGGAAGCATTATTAGACTCTATCCACAAAAACCAATTTTTAACCTGAGCATGAGGTCCAAGTAGCCCTGAGAGGATGCCCGACACAAATTGTGTGTTGAAGAAAATGCCGGCAGCACATGGGGATATTGTAGGCTGCTATTTTGTCTATTCAACCATGGTCTCAGTTTGTCCAAAGAGATCACCCTGAAGAAGAATTTATGGACCTGCCAAAATAGTGGTTTAGGGAAATTAGACCAAGCCTAGGAGAAGATAAAAAATTGTCCAAGTATGGTAAAATCTGCCTAATTGGCCTTAGGGAAATGCCTGCCACATCTCATAGGATGATGATAAAAATATTCTGAGGGTGTGGATCTCCAAACCCCCCCCCCAAAAGTCCAAAAGTCCAACAAGACTTTTGGGGGGTCTTTCCAAACCCCCCCCAAAAGTCCAAAAGTCTAACAAGACTTTTGGGGGGGGTCTTTCCAAACCCTCCCCAAAAGTCCTGTTGGACTTTTGGGGGGGTTTTTTAAAAATCGCCCCCAACAGTCAAATTGTAAGGATTTTTTAGGGGGTTTCTGAAGGACCGCCCCTAAAAGTCAAATTCTAAGGACTTTTGAGGGGGGTTCTTAAGGACCGCCCCCAAAAGTCAAATTCTAAGGACTTTTGAGGGGGGTTTTTAAGGACCGCCACCAAATACCTTTAAAAAATGTTTTGGGGGGGGGGGGTTAGCAAGACCGTCGCAAACCACTTTTAGGGGGTCAAGAATTTTGGGGGGGGTTTCCACAACCGCCCCCAAAAGTATTGAAAATTGGACTTTCGGGGGGCGTTTTTAACCAACCGTCCCCCAAAAGTATTAAGAATTGGACTTTGGAGGGGGTTTTACAAAACCGCCCCTAAAAATCCTGACAATTTGACTTTTTAGGGTTTTTTTTTAAAAACCGCCCCTAAAAGTCAAATTTTCGGGACTTTTGAGGGGGGTTTTGAAGAACCACCCCCAAAGACCTAAAAAAACGCTTTGGGGGGGGGTTTAGCAAAACCGCCGCCAAAAGGGTATTTTGTTGTAGTGTTCTTATCTTTCTGATTCATCCAGGTCACTCTTTAGTGCAAGATGAAGAAATACTTGATTAGAAAGATTCTTTAGGTCTCTTGGTGTGTGCTTCAAGTGGGAATCACATGTGTTTGAAATAAAAATGGAAGTGGAATTTGCAAATTAACTAAAGAGCATAATAAAACAAAGGCATGTGCACATTGATGGTTCTTTACTCCACTTAATTTAAACTCTAAATGTGAATAAATTATTTTCAAATGACAACTAATCTAAGCTTTCATGAAAAATGAAGTAAATGCACAAAGGGAGGTATTTCAAACCTTTCACCCCTTTATGATTTTCCAAGATCACTAAGAGTGCAAGGAAAGAGAGAATTGGAGCAAGAGGAGTCTTTAGGTCCCTCGTTTGTGTGACAGAGTGAGCAAAAATAACTTCCTTTGAAATCAAAGAAATAGGTAAGAAGCAATAAGACATAAATTAATGCAAGTTATAAAATTTCCTAGAGTAAAAATCTCTATGAACATCAAGCATGCAATGATATAGTTCAACTTCTAGTGAGAGCTAAGAGGTTCCTTGAAAACCTCAAAGACTTTAGCCTAAATAGCATGTAAAAATGATTTCTTACTCCCTATTTTGAGCTAAGTTGTCTAATTACCAAAGAATTAAAAATAGCTTGTGAGTTGTTAATTTTTTTAAGTTCACTATCAGCTCTTGAAACTGCATTTGTGATGAGATCTAAGCTAGAAAAGTAAAAAAAATGAGCAACAACGCAAGTTTTGGACCCACATATGTGCAACAACATGGTTAAACAATTACAAAGGTGGTGTGTAATTATCGTGCAAGTAGAGAATAGAAAGGTCGTGCTATAGTGAGATTGTCGAAGAGAAATCTGCACAGGTCAGCATGCCATAAACGTTGGGAACCACACTACTATGATTTCTAGTGGAATTGGGATATGAGCCTGCAACTCTTGAGTTTTGGGGAAATGAGAAGCAAGCTCTTGAACTTGTAAGACACCCCACATAATTTATAATGCAAATGACAACCTGTTATGAACAAAAGAATAGTGGAGTCATCATAAATACTATTGTTAAAAAATAGCCACAAAGGGTGAGTGTTCTTTCGAGTTTGTAGTCCATGTAGGTTGTAGTAAGGAATCGATATTATAAAATATGAGTTAGTATTCCATTCATCCAATGTAAAAAAAATAAGATTATATATATTAAATTGTGAAAACCTCTAAATATAGATTATAAACTTTATTGTTTATTGATGCTAATTATAAATTATAAATAATAAATAATAAAATAAAAAAATTAGAATGAATAAAAAATAACAAAAGAGGACAATTACTACAAATAACATCGATAAAGTTGAGGTCTTGAGACATTTATTGCAAATATCAATGCCATTCTCAATCTTGATGATATGACACATGCTCTTGTAAAGAATAACATAGTAATAAGAGTTGTGGCGTAGTTGAGATGGATGCATGGAACAAAAACAGAGCAACAAAATGGAGCGTGTGTCATTATAAAATGAATGCATCTTTGATTTTAGGTTTTCCCGTAAGAGTTATATGGAAGGGTTATCTATTTGAACTACTTTGACAGAAAGAGGTGGGTGAACTAGGGATAAGTTAGGAAATTCGTAGAATTCTTGTCAAAATCTCAATTAAAAAAAATCCCAAGATAAATTTTGAAGATCCATGTGAGACTGTTGACTTATTAATCTTGTGAGAAAGTGAGAACCCCTTGAGGGGATTTTAAATCTATCTTTATTGATTCCAAATTGTCATGGAGAGGTCCTATAAGTGTGGGTAGTCCTAAGGTGGAGAATCAAAACTTTCATTGATAACAATTGATACATGCACATGGTAACAATATCTAAGAACTAGAATTGAAAAAGATATGTATGATGTCTACCTCGATTGATTTATTATTTATAAGCATACAGCTAAAAATTAACTAGATCTCAAATTGTAGAAAACCACATTGAAATCCCGATAGTCCCATAAATGTCAAATAAGATTTATGGGTCATATCATGATATCCTTATTTCTCCTAATTTTTTTAAGATTGCGAGAAAGTGTGATTTTTTATTCAAGCATCCACTTTTGATTACAAATGGAATTAGGTTAAAGAAGGCCAACATAAGGAACAATTTCTACCTTGTAAAATTATACTTAATTTTGTTTCATCAAACTTTGGAGGTGATATTCTTATAAGTTTTGTGATATCCATATACAAAAGTGAATCATATCCATCAAGGAAAAATATGAGCAGGAGAAAACTAATCAAATTAAAGTAGTCTTGTTAATTACTTTGTGGATTTGATCAAACATTTCTTTGGCTATATGGGTTTAATGAATTTAGTTAGTTCTTTTGCTAAATTTTGGCTCAATCAATTACAGGAAATGTTGAGTTTTAATAGATTGAAATCTAATTGTAGAGTTTGTAACTAGTGTTACTTATAAAATAAATAAAACACATTCACACATTATAGAAACAAGCAATTAATTTAATAAAACAACCCCAAAATGATAACAAAATTAAACACAAGTAATTGAGTCAATTGTACATCTATTAAATGAATTAGGAATTATGAAATACGAATGAAGAAGGGTCAGTGTCAGCTAAAAAGATGTCAAATCATTGATATCATTATTTTGATACAAAATCGAATTGTCAAATCATACAAATCATTGCAAAATAAGTTAGCGTTCCAATTAGGTCGACCTCAAAAGTGTCATGTGTAGTTCATTCTTTTGGCCAATGACTTTTAGGAATGCAAGCCTCCATAATATGATCATGGTTGGCTTCACCATATTCCATCTCTTTGGTTCACCTCTCTCCACCTTAATTTTCGTGAGATGCATCTGAGCTTCCACCACCAAATGATTGTATTAGAAAGATATATATTCAAGCATAAATTCCTTGTAAATAGTATAATCACCTTGTTTTTCCACTTTTTCAAAAAAGTGTCCCATCACAACCAAGTCGCCAATTTGGTACGTGAATTGTCCATCCCAATAGGGTCGCACCAACTTGACTTTAATTTGTGTACACTACATTAAATAATATGCCACACTCTTCATTTCCTAGGGGTGTAGTGAAAACAAATACATCACCTTCAACCAAAATTACATATGTTAATAAAATGTGTGTACATTTGTACAAGTTTAGAAGTTTGAACGTTCAATTAAAAATTCCAAATAAAAACATGTAGTATATAACGAGTTCCCATTAGTGAAGTCGCTTTCCTTACCTAACCATGTCAGAAACCTGATCATGATATAACGATACTGCAACCTCTTCAATGTGCATCTCTTTCCATGTCAGAATTATATGTGGACCCTTTGGGTTAAGAGGGATATATTTCCATTGTTTCACATGTCCGACATTTTCACATTCATTAAGCTCGCCTCCATCTGCATCGATGCAAAACTCACAAAAGCACACATATGTTCTCGTCTAGATAGAAAATATGTCATCCATGTATTTACTCTGAATGGAGTATAATTCCCTTGTGCCAGGTATAGTCTCACAATACCAAGGTTTGAATCTATTCACATCGCCAAGGGAAACATTCCAAAAGAACCTGCATCAACATAAATACCAAATTTATAATTTTTCAATTGAGTCAATGTTTCAAAGTACATTCAAAATGTGAGCTTCAATTCCATACCATAGTCTCTTACCTACGCACCGACCTTGCTTGTTCATGAACTCCATGTCCCAAATGCAGTGTGCACTAGTCAACTATTTCTATAGATGATTTGAGTCAGGTTGCACCATGACTTATCTAGTACCTCCTAAGTGCTCGTTTCACACAAGCACCTACACCATCATGTTCACCCTTTCCATGCCCTATTTTAAAAAGCTCCAAGTATATCAAACTCTTGTCTTTTTATGAATATGACTCAACCAATAAAAAGAGTGTGCCTATTTGAACTGCCCCACACACCCATATGACCAAATCCAGTGTTCTATAAATGATACCCTATTCTTTCTGAACGAATAATAAATAATCCCCCAAAAATGTTGAATGAATAATGTGTCATGCTCGTGATCATCACTAACATAAAAATGGTACTCCTTAATCACATCGTGTGACTGAAGAGTGCTATCCCTACCATCGATTCTCACTTCAACATGTATTTACAATCCATGTATGAATATAGACACCTAGTTAGAGTGATAGTATTAACTCTGTTTCTCAATCTAGGGAGGAAATGTGTAGTTCTCAAGAAAGTATACCACTGATAAGATTGTGCCTGACTCAAATATCATTGATTATGTGTTATATTCTTTGCAAGTGTGCGTGTGGGGGGTGCGTATTTGACCGCAGTTGATGATCCCCTCTTCTAGTACTTTTTCGTAGCGTCGAGAACTGCACGTGGCGCTGGATAAGGGGGGGTTATAATGGGAGGCATGCCGATGCCCTCCCCCTTCCACGAAGCAATTTCGAAATGTTTTTGGGCTATTTTCAGCCTATTTTGGGGTTCTTTCTAAACATATGTAATTTAATCCCAGTTAAGGGATTGTAGTATTTTTTCTAATATGGGTTAATGGATTAGGGTTTGATGCTACATAATAGCTATATTTGTATTGTGAGTGTTTAATAATCAATATGAGAAAATAAGAGGTGCGGCTCTAAGTTTTGTTGGTTTTCCTGGTTAAGGGTTTCCAGGGTAAATCTTTGTGTATTATGTGTGAATGTTATGGTGTAATCTTTATTTTGCTTAAAAGAATGTTTATGCTTTGATTCTCTGCAACATGTTTAAAACTTACATGTGGTATCATAGCTCAATTATTGTCTTCAGGGGGGCACCTTTGTTGCTGAGGGTTTGATGCGGTTGATAGATCTTGGGTCTGTGATACACCTAGGTTCAGTGGTAGCTTTGCAGCATTGATTTGTGCATTGAAAGAGAATGGCGAGCAATTCAAGAATTGAGATCAAGAAATTTCACGACTAGAACTTTGAGCTATGGAAGCTCAAAATGGAGGATCTTCTTGTAGATAGGGAATAGTGGATTGTTGTGGATTCGGGTAAACAACCCACTAGAACGTCGAAAGAAGATCGGGAGAAATTAGATAAAAGGGAAAGGAGTACAATCTGACTATGCTTATCAAAATCTATATATGTTGTTGAATGTATCTGGAGACGATAATACGGTAAATATTTGGACAAAGATAGGGATTTTGTATCAATCAAGATCCCTGGTAAACAAGTTGTTTTTGCAAAAGAAATTGTATCATATCAGAATGGATGAAAACGACATAGTGTAGAGCATCTAAATGTCTACAATACTCTGGTAAGTCAAATAACCTCTGTTGGCATTAAAATGGCTGAAGAAGATAAATTAATTACATTGTTGTGTTCCTTGCTAGATTCCTGGGATAACCTAATTGTAGCAATAAGTAGTGCTAGTCAAGCAACCTTAAAATTTGATGAAATAGTATCATCCCTGTTTCTCAGAAGAGATAAGGCGAAAAGCCATGGATAATCATAGTATGGATGCATTACCAATGAGAGGTCGAGAAATAAAAATAAGGGATTTGGGGGGAGATCTAAATATAAGAGTAGATCTAAATCCCCAGGAAAATTTATAAGGAAGTGTTGGAAATGCGGTAAATATGGGAACTATAAAAAGGATTGCAGATCTAAGAATGTTGAGAAAGCAAAGGGATCGGAGGATACCCCTTCCATAGAGGCGAATACCTCCTCATAAGAAGGAGGGTATGTGTACCTATCTTCCACAGGTAATTGTTCAGATCATGATCTATGGTTGATTGAATCAGGTGTGTCATGTCATATGACCCCTCATAGGGAATGGTTTTGTGAATATGAAAAGTACAATGGAGGAGATGTGTTCTTGGGAGATGATTGTGAAGAACCCGCAACAAGTAATTAATGAAAATACACGAGATAGCAGAAATAACAGAACTCAGAATCACTTTTATTGATCGCAGGCCACTTTGAGGGGGAAACCTCCTTTGAGAAAGCTCAATACAAATAAATTCACAGTGCCTTCATAAGCCTCAACACACACTTATATAATAAGTCTAGGCGCCAATACTATGGGTCAAAACCATGGGCCAATACAAACTATGGATCAACAATACTACGGGCAACTTACAAAGCATATGTGCCAAACAACAATAACACAAACTATGGATCAACAAATACAAAGGGACGAATTACAAAGCATATGCATCCAAAAACAATATACTAACAAATTAAAGACATGGGTTCCTAACATCCCCTCCCCCTTAGAAAAATATTTGTCCTCAAAGCTTTAGATGTGGAAATTGTTGTTGAATCTGAAGGAGTGGTTCCCATGTAGCATCCTCTGGTTGCATGTCGTGCCACTGAATTAAGACCTCTGTGATAGAGAGAGAGTGAAGCTGATGAGTGCACTTATGGAGGACGGCCTCCGGCTCCAAAAGGATGGATCCTTCATTACCCAGTTCGGGTAAAATAGTTTGTCCTCTGATGTTGGTGCCAAGAACTTTCTTCAGACAAGAGACATGAAATACTGGATGAATGTAGGAAGAAGGAGGAAGTTCCAATTTATAAGCAATGGACCGAATCTTCTGAAGAATCCGATATGGTCCATAGAACTTTGGAGCGATCTTATGATGCCCTTTGAGTTTCAGGGAGGATTGCTTGTACAGCTAGATACGAAGAAAAACCATATCACATGCTTGAAAAGTGTGCTCAGAACGATGTTGATTGGCTTGTTGCTTCATGTGATTTCTTGCCATGTGAATATTGTCCTGCAAAATGCGAAGAATTTGATCGCGGTTGTGAAGGATTGCGTCAACTACCTGAACTGGTGAACTGCTGGGGGTGTATGGAAGAAGAACTGGCAGTGCTTGACCATAGACTGCTTCATATGGGGTCATTTTAGAGGCAGTGTGGTAAGAGGTATTGTACCACCATTTAGCGAGAGGGATCCACTTTGCCCATTGATGTTGTTGTTCAAAGGTGAAGCAACGAAGATAACTTTCCAAGCATTTATTGATAATTTCAGTCTGACCATTTGTTTGTGGGTGATACCCTGAACTCATCTTCAGTTTGGTGCCAGTGTGGCGAAAGAGTTCTGTCCAAAAATGACTGGTGAAAGTTGCATCACGATCCGAGACAATGGAAGAAGGGATGCCATGAAGATGAAAGATCTGGTCCAGGAATATTTGAGAGACTGAGGAGGTTGTATAGGGATGGCTGAGAGCACAAAAATGAGTATATTTGGAGAGGCGATCAACCACAACCAAAATCATTGTCTTCCCTCTAGACTTAGGGAGCCCTTCAATGAAATCCATAGAAATATCTATCCAAAGCCGTGTAGGTATGGGAAATTTTGGCTACTTTCTGGACAGACCCGGGTTTTCAGGAGGCGCAGCAACAAACACCCCTTGGCGCACTAGCCCTTTCGGCAACGGGCTGCGCAGCAGCCCGAGGTCTCACCCGAAGTGGCTATAGGGGGGCTAAGGAATCAGGTTTCCTTAACCTAGGCGAGGTGGAGACTAATCTTCTCCCTTCCCTTCCGGGAGGATACCTCAGAGCAGAACGTCTTACTCTTCCAGACCTCTCAGCTCAACAGCGCTGGAACTCACTCTTACCAGCCTAGCTGCGCGGTATCTCTGCACCTGTGCACATGGCGTTACTCACTACGTCCGACACCGTAGCGTCTTTGGCCTTGCACCACAGCGCAGTAACACACTCCTCAAGCGCTGCGGCGATAGCGTTCTTACAGGCCCCTTCGACACTGCACAAGTGTACTTCTAAGGGGGCTTCAAGGACTTACTTTATATATTCATTCATAAAGATAGCAACATTCATGTAAACATAGATAGTAAAAAAGACATGCATTCATGTAAACATCACCATAAAAACAAGAATCATGTGGTTCGCCTCCACGGGGGAAATCACATTCACGGGAACTGCATTCTATATTAGCTCGAAATCGGAGTTACACAGTTACGCTGCGCACACAGCTGCAGCCTTAGATCTTTCTGGGAAACTCCACGCACACAGCTGGGAGCCCTTCTCTTAGATCTATTTTCTTTTTCTACAGAGATTACAATGACTCAGACATCAACTTAGACTATCTGTAACTCAGCGACTAGCTCTACAACTATCAATTCTGACTCTCTTACCTTCTAACCAACTCATCTACCCCATCTAATCTTTTTCCCTTTACATTTACACACATATATAGGTGGCCCTGAGGGTTGCACCTTTACAAAACTGTGGGCCTTTCCCAACAGTGATCCCCAAAAACCCTAACCACTGACGGCTAGGTGTACTTTAGACGCCTTGCAGTCGCGTCGCAGCTTCCTGCAGGCTTCGTGATTTTCGGCACAGATCGCGAGTATGGGTGCCGCTTCATCGTTCTTTGCTCCATGTCCTTTGTCTTCAATGCTTCGGCCCGTTTCTCTTCCTTGGTTCGAGCAACCATATCTTCTGTACTTTGCCTTAAATGAGGGTAGCTGAGCCCTCTATTCCATCGCTTCCTTCATTTACTGTGGTGGTTGAGCTCTCTACTCGGCCACCTTATTTACTCTTTTCTTTGACGTGTGCACGTGAGCTCCGTGATTTCCGGTCCACACTCTGCGGTGAGCTCGTCCATCTGGAACCGTACCGCGCACTGTTCATTTCCACCAAAAATGGTGCTTTTCCTCAAAATTGGTAGCTTTGCCATAGCTGCGGCCTATGCTCCAACAGGCAAGGGTTCGAGCAATCCCAGAAGGAGTGTCGTTTAACCCTTATTGCACTAGCAGGTATCACATTCAACCACCATCTGTTGAATTGTCCTTTTCATGCCCTTCCAAAAGAAGTTACGCCGTGCCCGCTCATATGTTTTGAGGAACCCAGAGTGCCCTGCCGATGGAGAAGCATGGAGTTCATAGAAGACAGCTTGTTGAATATTGTTAGGATATTCCTATACTCCATCCTAGTCCCACCAGTATTTTGATCATTTACATTTTCAGTCATGCATGCACTTTTAGGGTTTGCATGCATTCTAGGGTTTGCATGCATTTTGCATGCATCCTAGTCATAAGTCCAGCACCTAGCCCTTAGTTAGCCAACCCCCAGGAGCTTCTCACTATTCAGTTTTAGCCCTCCAGTTGCTTAATGCACCCTTCTTCCTTGATTTTAGGAAGCAACTCGCCCTCTTTCACCTACCAGTCCAGTTGTCTTCAGTTTATACTAAGTTACACTTAGTTACACTTATTTACACTCAATTACACTTAGTTACACTTAGTTACACTGAGTTACACTTAGTTACACCTACCAGACTCAGTTTGACGGATGGTTGACAGTTACTTGAGCATTGATGACTCCACTGATGATGATGAAGACTTTCAGTTGTGCTCCGATGATCATGAGGACACCTAGTTGTGCTCCAATGACACTCTATTGATCTTATGATCACTCTGAGAGGCTAATTCGAATTGCCACCTTAGGCATTCGAATCCTCTCTACCATTGTACTATTTATTTGTCCATATTGTGATTAATTAACTAGTGTGTGTGAAGTATTTTTGCTTCTATATGAGTTCTACTGTACCATATTATTCTGTTGCTCATTATACTGTATTGTTCACTCTTCTTCTATTTTCCTGCTTAATCATAATTACTCTTGTGAGGTATACATCATCTCTTAGATCTGCTGTGAGGATTTTCACATGGTATCAGAGCATGTTTAGAGTATTGTTTATCTCCATTCTTGAGAGTCTTTTGCAGGTTATTACCAAGATTTCGAGTGCAGCAGTTTCTGCATCTTTGTAGCAGTATTCTCTATTGTTTTTGCAGGTCTTCTACAACTTCAATGTATCCAGAATTAGAAGAAATCACTCCTCTTTCTCTATTCAACTATGATGAATGGAAACAAAAAATAATAGCATATTTGAAGAGCCATGATCTCTTTGATTGTTATTTTGAAAGAGAGTTCGAATCCTCTGTAGAGAAAATTGACTGGTTGAATAAAGGTGACATGCACATTGGAAGAATAAAGCTTACTATGCCAGATTACATATTGTTCCCAATCATTATTTATATTGAAACTTCACAAGAGCTATGGGCCCATCTAGATGAAAGATTTGGTAAACAGAATGAAGGATTTGGTCCAAACCAATTCAAAAGCAAGCAAAGTGATGCATTCGCTCCCCTTGATTGTCTCTCAAATCATGCACCAGTATCATCTCATATTGAATTTGTTGACAAAGAACTTGCAGATTCTACACTCATGCTCAAACTTTCTTCTCTTTCTTTGCCAACTCACACTCTAGATATTGCAGAAGGTCCTATATCCTCTCTTGCACCAGAGTCTGTTGGTTTGCATCATGATCACATGATTATTTCAAAGGTCAAAACAGCTATTGAAGGTAATGCATTCGCTCCTCTCCAGCTATCTCCTCTTTTATACTACTATATGATCATAATTCCATGCTTTCAGATTGTCATTGAAGAATATGGAAATTGCCATTCGCTTGGGATAATTTCTCATGCATATGATAGTTTTGATCTCACCCCTACTAGTTCAAAGGAGATCTCAAGAAACTGTTTTTTAAGTCTTAAATCTGATTTTGATTTCAAGCAAACATGTAATAGTTCTTTTTGGCATAATCTCACCCATGGTGGTTCGAAGGAGAAGACAAAAGACTATATGCACCTTCAAATATTTGATCCTACCTTAGCTGATTCGAATCACAGGTTCAAGGATCATTCTCATACTATTGGATTTGTTCTCATCATATTCGATCTGAAGAGCAAGTACAAACACATGCTTTATGAGCATGATCCACTTCTTCCCAAGAAGAAGATACCTCCAGACATATGACCAAGCATCACACCTGCTTGAGTTTGGAGCATTTATTTTGTGTGTGCCTTACAGTCTATTTTGAGGGGGGGTATTTTTCCCATGAGTTTTTCCACATTTCCTTGGTTTATTGACTGTTATTATTCATTGTATTGGGTGACCTTTGGTCTTAGTTACCAGGGCCCAGGATGGATTAAGGGGGGGTGTTAGGATATTCCTATACTCCATCCTAGTCCCACCAGTATTTTGATCATTTACATTTTCAGTCATGCATGCACTTTTAGGGTTTGCATGCATTTTGCATGCATCCCAGTCATTAGTCCAGCACCTAGCCCTTAGTTATCCAGCCCCCAGGAGCTTCTCACTATTCAGTTTTAGCCCTCCAGTTGCTTAATGCAACCTTCTTCCTTGATTTTAGGAAGCAACTCGCCCTCCTTCACCTACCAGTCCAGTTGCCTTCAGTTTATACTCAGTTACACCCAATTACACTCAGTTACACTTAGTTACACCTACCAGACTCAGTTTGACTGATGGTTGACAGTTACTTGAGCATTGATGACTCCACTGATGATGATGAAGACTTCCAATTGTGCTCCGATGATCATGAGAACACCTAGTTGTGCTCCGATGACACTCTATTGATCTTATGATCACTCTGAGAGGCTAATTCGAATTGTCACCTTAGGCATTCGAATCCTCTCTACCATTGTACTATTTATTTGTCCATATTGTGATTAATTAACTAGTGTGTGTGAAGTATTATTGCTTCTATCTTAGTTCTACTGTACCATATTATTTTGTTGCTCATTATACTGTATTGTTCACTCTTCTTCTATTTTCCTACTTAATCATAATTACTGTTATGAGGTATACATCATCTCTTAGATTTGTTGTGAGGATTTTCACAAATATCTGTGCTCTGGGGAAGCACCAGACGACCCTTGTATCTCAGTGAAGCACCATCCCAAGAGTAATGTGGTACAGCAGAAGGGCTGTTGGCCAAGCGTTGGATGATTTGAGATAATGAAGAGTCATCGACATAGCCCTATTGAACAGATTGCAACCAATTTGGAACAGGCATAGAAATAGCTGAAAGAGACCCTTGGTCATCAAATGTGCGAGAAAGAGCACCCGCCACAATATTGTCCTTACCCTTCTTGTAAGTGATCTCATAGTCATAACCCATGAGTTTTCTAACCCATTTTTGTTGTGTTGAGGAGGATACACGTTGTTCTAGGAAATATTTCAGACTCTGGTGATTAGTCTTGATGCAGAAATGATTCCCTAATAGGTATGAGCACCACTTCTGTACTGCATGCAAAATAGCTATCATTTCCTTCTCATATGTAGAGGCAGCTAAATTCTTACCTGAAAGGGATTTGCTGGTGAACGAAATGGGGTGTTCATCTTGAAGGAGAACAACACCAAGTCCATTTCCGCAAGCATCACTCTCAATAGTGAAGGGCTTGGAAAAATCAGGCATAGCTAGAACAGGTGTAGTACACATAGCTTGTTTCAGTTTGTCAAATGCACACTCAGTAGCATGTCATGTAAAAGCATCCTTTTTCAATAGAGCAGTTAATGGAGCTGCAATCTTCCCATAATCCTTGAAAAACTTGCGGTAGTATCCAGTCAACCCCATAAAACCACGAAGGCTCTTGAGTGTCTGAGGACACGGCCAATTGTTCATGGCAGCGATTTTGGTAGGATCCACGCGAACCCCATCCGTTGAGATAATGTTCCCGAGATACTCAACTTCCTGCTATCCAAAAACACATTTAGACTGTTTGGCGTTGAGATGATGGTCAGAGAAAAGTTTCATTACAAGATCCAGATGCTGGAGATGTTCAGCCCAGGTTTTATTGTAGATGAGGATATCATCAAAAAATACCAGAATGAATTTCCGCAAGTAGGGCTGGAATATTTTATTCATCAAGGCTTGGAATGTGGAAGGAGCATTAGTGAGGCCAAAGGGCATGACCAAAAATTCATAGTGGCCATCATGTGTGCGGAAAGTTGTTTTAGGGATATCATCCTCATGAACCCGAATTTGATGATACCTAGAACGAAGATCCAACTTGGAGAAAAATTGAGCACCATGAAGCTCATCAACAACAGGAATTGGAAACTTATCCTTGATAGTGAGGTGATTAAGTGCTCAAAAATCAATGCAAAGGCGACATGACCCATATTTTTTGGACGAGAAAAACTGGTGAAGAAAAGGAACTAGTGCTTGGGCGAATAATACCTTTCTTCAGTAAGTCCCGAACGAGCATTTCAATCTCTATTTTTTTAGGAAATGGGTAGCGATAGGGCCTGATGTTGGGAGGAATGCTTCCAGGAAGGAGTTGAATCCGATGGTCCTATGGCCTTGAAGGTGGCAATCCCACTGGTTCAACAAAGACACCGGTATATCGATCCAGAATTTGTTGTAGATCCAAAGGAGTAGTGGAGACCACTGATGGTTGCATCTGAATGGAACGGATTTGAGTGATGACACCATGTGAATTCTTCTTGAGGAGTTTTTCCATGTGATGTGAGCTGATGATGCTGAGAGACCCTGGTTGTAAGCCTGTCAATGTGTGTTTTTGTCCATTGGGGGAAAACTGTATCCAAAGTTCGGCAAAATCCCATAAGATTGGGCCAAGTGTACGTAGCCATTGAGCGCCCAAAACCACATCACATCCACCTAAAGTCAAGGAAAACATGTCCGAGCACAAGTTATAATCTCCCATAGAGATATGCACATTATGACACTTCCCTTTGCAAGGTAAGGTGCCCCCATTAGCAACCATGACTTCAAAGTTGGAGCAAGGATGGATAAAACAATCAGCCTTTTTGGCGACCCGAGGGTCAATGAAATTATGAGTGCTACCAGAATCAATGAGTATTGTAAGAGGAAGCTTCTTGAAGTAACCCCTGACCCACATGGTTTGGGGGGTGGTGATTCCAACTAAAGCATGGAGAGATATCTCTAGCTGGTCATCCTGAGACAGAGGGTCAATAGGCGGCTCCAGAATGTCGACCTGAGCATCCATTGTATCTGGATCTTCTTCACCAATTTCAGAGGCAGGCGGAGAATCCATATCCAAGAGATAGAGCTTTTGCTAAACACATCTATGTCCCCGAGTGAATTTCTCATCACAATTATAACACAACCCTTTTTCTCTGTGTGCCTGCATCTCAGTTTCAGAGAAATGCTTGATAGGAGTTGGTCGAGGAGCTGGCGGGATGGGAGGTCATTTAGAACCCATATTTCGGAAGGCAACACAAGTGGGTTTGGAGTGCTGTTGGGATGAAATCTTGTCTTCTTCCAACTTAGACAACCCCAGGGCTTCCATCATTGTGTTGGGACAGAACATTTTGACCTCAGAGCAGATTGCATCCTTGAGACCACTGATAAAAAAACTCCAGTAGAAGTCATTAGGCAATCCTTCAGTGTGGTTGGCTAGTTTCTCAAATTTGGTTTGGTACTCTCTCATAGTGCCAATTTGGCGAAGTTTAGTGAGGGCTCCTGTGAAGTCATCAAAAGCACTAGGACCAAATCGTTGAAAATGAGTTGGCAAAAATCTGTCCATTTTGTCTCTTCATGAGCCTTGATGTACCAACGGTACCATTGAAGAGCTTCCTATTCCAAATGAAAGGATGCAAGTGGAACTTTGTTGACATCAAAAGTATTATGCAGACTGAAATACTGTTCTACATGATAGATCCATCCAGTCGGATCAGTACCATTGAAGTGAGAAAATTCAAGCTTCGGACCACAGAAATTGCTGGAAGAAGAGAACCCATTGTCTGTTGAAGACTCGGATTGTCGTTTGTTGTTCATGGCTGAATGCTCAAGATGGAGGTCGAGAAATTTTTCATCAAGATCCTGGAGTTTGGCTTGGATGGCTGCAAGTGCTTCTTCCATGGTTTTTTCTACTGCGCGGGTGACAACCATAACCATGAGTCTTTTTTTCTTTTTGGATGAGTGGGTAGAAAAACAAAAACAGAAACTATTTTAGTAAAGGAAAATATGGATTTGGGAAAAAATCTAAAGAGTAATTAGGGTTTGACTAGGTTTTGGACACTATCGAATGGACAGGGAAGCAGAAAAGGAGGATTTCCGAAGTGGGGTGAAAGAATGGGAAAATTTGGTAGAGAGAGACAAAGAAGCAGAATTAGGAAAGGAACTCTGTGGTAAAATTTGAAGGTGATTGGGTGAAATCTGAGGAAGTTATGGCAAACCCTAAAAATAGACAAATGTGGGATTTCGGGCTTTGGGAAGTGGAATTTGGGATAGAGTCTTCAGGAATGAAATATGCAGAATGGGATTACAGGGGTTCCAAGGAAGTTTCAAGGGAAACAAAGTGAAAACAAGGGAGATATGGAGAAAAAACTGAATTTTATACTCCTTTTTTTTAGAATAGAGCGGCTACGACGTGGAAGGGATCTGAAATAGATAGATCTGCAATGGCGTGGAAGTGATCGGAAATAGAGGGATCTGAAACGGCGCCGAATGGATCGAAAATGGATGGATCTGAAATAGATATGAAACGGCTGGATCTGGAACGGCTTTCAGAATGGATCTGAAACTGCGCGATAGTGATCTACAACAGTTCCGCTAAAAATAGATATGGACCCCAGGTATGTGCGGCTTCCTAACAGTTTAGGGGTTTCACTCGGCCACCAATGCTATCTGATGGCTTACGTATTGGGGTAGTAGCCCTCACTCCACGGCTCAAGTAAAACTGATAATTGCTTTGCCACAAACGACAGCTCTTGGTTTACCTCATGGGTGGGAACTAGTCAATCAGGTAGGGGTCGTTGCCCTTTTCATTGGCAGGTGCTCTCAATGGGCCAGCTACTTTGGGGTTCCTATGGTACTACTCACAATGCGTTTTAGGGCTTATGCCCAAGTACTTCCCACAGTTAAGCAGATAGGGATTATTCCAGATCCGAACTTGCAACAGATGCGAAATTTTTTTTTGGCAGAAATTCCACCCAACGTGCCCAAGAAAGTGCTCTGATACTAGATGTGAAGAACCTGCAACAAGTAATTAATGAAAATACACAAGATAGCATAAATAACAGAACTCGGAATCACTTTTATTGATCGCAGGCCACTTTGAGGGGGTAACCTCCTTTGAGCAAGCTCAATACAAATAACTTCACAGTGCCTTCATAGGCCTCAACACACACTTATATACTAAGTCTAGGCGCCAATACTATGGGTCAAAACCATGGGCCAATACAAACTATGGATTAACAATACTACGGGCGACTTACAAAGCATATGCGCCAAACAACAATAACTCAAACTATGGATCAACAAATACTATGGGACGAATTACAAAGCATATGCATCCAACAACAATATACTAACAAAGTAAAGACATGGGTTCCTAACAATGATTCGCTAACCAATATCATTGTACATGGAAGAGTTAAGTTGAATCTCATGGATGGAAGGATTACAAATCTCCTTGGAATACTACACATTCAAAATCTAGTGAGAAACTTGCTATCTGTTGGAATGATGGATGTTGCAAGTGTACAGACTATGTGTGGAAATGGAAAATGAAAAATGGTTCGAGGATCAATGGTTTTAATGAGGGGATTTCGAAGGGTAAATTTGTATATATTATTACGAAGCACCATCATTGATGAATGTAAGCATTTTTTTGTGCCTGAGGGAGGAGATAAAGAAGGCAGAACCCTGACTACATCAGGCAGAAAGACAATGATATGTCATCAAAGATTGGGGCATGTCAGAGAAAAGGGACTTCGAGCCTTACAAAGAAAAGGTATGGCTAACTAAACTATATATTTGGACTTCTGTGAAGATTGCATATATGGAAAACATAATCGAGTAATATTTGCATCTAGTGCTATAAGAGCAAAGGGAATTTTTTTTCAACTCAAATTGTCACACCATGTATCATTGAGGGTCTTCATGTCATATCATTTTGATAAACATGATGTTTGGGCCTCCTAAGGGTGTTAGGAACCTTCATAACATGTTGGTCCCTTCCCTAATCACACTTGGAAGCAAATCCAACAAGTAAGGGGTCGAAATCCTACCAAATTAACCTCCTAATCTACCTCCTCCCGAGAGCGAAAATACCTCCTTTTGACCAAATTCCTAGATTTTTGGCATATTTTTGAGGGATTGATCCACCCTTCGAACCTTATCCTCTTACTAACCTAGGTAAGCTCAAGATAATTGATCCTAATGATCCTCACTTAGATCCCAAACCTTCTCCAAGTGGTTGGCCTCTCAAATCCTATAAGAAGAGAGCCATCCATGAGCTATGGGGGGGATTTGGAGAGCATCAAACTTATGGTTCTGTAACTTTGGGGGGATGAAAAACACTTAGAGAGGTGGAGGTTATGGTCTTAAGAGTCTTGAAGGGATGATGATTGAGAGATTGGAGAAGATATTGCAGCTGCAAAGTCAGGTATAGCACTTTGTTATATACTTCTTCGTGGCTTTCTAATCAATGATAACTTGGCCTATTCTCCCATATTTTGTATCTTGTTATTTGATGTGTAATATGTTGTAGATTAGATCTAGCTTAATACATATATTTGATTGGAAGTTTTTTTCCTTTGTATTTTTTCACATGTTCAAGCTTTGGAGGTCAAGCTTGGAGCAAGCACTAGGATAACCTACAGGTTGGAGGTAAGGCATACCTCTTTCTCTTTCTTTCCATACTTAAAAGTTCATGTGTAAGCTTGATTTAGGAGTTTAGGATCCCATTTGTTACCTTTATGTATTGGACTAGGTCTTAGGGATCCTTGTTAATGTCCATGAGAGAGTTTAACTATTCGTAGGAAGAATTCTCTAGAACAATTTTATATTTAATACATAGTGATGTGTTTGGACATGTGCTTGTTCCATCATTAGGAAGATATGTGTATTATGTTTCATTTATAGATGATTTCTCAAGGAACACATGGACTTATTTCCTTCAAAATAAATCTGAAGTATTTTCTAAGTTTAAAGAATTTAAGGCTCTTGTAGAGGATTAGACATAAAATAAAATAAATGTGTTGAGGACAGATAACAGTGGGGAGTTCTGCGGAAATGAATTTGAGGAATTTTGTAAGAAGTGCGGTATAGAAAGGAAAAAGACTACTCCATACACACCTAAACATAATGGAGTGTAGAAAGGATGAATAGAACACTGATGGAAAATGCAAGGAGCATACTCAATAGTGCCGGGAGAGGACGAGAATTTTGGGTAGAGGCAGTGGATACTGCATGTTACTTGGTAAATTGATCACCCACATCAACATTGGTTGAAAAAACCCTACATGAGCTATGGATTGGAAATAAACTCTCTATTAAACATCTGAATTTTTTTGGTTATGATGCTTATGTACATGTTCCAAAGGAGAAAATGAGTAAGCTGGATAATAAAGCTAAAAAATACATCTTTATTGGTTATAAAGATGGTCATAAAGGTTACAATCTTTGGAATCATGTAACTAAGAAGACTGTTTATAGTCAAGATGTTGTCTTTAGAGAGATCAAAGAAGATCCCAGACAAGAAGTGACTCCAATAGAAAAAGAACCAGAGAAAATAGAGGTTGAGTTAGAATATGAAGAATATGACTCAATAGAAGAAGTTGAATCAGAAGAATAAGAACCTCATACCTCAGTTTTGAGGAGACCATCTCGTGAAAGAAAGCAACCAAAAAGGTATTCCCCTCCTGATTTTTGGTCTAATTTTGCTTTATCTATTACTAAGGATGATCCTAGAAATGTGAAGGAAGCTATTGATTTAGAGGATAGAGATCTATGGAAGAAGGCCATGGTTGAAGAAATGGATGCCTTAGACAAAAATCAAGCTTGGGATCTAGTTTAGTTACCGGCTAGAATAAAAGTTGTTGGAAGCAAATGGTTGTTTAAAAATAAGCTGAATGCAGAAGGTAAAGTAGAGAAGTACAAATCCTGCTTGGTAGAAAAGGGTTATTCTCAGGTAGAGGGAATTTATTTTGGTGAAATATTTTCTCCTATTGCAAACTTAACTATATTAAATTCTTTCTTGCTATTTCTCTTGCTTTTGATCTTGAAGTAGAGTAGATGGATGTGAAGACATCATTCCTACATGGGGACCTGAAAGAAGAAATCTACATGAAGCAACCTAAAGGATTTACAGTAAAGGGTAAGAAGGAGCTTTTTTGCAAGATGAATAAGTTCCTTTATGGTATAAAACAGTCTGCAAGGATGTGGTACTAGAAGTTAGAAACACACATATTGGGACTGTGATTTGTGAGAAGCAAAGCTGATCACTGTGTCTACTTCAAGCAAGTTGGAGAACATTTTGTTTATGTAGTGTTGTATGTCAATGACATGTTGTTGGTTGGAAAAAACATGAAGGTTATCAAGGAGATGAAAACGTATCTACCCTCCAAGTTCGACATGAAGGATCTCGGTACTGCTAATTTCATCTTGGTAATGGAGATCAAGAGAAACCATGCAGAAAGGATCTAGTTGAACTAGAGAAAATATGTGGAAACAATATTGCACAGGTTTAATATGCAGGAATGTAAACAATAAAATTTCATATTCCTGTAACTGTGAGATTATCTACAAAGTAGTGTCTCGAGACTAAAGAATAAAAATAATACATTTCCCATGTTCCTTACGTTAGTGCAGTTGGAAGTTTTATGTATTCCATGGTATGCACCAGACTAGACATTTCCCATGTAGTGGGAGTTTTGAGCCGGTATATGTCAAAACCACGAAAGGAGCACTAGACAGCTATGAAGAGGGTGTTCATGTATATGTGTGGAACAATGAATAGTGTAATATGTTATCAAGGAAGAACTAGACATGACAAAGTGTTGAATTTACATGGCTTTGTTGATGCTAACTGGGTTGGATATTTGGATCATAGAAGATCTATAAGTGAGTATGTATTTAACCTATTTGGAGGTGTTATCAATTGGATGAGTAAGAGATAGGTTGTAGTGGAACTTTCAACTACATAAGTTGAATACATGGAAACCACTCATGCAAGTAAAAGGATGTATGGTTGCAGAGATTGTGTTCAGCCATTGTGTTTGAACAACAAGCTGTAAGGTTAGATTGTGATAGTCAGAGTGCAATCTTCTTGGCAAATAATCTTACTTATCACTCAAGAGCGAAGCATATTGATGTGCAATTTCACTTTGTAAGAGACATGGTTGAAAGAAAGAAGGTGTTATTGGAGAAATTCGACACTTTGAAGAATGTTGCAAATTCATTAACAAAATATGTGAGCATTGAGAAGTTCTCTTGGTGTAAGGAGCAATGGGCATTCATGCCCTAGATTGTTGATCCAATAAAATATTGTACCCCCTGTATGCAAAGAAAACAACAAGTGGGAGAATGTTGAGTATGTGAACTATATTCTTTGCATGTGTGTCAAGGAAAATTTTAAGGGCGAAATTTAGCCAATGGGCTATTTTTCTATGTTTTTTTCCCAAAAAAAATTATCAATTTGCATTTTTTGAAGCCTTATTTCACCCAGTTTTTGATGGGGTAAATTTTTTTTCAGTCTAAAAATCACTAGATTATTATATAAACTATATAAAATCTTTAGAAATTGAAATATGTTTAGAAAAATATCGCCAAATATTTTATAAATATCGTCAAATATTTTATAGTTGACATTTTAAGAATTGGTAAGATTCGCCAAGGTTTATACACTTTTAAATAAGTACAGATTCTTAATATTTTCCTTGATGTGTGTGTGGGGGTCGTGCATCTTTGACCGCACCTGACGATCCCCTCTATCTAGTGCTCTGCCATATGCATCGAGCATTGCGCGTGGTGCTGGATCAGGGGTGGTTATAGGGGGGGGGGGGGGCATGCCGAATCCCTCCCCCTTCAGCGAAGTGGACATCGGAAATGGCTAGCCCATTTCCGATACAAGCGAAGCAAGTTCAATTTTTGTTTTGGCTATTTTCGGCCTATTTTTGGGTTCTTTCTAAAAATATGTAATTTAATCCTAGTTAAGGGATTGGCATATTTTTTCTAATCTAGGTTAATGGATTAGGGTTTTGGATGTTGTGGAATAGCTATATTTGTATTGTGGGTGGTTAATAATCAATATAAGAAAATAAGAGGTGCAACTCTAAGTTTTGTTGGTTTTCTCGGTTAAGCATTTCCAGGGTAAATCTTTGTGTATTATGTGTGAATGATGTGATGTAATCTCTATTTTTCTTAAAACAATCTATATGCTTTGCTTCTCTACAACAGGTTTAAAACTTGCAAATACCTCACGAAAATGCTTGAATTCATTTGGTTGCCACCTAGACATGTGAGAGTGTGATTTATTTATAAATATGATTTTGAAACTTCTCCATGAATTCTCAAATAGGAATTTCGTCCTCAAGCAAGTCGATCCTCTTAAGCGGTGTAGGTGAAGAAGACAATGCATTCAAGGTAACATATTCATCTCTTCCACGTAAATGTGATATCTAACAATCCAGAGAGTGCTAGATCGATAGAGAAATTTGTATGGAACAATGCCAAATTACCACATTCAAAGCATCTTCTTCCACCTACACATATTTTACTAAAAAACACATCCTGAAAATTCTTTTTGCACAATATCGTAGATTTAGTACCTAACTCCTTACATCAAGCACTTCACAGAAATCCCAAAGAACCTTCCCATTCACTTTGAACTTTAAGGAAAGCAAAGCCTCTTGGTATAACATCACTAAAGTATTGAATATATTGCAATAGTTTGAAGAGATACTTGGGAAATCAATGCTTAATCTCCATTGACGTTTGAATGAACATGTAGTCTCACTAAAAGCATAAAAAATATTTACAAAATATCAAATTATGAGTAAAGCGATCTACAATTGTAAGGTCCACGGACAAGAAACGAATTTGATCATGATTTAAAGAGAAAACAAAGTTAGCCTCAAATATGTTATAAAAAAGGGGTGAACTAGGGTATTGTTTGAAAATTTATTTTTATAACGATGTACCATTTAAAAGGAGGTGATAAAACCATACGATTTTTTTTTTAAAAATATTTAAGAATAACAATACTACAACACTCTTTCACGACAAAGAAAATTAGAATTCCAAAATGGCATTTCTAAACTATTCTTCGTTGTATAATAATTTCAAGAATGATATAATAGATGGAGAATGGCCACCTATATCAAAAGAATAGATGGATAATGACCACCTATATCAAAGAATATAGGAAATGAGATTAATAGGATATGGGATTGATCTTTTGTTTTTGTGTTTAAGTGAATTTGAGTAATCACCGGTAGGCGTATTGTGCTAATGAGTTGCTGAATTTCAAATGGGGAAAATCAAATTATATTGTGTTGACAATCTTTGGCATAATCTCTCTCTATATAACCAATTAATAAACCTTATATGCATATTAAGCATTGTTATCTTTGTAATTTCTGATTTCTCCTTAATAAGTGATGTATCTATATTTATTTTCAATAAATAATATAAATTTATTTTTACTTTCACATTGTAAAAACATTTACGCCTAATCTTGACATCCAACATGAATTTAATATCTATATGCCTTGCTGCTCGGTTTAATATCTATATTAATATTTTGCTTCGTTATTGATTTTTTCAAGGATTCATACCAAGGTTCGTCAATGGTAAAATGCTTAAATATTAGGACGAACTTGATTTCATAATTCAAAATTCAAGTTAATATTTTCAGAGAATATATGTATACATTCAAATTGAAAATTCAAGTTATATATATATATATTTTCAGAGAATATGTATACATTCAAATTGAAAATTCAAGTTATATATATATATAAGAAAATAATCTTTTTATTCGAATTGAATAAACATGCAATGTCCAAGGACTTACATAAAAGAGTTACAAAAGATTTACATCCCAACCAAAACTTTGGTTGATATAACATCCCAACAAACTTTACATTTTCTCTATTATCATACATACAGCCCATTGATGCTTATGTCAACATTATTAAGTCTCTGTCAACACCATTTCTTATTCCCTAAACTTTGATGAGTCCCGGAATCACTGCTAGTGCAATTTTCGAGAGCACATCAGTTTTAGAATTCAATTCTCTATAAACATGGGAAAAGGAAGCGACCTCGAACTCCTGAAGAAGAACTCGAATTGTTGAAAGTAAATGATGCAAATGAAGGCAACGAACTATTTTTATTTGTCACCCAATCTATTACCATTTTTGAGTCCCCAAACAATTGCAAACATGTAACATTTTTTGACTGGGTGACTTTTAAAACTTCCCATAAAGCTGTCAGCTCTGATTTGTTGTTGGAATAGTGACCTGGAGCATTTTTTAGATTGTATTTGAGAGAATCTGACATGAAAAGAACTGCCCCTGCTCCACCTAAGGGAGGGAGGGAATACATATATATATGAATGGTGTATTTAAGCTTTTGTATGAACAAATCTATATTATGATTCACAATTCATTTATCAAAATTGAAATATAGAAATCTATTTAATTATCAAAATTCAACAAATATAAAAATTTGCTACAAAATTTATGTGCTTGGTAGGTGCATAGTTACACTATTTAAAATTTAACTTATTGGCAGGTGCACAGTTACACTATTTTCCTATATAGAGACAACACACAATTTCAATGGGAGATAATCAAATATATTATGCAAAATCCTTAATCTTCACATTACATATGTTGACAAAAAAATCCCATTATAGTTTACAAGAGATAAAGACAAACTAATTTAGCTATAAATGGGATGATAAAATTAGAAAGATTGAGATAAAATAGTTTGAAACCACTTTGCATTGATACATTTATTTAACTTGGGGAACACCCCCCAAATCGAGGAGACAGTACATATCCGAGAATATGGCATACGTGGGTATTGGAATGTAATGTTGACACCTTCATTTCCATCTGCCTACTTGCACATATGCCATCTACATACTTGCACATCCCACAATGCGGATAACACGCAATGGCCTAAACAGGAACTTGGGACTCATAGGACATTGCAGATTTACTAGCTCTTTTTGGAGATTTGCTAAAACTAGAGTGGATGATTAACCATTTGAAGAAATCAAAGGACATGTACCTGATACAATGCACATACAAGATGTTCATTAGAGAGTATATGTGGTTTACACTACTTTAGTAGAAATCTAAAACTTACCTCAGCTTGTCATTAAAAGATGTGGAGATTTAAAGGGTTCAAAGCTAAAAAGTTGCCAAAAGTTTGATGGGTATCATCTTTGAAGGGTCGCATGGTGTTGGTAATTATAATATAATCTATTTACGGTCTCTACTCATCGTGAAATAGAATTCATAAACAATCTACTTATAATAATTTAATTATCCAGATGGATATAGGTGGCCACCCACCTATTCTACTGGCTCAAAACAATTTTCCATTTTGACAATTTTCTAGTAATTTTTTATGGTTTTTTGGGTTCTGAACTTTTGAGGTTGTTTTGAGGCCCTAAATAATGTTTTTTTGGCCATTCGAGGGGCCACTGGTTTCTGATGGCATGTATTGTCTCCAATCAAAAGTTGTAGAGCTTAGATAGACCTTTCAAACATGCTATCGAGTGCCCCAAACAAAGATCGTATGCAAAATTTATGACCTTGGGAAGTTGATTGTTTGACTAACCACCTTGGGGTTGCAAACTTTATGATGGTCCATCTTCTAGGGTTAGGTTTTTGGATGTTTATGGTTCATGCCCTAGTGCTTATGATAAATAGGCCCTTTCGGCCTCTTTTTGTACTCATATTGTCATGAATGAGCATAGCCTCCGCATCTCTCCTCAGAGATATAACTACCACCATTATAGCTGCTTTTATTTTATTGTTTGTTATGTTTCATTCATTTTAATAGAATCTGAGCTTACTGTATAACAGTGTTTCTTGCAATATATCCGTGTATGTGAATATATACATGCTCTTTCGTTCCGTTCTCACATAAATCCATATCAGGGGTATTGAAGCAATCTGCTCTTGTGGTTTCTTAGTGCATGTCCCTGACGAGGTTTGAATATCGAGAGTTGGGTCTCGAACAAGTTGAGCTTGGGGAAAAACACTCTTGTCGGCCGAAGAAGCCTCACATGGCGAGAGAAGAAAAGAGAGATGATAGATTAGGAGATCCTATTAAGTTGTTGATCGAGGAAGCCCTTGCGCAAGAAAGGAACGAGATGATGGATATTTGTTCCTAGATCCTTCAACAAATGTCGATGGTTTCAGATGCACCTTCAATGAGAAGTTGTTTCAGAGGTGAAACTCTCTTCAAGGTACATGTTAACTTTGACATCCCCTTATTTGAAGGAAACATAGATCCATATGCTTTGGATAAATGGTTAAGTCTATTAGAGGGTTACTTCTCTGTTCAAAAAATTTCCAACAACGAAAAGATCACCTTCGCACTCCTTAAATCCTTCCCCCATATAAGAGATTGGTGTTATAGGTACTTTGAGAGGAATGCGAGGTACGAGTCTGAAATATTCAGGACAGAACCCACTTGGGAATCTTTTGTTGACGTCAAGGGGGAATTCTACCATGTCGGAAACTATGATGACCAATACGCTGGGTGGATGAATTTGTGCTAGGAAAGAGACTAGAAAGTGCCGGATTTTACCAACATATTCCATACCCTGCACTCAAAATTGGTATTTAGAGACTTTGGATGACACTTGGTCCTAATGTACCGTAGTGGCGTACATAGGTACATTCAGATAGAGATGGATTTCCTAGATATATCCTCACTGGGAGATGCTTATCGATGTGCTTTCAAGATCGAGCAAAAATTTAAGGAAAATAATAAGCGGGCGTTTGGGTTTGCAAATCAATAGTAGCAAAATCCTGTAAAAGCCAACCCTAACTCATAAAGAAGAGGACAGAGCAAGGCCAACAAAAATCCTGACAACTAGCCCAACCGCAGGAAAATAAGGGTAATAGGAAGTCAAAGAAGGACACCAGAAAGTGGTGTGAGTTCCACAAAATCCCCCGGCGCAACACTGATGAATTCCACTCAAAAAAATCGTTGTTGGATGAGACAAAATCCCTGGATCTGGACTCTAGCTCGAACTCTAATTCAGAGGAAGAAAAGGGAAAGCAGATCATTGATGCGGAACCTAGTGCCACCATTACAACCGCAAAGATCCAACCAAAAGATTCAAAGGATCCAGAGGAACGAGAGCACCTTTTCCATTCACAACTTTGGGTGCAGGGGAATCACCTACATTTCATTGTTGACAGTGGTATCCAGAAGAACCTCATCTCGGTCAAGGTTGTCAAAATATTGAAGTTGTTGATGGTTCCCCATCCCCAACCATACACCATCGTTTGGCTAAGCCGAGTATGAGACATTCACATCAGTCAACAATGCTTCCTATCCTATGACATCAAGCCCTTCAAAGACGAGGTAATGTGTGATGTTGACCCACTTGAAGTTTGTGATGTTCTTTTACAACAACCATATATGTGGAAACTCCTTTCTGTGTATGAGTCTATACCTCGTAGTGTCATCATTAATTTGGGAAAGAAACTCTATAAGATACTAGATACAATTCCCACTACTACAGTGTCTGTCATCACATCTAAAGAGTGTAGGAAGGTAATCTACCAAACAGGGAAATTCATCCTCTTTATGATTCATTCTGAAGGTGAATGAAATATCACGGCAACAACCACCACCTCTACATGGGGTCTCTCCACACGGTAGAAGCAGGTGGATAAGATAGTGAAAGCATACCGATACATCTTCACCACACCTACCAAAGTGCCATTGCATTTCCAGGTCTAGCATTCAGTTGATTTGATCCCTAGGGTTCCTTTACTGAATGGGATAGTATATACGTGTTCCCTCATGGAAAATGAAGAAATCGAATGCTAGATTCAAGAATTAATCCAAAAAGGGCACATTCGACCCAACTCCTCACCTTGTGGGAGCCTAATTGTGTTGGTATAGAAGAAATATGGGACATGGAAAATCTATATTGACTACCGACCTCTAAACAAGATCACAGTTTGAAATCAGTATCCCATTCCCCAGATCGATGACCTTCTTGACCAACTCAAGGGTGCCAAATATTTCAATAAGATTGATCGAAATTCTAGCTATCATCAGGTGCCAATTGAGTAGAAAAATGTCTAGAAGACTGCCTTCAAATCTAGGGAAGGAATTTTTGAGTGGTTGGTCATGCCTTTCAGCTTGACTAATGCCATAGAAACCTTCATGAGGATCATGGATGATATTCTCCATTCATTCACCAATTATTTTGTGGTTGTATATCTAGATGATATCCTCATCTACATCAGAACATGGGAAGAACATTTGCAACATATCAACCAGGTCATCAGCACCCTACAACAACACAAGTTATAGGCCAATCTAGAGAAGTAATCATTTGGAATGGAGAGGGTTCAATATCTTGGATACATCATGTATGAACATGGTGTGCATTTGGATCCGGCCAAGATCCAAGCCATTTGTGATTGGATGACCCCGACAACCCTCACATAGCTTCGTAGCTTCCTAGGCCTTGCCAACTTTTATTTGGTCCCTTAGCCAAGTGACCAAAGGGGGATCTAAGGCCAATTTTGTCTGGTCCAAGCAACAACAACAAATATTTGAAGAGATGAAGCAACGCTTATGTTCAAATCCCATCCTTACCTTACCATATATGCAATAGCTCTTTGAGATTGAGACATATGCTTTAGAATATGTTGTTGGTGCATTCCTCACATAGCATGGCTATCCAGTGGCGTATCACAGTGATATTATTTCAGATACATTCTGTAAGTACCCCACCTATCATAAGGAAATGTATTCCATTGTCCAATCCCGTCGCCAATGGAAGCATTACATCCTAGGAAAAGAGATGGTCATCCACACTAATCACAAGCCCCTATAGTTCATGCAAACCCAAGGAAAGTTACAAAATGAACGCCACCAAAAGTTGTCCACCTACTTGCAAAAATTCCACCTGAACATTAAATATAAGAAGGGCAACACTAATCGAGTCGTTGATTGCCTCAGTTGACCTCCAGTAGCAGCACTGACCACAATGCTCAACTCTTGTGGCCATGATACCTTCGGGTGGCCTCAACTATATGACAGTGATCCCGAATTCACTTCCATCTATCAAGCCTTATGTGCAGGAACACCAATGGAAGACTTTCATATCCAGGAAGGATTTCTATTCCACCTAGGCTATCTTTGTTTTCCTTCAAGCAAGCATGCAAAGTTGATTTTGGAAGCGCATTATAGTCGGGTGGTAGGGAAATTTGGAACTGAAAAGGAAGTGGCGATATTGCATAATTATTTTTATTGTCATAATATCTGACAAGATGTTAGCCGGTATATCAGATCCTGCATTGCCTGCACCATCATGAAACATGCCATTAAGAAGCAAGGGTTGTACACCCATCTTCTTTCTCCTAATGAGCCATGGGAATCCATATCCATGGATTACATGTCAAGACTACCTTCAACCAAGCATGGTAATGACTGTGTGTTTGTGGTCATGGATCATTTCTCTAAGATGGCCACTCTAATAGCTTGCAAGAAGAGAATGTTCATTGAAGCCACTGTTAAGCTAGTGTTTGGGTTCATTTCGAGATACCATAGACTTCCATTTCAGATCGGGACAACAGGTTCCTAAGAACCTTCTTGTACAGCCTATGGGCATTGATGGTGTTATCCCTAAAGTTGAACCTAGAATACAGGGGTTCAAGCTTAAGGAAATCTTAGATGGTAGGAATGGGACATCTACACAATAATTCTTAAGTTTTTCTGGTGGTAAATGAAGGTATGAGTTAGGTTGGATGATTAAATAGAAGACAAGGATAATATAAAAATTTCAATATATAAATAGAAACAGAAAATGACTGTGATCATAAACCTACAAATGCAAGAGCTCAGATATCATTTCATAATTGGGGCATAGTTGTATACTATTCAAAAGAATCACAACATGAAATTTAGACCATGTATAGACAAAATACTGATAGCATATACTTCATAGATTAAAAAAAGACAGGCTCAAATATCATATTTTATTTCATAAACAGTCATTTCTATAACATATCAACATAAGAAAACATCATACATGCCTGTACAAAAAAGCTTCTAAGATCGAACTTCCATCATGTTGTTCATATTCCAACCCCTTCTATTTCATGTCTATCTCATATATATACAAAAAGTTGTTCAAAACATAACAATTAATAGATCCTATTCTATTGGATCTAATTCCTAAAAAAGTGGAACAAAGTTTTGAATTTGAGTCTTTCGAACCCTTAACATAAGTAAAATAGCAAGACAATATTCCAACTATGAAATCCTATCACTTAACTATAGCAAAACAAACTAGATGCTTCTAGATGACTCAACTAGAATAGCCAGGTCATCTAGAACTTGTGATCTTCTTTGTAACTTGGTATATTCAACATCAGTATTGTGATCTCGCCCTTGTAATTTGTCTAGTTGGATCTTCATTTGTTTGTATTCCTTATGCAAGGCTCTCTTCTTTTGAAATGACTCTTTAGCTACAGCTGCTAACTTCTGATAATCAGAATCCTTCTGCCCCAAATCCTCTCGAAGCATTTTATTTTCCAACATTAGACTTTCATTAATATTTTGCAGGTACTGGCACTGTTCCCTGTAAAATTTCAAGGTTTTCTTCACCTAGTCTAATTCAGGGACTGTCTCTATTTCCTCTGCACCCATTGCAATATCCTCTTTCAGTATGCCCTTAGAACTTGATGCTTGATTCATGTCATGAACCTGCTTCTTTTCAAACAATGCCTCTAGTACATATCCCATATTTGTCTGCATATCTATGAAATTTTCATTCTCAGAAATGAAAACATCAATTTCTTGCTTTTCCATCTCGTTATCAGAATCATTAATTGGGACAATTTCATTCCCCTTCACAGGTTGCTTCAACAATCTATTTTCTACAACCATTTTAGTCCTAGACCTTGTCCTTGGCCCAAAACCCACATTTTCTGTGTTTATAGTTTTTATTGCCTCATCTTCTTCAGCAATTGTTTCTTTAACAACCAAAATCAACATATCAGGTTCTGGTAAACTAGACTGGTCAAGGGTGTTCTTACCTTCAGTAACATTTGGTATGATTTGCCCTGTTTCATCCTTTCCTTCAAACTCTGTAACCTGTACCTGTTTATCTGGCAATTTTGTTTCATTGCCTTTCTCCTTGGAAGGTTTCGTCTTCTTCTTTATTTCAAAACCCTGTTCAATGAGAAATTGATCCTAGCTTTTCCCTATTTGTTGCAAATGATGAAGAACTAAAAGTTTGATGAGCCCATGATGAAAAATGGAGCGTTCTGTGTGTTTCGGATGACCCTGCACCCATAAAACCATTTTATGCAAGCTTCTCCATAAATAATAGGGTAAATTGATTTTCTTGCTGCCATGTAAATGCATCAGCAGTCGAATGTGGCATCTCAGCACCTTATCGAAACGACCATCACAAGTGACATAGTTTTGAATCATCTCCAGAGGGATTTTCCAATTAGGTTTAACTTGGCTTACATGAACCCCATTTTGCCAATTTAAATCTTCAAAACCAGTGAGTAAAAATTCACTGTAATCTCCTTCGAATTCTTTCTGCTTGAACCAGGTTTCACCTTCAGCTGGGACGCCAATGACCTATGATATAAACTGTTCCATAACTATTACCCTGAAGCTTTTAAAATCAACAACCCCATCTTTGTAATTCTTAATAAATGCCTTAGTCACCTGGGGGTTATATCCTTGCAATTTTTCATAGTAAATCAACCACCCTGCGTCTCTCATCAACTTTGTTGCTTTTGGAAATTGCAAAAGCCACTGGACGTTGTTCGGTTCGGCTCTACATGGGAAACCACCTGGTTTCTTTCTTTCTTGCACCTGCAAGGTTTCCTCCATGTTTTACCCTTTTCAAAATGAAATGTGTGCTATGAAAACCCTACTTTGCAAGGTTCATTCCAGAAATCACACTTCTCTGTCCAGCAATCTGCTAACTTCGATGCCTGGAAGCTCATACTCATCAACCATTGTTGTGTACTTGTTCAATTGCCAACTGTCAAATTAAACAGGCTGCCACGCCTTATGAAGTACCAGATTCATGCATGTGGGTAATTCATTTCGAATTATAATCAATGCAAATCACAATTATGAACTTTTAAAACCCCTGTTAAATCATAATTTGATATTTTTGCAAAATTGATAGCATTTTCTATAATACTGACAGCATTTTCAAATTCGAAATTTTGGCACATGCTATTAGTTTGACATTTAAATCAAATTTGATTAATAATAAAGTTTCCAAACATTTGAAAACAACGTTCAAACCAAGAAATTAAACTTTATTGTTGAAAATAAATATAAACTAGAGCCTGTCTTATTTAATCATGAAAATATAACAAAAATATACTAGGGTGGCATAAAAATTAAGAAAAATGAAAGGAATGCATGAACTAGGTAAATGGAGAAAATGAATGGAAATAAAGTAAGGGTTGTACAAATCTAAAGAACAAGCCTAGAGATAACAGATGGATACCAAGCTCACCAAATCGACTACATTCCATCCCCAAACCAATGGAAAAGCATAGGTAGTCAACCATATGATTGTGCATATTCTTAGAATGTTCAATTCTAAACATCCCCGCACATGGGATTATATCCTTCCATATGTTCAACATATCTATAACAGATCCCTTCATAGCTGTACTAGACACAATCCTTTTCAGGTGTGCTTGAGGTTCCAACCATTGGCCGCAATTGATTTAGCTTTGCCCATCGTATCCACACAGGAGGACTCTTCGCATGCTCATATTGAGGATGATAAGGCTAAAAAATTTGTTGAATGAATCCTTCACATTCGCCAACATGTCCATGATATTTTGGAAAAATCCAATACCAAGTACAAGCAGCGACATGGCTAGCATTGGGTTCCACACAAGTTCCAAGTGGGTGATAAGGTTTGGTTGCATTTGCAAAAAGAGAGGCTCACAGGACCCCATATCAAGCTTCGTCCACTTTGATATGGGTCATACACCATCACTAAATCATTCGGGGAGAATGCCTTCGAATTAAGCACTCCTCCATTCTTGGGCTTGCATCCAGTATTCAATGTGGAGATCCTTCGCTCCATATTTTCCATCACTGCTATACACATCAGAGGTAGAAGAACAATTAAAACCTAAATAGATTAACCATGATTGCATGGGATAGGAAACCACTGATTGAATCATTAACAAACAGGTTAAGGGAACCCAATAGTAGAAGATTCAACTATATAGGGTTTTCAAAGCAGGGCAGCTACTCCACCAAGGCAAGTGGTTCACATGGAGTCAAGTTCAACAAAAGTTTCCCCATTTGATGGGGGAAATAAATGAAATGGAGACCATTATTTCCTAATGGGAGAGTAATAATCCATATGGGTATAGGTGGCCACCCACCTATTCCAATGGGTCAAAACAATTTTCCATTTTGGCAATTTTCTAGTAATTTTTCTACGGTTTTGGGGTCTTGAACTTCTAGGGTCGTTTTGAGGTCCTAAATGATGGTTTTTGGATATTTAGGGGGGCAATGGTTTCCAACGAAATTCATTAGCCCTAGTCAAAATTTGTATAGCTCGGATAGACATTTCCAACGAGCTATCAAGCACCCCAAATGGATATAGTATGCAAACGTTATGACCATGGGAAGTTAACTGTTTGATTAACCATATTGGGGATGCAAAATTTATGATGGTTCATCTTCTAGGGTTAGGTTTTTGAATCTTTAGGGTTCCTTCCCTAGTTCTTATGATAAATAGGCCCTTCCATCCTCTTTTTGTATTCATCTTATCATAGATGATCGTAGCCGCCACATCTCTTCTCATAGATATAGCTACCATCATTCTATTTGATTTTATGTTATAGTCTGTTCTATTTCATTCATTTTAATAGAATCTGAGTTTACTGGATGACCGTGTTTTTTGCAATATATTTGTTTATGTGAATATTTACATGCTCTTTCATTTCATTCTCACATAAATCTAGATCATTTAAACCATGACGGTATTCTTTCAAGCCTTTTTTGATTAATTGTTGGGACACTCAATTGTCACTCCGAGTAGAAACATGCAGCTATAGCATAAATTGCATTTGCATGATCTAATTAGTTTAAGACCTTGAAGCATCTTCTTTGGGGTTGTAGTTTTGCAAGATCATGTTGGCGGCTGGTGTAGGACCATCACATGGGTCTACTACATGATAAGCTTCATGTCTCCAGATGCACATAATGTCCTTTCTCTTAGGATGGAAATTTATAGGCCTCTTGTTATCCATCTGGTAAGCAGTCGCACTGTAAATTGCGATCATGAGAGCAGCGCCAATACGACATTTTCGATTTGGTTGAATGATGGAAAGATTGTCCCATAGAACAATGTGAATCATGTTTCTATTTGCTTGAGAATTCGTTGATCCACTAGGCGTAGCATATTGAAAACTTGGTCTCTTGCATATTAGCAATCAATCACAATTAGAAGAGCACAAAGTGGTTCTATTCAACCATGGATGGAAAGGAATATGTAAATGGAAAAGAGCACATGTTATTGAATTAGAATCATTGAAAAAATGGAGGCAGAAAATTACACATGCAAGGAAAGAAAAGCTTCATACTTTATATGTTCATCAATTCCACGAGAAGTTGCATTTGAAGCTTCCCACACTGCCTCTTTCTTTATAAACAAGTCATAAAACTTGATGAGAACTCGACATTGTTCTCGTCATTTTTGGGGTCAATTTTAGTAGTTGTTTTTACCTTCGTTTCAAAAAGTGTGTATACTGGTAGTACCATTTTTCATTTTGAGCTATTTTTTTGTGATTTTGAAACTTCTTGGTCATAAAGAAACTATACTTTTTATTTACAAATGCATTTTTTCAAATTTTACAAAAAAAATACATTTAGTAACTAGTTATAATGAAAAAATACACATTTTTATTTTATTTTCTTTAACATTAAGAAGCTAGTTAGAACGAAAAATATATACATTTTCGAAGTTTTTTCATTAACTTTTCTCTTAAAGAAGTCATTTTTGGGAAATTTCTAAAAAAATGAGTAAAAAGACATTTCAAACCATTTTTCAATGTATTTTAAGATATTTGATGTATAAAAATGATACTATTTAACATTATTTTCCATAAAGTGATGATTCACATAAACTCAACAAAACGTATACCATATATTTCTAAATAGCATATTAAAAACATAATAGTTATTCTCAAAATAAATCCTTACAGTCAAAACATTACAAAAATATCTTATCAAATTTTTGTCAACTTTGATATTTTCCTCAACGATATGAAACTAATCAACAATATCACATAGACCAGAATCTTTATCGAACTTGACATTTTATGCTGCTTGGCTCCCTTCCAAGACCTCATTGGGTCCTCTACTTCTGCAAAATGCCCAAAGTGATCTTTCCAAAACATCCCTTTTAAAGGAGGTTGAGGTTCTTTTGATATCTTTGCCACAAGTGACTCACTAAATTCTCCTTTCTTCCATCCAACTTCTTGCATTTCATCTGAAAGAACTTTCATAGCATTAATTCTTTGCTTCATATAATTGCACTGTAGTGGATCATTATCAATCAATATACAATTTCTTCCTTTTTGTAATAAACATGCTATTGTTGTACCTAATCACCACATACAAAAAAAAAGTTAAATAGCATAATGAAACATAAATTTAAAAAATATATATTAATGAATACATATTATGGCACTAGTTTCATATGTAATATCATAACTATTACCTGATCCCGAGAACAAATCTGAAACCCAATCTCCTTTTTTTGAAAAAGTATCTATGAGATAATTAATCAATTCTTGTAGCTTCTGGTAAATATTTACAGTCTCTCCTTTCAAATCCCTTTCTTCATATATTAATTTTTTAACCACGGCATTATAAGACAATATTCGACTATATTTTCCTTCACTCTTTTCATTGATTAAAAGAGATACATAGGTCTCATCTTTTGTCCAACATGCAAGATGTATATTTTCAGTATCACTCATAAGTGGATCACTGTTGGAGCTACGGATATTAGCTTTATTCCTGTAACACAATATATAAGAATCTAATTAAATTATAGAAAAATAAATTTGATTTCTAAATTCAAATGTTTAATAATACACTGCAGATATCTTACCGATAAATTTGTTTCCTTGAGTTTGCTTTATCTTTTAAGGTTGTTAGCACTGGTCCTTCTTGTACATCTGAATGGAAAATAAGAAATATCCATAGAAGTGATGTTTTGATGTCCATAAATCCCGAAACCACTTTATTGAATGAATCGTATGCATAAGTCTCACAATCATAAGTAATGTTTGCACAATCACCCAAAATCACTTTATATTGCACAGTGTTGAGCCCATTGCAAATGTGATGATCAAGGGTATGATCAAGTTCAATGTTTGCAAGACTATGTCTTCTTTGCTGTTCTATTTCAGCTCTTTGAATATGAATTTTGAAAGACTCTGGTACTATACTCTTCTTTAGCATATTTGAAAACAAAATTATATCCATAAGTAATAAAATAGAAATGAATTCACTTAGAAATAAATAAAATAGAATATATCATAAATCATCACACATTTTTGTATGCAACAAAAAAATGTTTTAAGTTTTCTATGGAGCTTGAATCCATATAGTTGCATTTGACATCATCCCAACTCTTCTCACTCAACATTATAACCATATCCTCTTGTATTTTCATGTAAACCTTATGACTACATGATGTAAAAATAAATGACATTTACAATGATATCTAATAATATAACAAAATGCTTAATTAATAAAAAATATTAAACTCAAAAATAAACTTTAAAACATAAAAACAACCTACAAACTTACTTTTCAAATTCATTGTACATTTCCTCCATGGATAATTCACCTGAATTTACACATGACAGTATTGTAGATATAAGTGTTTCATCTTTCACACCTTGCAATGATATCTAAGGTGTTATAGTCATATCTTTTGGAAAATTCTTGACGTTAGGGCCTCCTTGACTCTTGCTCCATGCAACTGCTTTATTTTATTTACCTTTCGATTTTTTATGCCAATATTCTCTCACATGTTAAATATGTCATCAATCAAATCCAATATGGGCCCCATTCTAAATGCCTACTGAAAATAGTATCTACAGCTCTGAATGCATCTCTCAAACCTTTATGTTTCACATTTTCCTCTTTAATATGGATACTTATTTCCATACAACATTGTTTCCAGAAGTTTGCATCAACTTTCGATCTATCCCCACCACATATTTGTTCAAATTCATTGTGGATAAATATAACCCTTTGAATGAATGCCATGGAAATTCTATAGTCACTATTTGTGTTATGATCCCATGCCAATAATTTTTCTTCCACATCCATTAAAGCAACATAAATGATGCATTTCACTGTTTGAAAATTAAGCTTTTGGGAAACTCTTGCATCAATTCTCTTCTAGCCTCTGCAGAATGATTTCCCCCCAAAACATAGTAGTTGTAATCAAAACATATTGATTCATCAAATGCATCTGTAATAGGAACATCTTTGAGGTCAACAAGAACTAGGTAGTCAACCACATGTGCATAGGGATTGTGCCTCATCAATGCTTTCAAGTTATGAACATGCAAGTGACGTGGTTTCCTAATTTGATACTTCTCTTGGAATTTTATGGGTCTATAAAGTTTCTTCACATTTGAATCAAATGTATGCCCATTGTGAACCGACTTATCCCTTCGCAATCGATCTCGAATAGCATTTTATGTTGTCTTGACAACACCATCATCTAGATCACCTCCTGGAGTGATGATTTCCAAATTGTCCCCCAAGTTTTCACTCTGATTTTCAACGATAACATTGGATTGAACGTCTTGTCTCCTCCTTTTATGTATTGAAGCAGTTGTATCTAAAAGAACAACCTGCTTATCAGGAATGGAAACACCCTCATCCATACGTATTTTGGAAGAGTGTTCTCACTCTTACCAACAAAAGTAGCATCCTCATCAGCAAAAATTCACCGATCATGTTCAGCTGGGCGAGATATCCCTTTAAATGTAACCTTCCTAGGTACTTCATTTGATTGTTGGATGCCTTTCCTTTATGTGATTGTACTTCTTCAATATGAACATTTTGCACTTGTTTCTTCTTTTTTGTTTCTCCCTTATTTGGTGCTTCTCCCTTATGAAGAGTGACATTAATGATATCCATCGGATTTTCTTCTGTAGAATAAATTCCATTCAAAATATGAGAAAGTGGCATAGCAAACAAAAATAAAAAAACTATTGTATTAAATATATTACATTGTCATATAATCCAAATTATAAAAAATTAAAAAGTATAGAAAAATATAGAAACTTACACTCTTGCACTTAATATCGTTCACGACTCCTGCACAAAATTATGTGAAAATTTTGTTGACCTTATAGTTTGAAACCTTAAAAAAATATCGGATTTTGACATAGGTTTTAGCTTGTTTCACTAGTGCATAAACAATTTCTTTACCCTACACCAAACAAATATCTCGCAACAATCCTGATGAGTGATAATATGTTTTAAGATATTTAAATGTAGCACAATATAAGTGAATACTATTTGGGTTGTCTTGATATTTCTCTTTCACAAACCAAGAAGAGTCCATTTTCTCTTCATCAGGTGCATATTTCCATTCTCTAGCATTCTTGGTTTTTAAATCCTCACTGGATAGAACTTCATCATGCGCAACATTATCAGATGGATCAACTGTTTTTTTTATGACTTCATCAATGATCTTGCTCCATAGCTGTATACAGATAACTTTCTTGATGCCATTCTCCCTATAGTCAGAAACAAAAAAATTTAGTATATGTTTTGAAAAAACAAACTTACACTTAAAAACAAATTTAACATTTAGTTAAAAAAAATAATTTTTTATTAGTTTTTCCTTTGGGTTGAGAGCACACCCTTTGTGCTCGGCCATGCATTAGGTTCCTGAAGGGGGCCCGAGGGGAGGAGCTTAGATCCTCCCTCATGCTCCCAGAGCGACGACACTAGGGCTCACCCCTTTGGGCGCACGAGGGAGGAACTAAGATCCTCCCCTCGAGCCCTTTAAGCGCCCATTGCATAGCCCTTGGGATATGCAATGGACGCCCAAAGGGGGCCCAAGGGAGGAGCTGAGATCCTTCCCCGTCCCCACTTTGGGTGCCCCCCCATTGCACCTTCCCAAATAGATGGTAGTTATGGGCACTTGAATGAGGCCAGGGGAGGAGTCGAGCTCCTACTCGCTTCAAAAAGGGCTGGGATAATATCGTCCCTGTGGGAAGTGGGGAGCATCTCCACTCCTCCCCTGGATCCCTTTGGGCGCCCATAGCGCCCGCCCAATGGGTGTCGCGATTTTTTGTAGGCGTTATGGGCTTCCAAATGGCACCCGGGGGAGGAGTGGATATCCTCCCCGCTACCCAAATGGGCGGGATTCCCGCCCCTTTGGGAAGTGAGGAGGAGCTCTGCTTGTCCCCCAAGCGTTGTTTGACCTGGTGCGATGGGATCCCGAGGGGGCCCGAGAGGAGGAGCTTAGATCCTCCCTCGTGTTCCCAAGTGGGCGTGCCCTGGGGATTTTCCTTTGGGTGCATGAGGAAGGATCTAATCTTTAGCTCCTTCCCTCATCCCCCCTTTCGCCCCAAATTAAAAAATAATATTTACCCAAAGGGCATGCCCAAGCCCAAACAAAATAATTAAAAAAAATACGCTAAACTTTCAAAATTTACATAATTTTTTTTTTAACATTTGCATTACTGATCCAGGTGGATATCGGTGGTGGCCCACCTCTTCCAACTGGCTCAAAACAATCTTCTGACAATTTTGGTAAATTACTATTTTTAGCAGTTTTTCAGATCCTGAACTTCCGGAGCCATTTTGAGGCCCTGAACGACATTTTTTGGTGATTTGGGGGACCAAATGGTTGCCAATGGCATGCATTTGGGCCCAGTCAAAAGTTGTAAATCTCAGACAGACCTTTCCAACGGGCTACCGAGCGCCCCAAACGAAGATCGTATGCAAAAGTTATGACCCCAGGAAGTTGACTGTTCAACTAACCACCTTGGGGCCGCAAAATTTATGACGGTTCATCTTCTAGAGTTAGGTTTTTGGATGTTTGGGATTCTTTCCCTCATGCTTATGATAAATAGGCCCTTCCGGCCTCTCTTTGCATCTCTTGGCACGAATGAGCATAGCGGCCACATCTCTTCTCAGAGATAGCTAGCACCATTCCAACTATTGTATTTTACAGTCTGTTCTATTTTTGCTATTTGATAGAATATGTGTTTACTGTATCATTGTGTTCTTGCAATATATCTCTGTATATGATTCTGTATATGCTATCTTTTGTTTCATTCCCACATAAATCCGGATCAGTGGTATCAGAGCGGTCTGCTCTTTGATTGTTTCTCGGTGCATGTTCCCGACGAGGTCAAGATACAGAGAGTTGGGTCTCGAACTAATTTCACTTGGGGAAGACCACTCTCGCTGCCCCAAACGGCCTCCCATGGCGGAAGAAAAGAGAGACGACGGAGCAGTAGATCCTATCAAGTTGTTGCTGGAGGAATCCCTCGCGCGACAGAGGAACGAGATGATGGATAATTTCACCGAGATCCTTTGACACATGCCAATATCAGCAAATGCACCCTCAACAAGTAGCCATTTCGGAGATACGACTCCCTTCAAGGTACAAGTTAATTTTGATATCCCTTTATTTGAAGGCCAAATCAATGCCGATGCCCTAGATAAATGGTTGAATCTACTAGAAGGGTATTTCTCTGTCCACAATTTTTTCGATAGGGAAAAGATCGTCTTTGCACTCCTCAAGGCCGTCCCCCATGTCAAACATTAGTGGTAAACTTATTGTGAGAAAAACTCATTAGACGAGTCAGGATTGTTTGAATATTCCAATCCCACTTGGGCCTCTTTTATAGATGCCGTCAAGGAACAATATTACCCTGTTGGAAACTATGATGACCAGTACACAAAATGGACCATTCTGCACCAAGAGAGGGACCAAACGGTGTCGGAGTACACCAACAAATTCCATACCTTGCGCACAAAGTTGGGTATCAAGAACTCCGAGCGGAACCTAGTACTGAAATATCGCAGTGGCCTACATCAGTACATACGAACAGAGATGGATGTCCTGGAAATCTCTTCACTCGGATCCGCCTATCGATATGCTGTCAAAATCGAGCAGAAATTTCAGCAAAAGAACAAGCGTGACTTCGGACCTACATAGAAGCAGGGCAAGGGAAACTTTGGCTCGCAGAACACGGGGTAGGGAAAGGACAGCCAGTCGCAACCACAAGTGAAGAAGGGTAATGAAAGGACGAAGAAGGACACTGGGAAGTGGTGCGAGTTCCACAAAAGTCCCTGGCACAACACTGATGAATGTCGCTCAAAACAGTCATTGGTGGCTGAGATCAAAGCTTCAGAATCAGATCCTAGTTCCGATTCTGACTCAGAACCTAATTTCACAGCCGCGCGAAAAGGGAAGCAGATCATTGATGCACAACCCAGTGCCGTTGTTGCCACCACATAGATTCAGCCAGAGGAGCCTGAAGAGTTGGAGGCAGAGGAGCGCCTTTTCCACTCACAGATGTGGGTGAAGGGAATTCCCCTACACTTTGTTGTGGACAGCGGCAGCCAGAAGAACCTAATCTCAGAAGAAGTCATCAAGAGATTGGATCTACTAATAACGCCACACCCACAACCATACAACATTGGATGGCTAAGCCAAGGACGAAGGATCCGTGTCAGTCACTAATGTCGCCTACCATATGGCATCAAGCCCTTCAAAGATGAGGTATTATGTGATGTGGCCCCACTCGAAGTATGTGATGTTCTCTTAGGACAGCCATATATGTGGAAGCGTCATGCTGTATATGAATCCCGACCTCGCAGTGTCATTGTCACTTTGGGAGGACAACTCTATCGGATACGAGAGACAATTTCACCTACCCCAACCAAGCAGGGCAGGAAGATAATCTTCCACACTGGGAAATTTTCCCTATTCACAAATGCCACTAAAGGTGAACATCAGATCGCAGAGACATCCACAACCTCTGCAGATTATCCTTCTACTCAGCAGAAACAAGAAAAACACAAAGTTAGTGCACCATCGCCTATTCGGGTACCTCTACAGTGCAAGGCCATGCATTCAAGGTGATCCTCCAAAAAGAAACCATCCACACCGGTGCATACCAAGGATACCACAACAACCAAAACTGTTGAACAGCTCCAGCGCATCCATCAACAACAATTACAACCCTCTGAAGATGTCAAAGTAAGGCAACCTTTCCACTTCAGTAAATGTCGCACCAAGAGCTCAATTCGACACATAGCTCGACATATGATAAGGGATTTAACACAATGGAGACCATTGCTTCCTAAGGAGGGAGGATTGATCCAGGTGGATATTGGTGGTGGCCCACCTCTTCCAACTGGCTCAAAACAGTCTTCTGGCAATTTTGGTAAATTACTATTTTTAGCAGTTTTTCGGGTCCTGAACTTCCGGGGCCATTTTGAGGCCCTAAACGACATTTTTTGGCGATTTGGGGGACCAAACGGTTGCCAATGACATACATTTGGTCCAATCGAAAGTTGTATATCTCAGATAGACCTTTCCAACGGGCTACCGAGCGTCCCAAACGGAGATCGTATGCAAAAGTTATGACCCCGGGAAGTTGATTGTTCAACTAACCACCTTGGGGCTGCAAACTTTATGACGGTTCATCTTCTAGGGTTAGGTTTTTGGATGTTTGGGATTCTTTCCCTCATGCTTATGATAAATAGGCCCTTCCAGCCTCTCTTTGTATCGCTTGGCATGAATGAGCGTAGCGGCCACATCTCTTCTCAGAGATAGCTACCACCATTCCAGCTATTGTATTTTACAGTATGTTCTATTTCTGCTATTTAATAGAATATGTGTTTTATACTGTATCATTGTGTTCTTGCAATATATCTCTGTATATGATTCTGTATATGCTATCTTTTGTTTCATTCCCACATAAATCCGGATCAATTACAAAAGAAAGAAAATTTAATTAACCTTGACAATGTTCGAAGCTCTTTGGTGGTCTTGAAATCCTTGTGGATTGCTCCAATGTATTTGATCGTTGTTTAGAAAAGGTGACTGTAGAAAACCAAACTGCATTTATATAACATAGGTTAAGTTATTTTTTACCGCTTTATGAATGTGGGATTAAAAACAAACGATAAAAACACAGAAAAAACATTGCCAAATGAAATATAAAATAGAAACTTTTATTATTAAAAAAACTAACATTCAAAGCACTATTAAATTGCTCGAAATTCAAACGTGAATAGTAGAAAAACAAAATAGTTTATATGGCTACTATTAAATTCAACATTATTCATTTTACGAATGTGAGTTTAAAAAAAGTGTAATTAGCTAATGCATTATTACTAAATTTAAAGAGGATGGCATTAAATGATATTTGACTAGTGTTATGATTGTGGGATTAAAAAAAAATGTAAATAACCAATATTTTATTACAAAGTTTGTATAGCATGGTTTACATGTCATTTAGTTACTATTATTACAATTTTTTATATGATAGATTAAACTATTTTTACTAGTGTTGTGATTGCATTAGAAATGTGCGATTTATTTTCGTAGGGAAATTTTGGAGGGAAAATTTTGAAAGGAAAATTTCGTTCTTTTAGCTATAAGATTGTTGGGGGTTGAAAGTTGCACCATTGTACTTTTTAGTGAGGAGTGTGGGACATTTTCATTCTCTTTTCTGCTTTGAATTATCATTATACTTTTTAGCGAGAAGTCATGGACTCATCTGAATTAATCTCAATTTTTGAAGATGTACATGAAGATGGTGGAAATTTTCCTTCGAGTGAGGATTTCAAAGGCACTGATGTTGATTTTAATCCAAGTGAGGATTTTAAAGGCAGTAATGATGATGATGACCTTCCTCCATATGGGGATTTTAAAGACATTGAGCAAGATGATGACAATTTTCCTCCAAGTGATAATTTTCAAGGAACCAATGATGATTTTGCTCCAAGCGATGATTTTCCTCTAAGCGATGATTTTCAAGGCACCAACAATGATTTTCCTCCAAGCGAGGATTTTCAAGGCACAAACGATGATTTTCCTCCAAGACAGAATTTTCAAGCCACCGACTATGATTTTCCTCCAAGCGAGGATTTACAAGGCACCAAACATGATTTTCCTCCAAGTGAGGATTTTGATGAGACCGATGATGATTTTGGTGAGGATGAAGGCACAATTATGGTGTAGATGATTTTCCTCCAAGCGAGGATTTTCAAGGAACAAACGATGATTTTCCTCCAAGACAGGATTTTCAAGGCACCAACTATGATTTTCCTCCAAGTGAGGATTTTGATGGGACCGATGATGATTTTGGTGAGGATGAAGGCACCAATGATGATGTAGATGATTTTACTCCAAACGAGTATTTTAATGGCACCTATGATGTTTTTACTCCAAGCGAGGATTTTAATGGGATTTATAATGTTTCTCCTCCAAGCAAGTATTTTGATGGCACCGATGATGATTTTCCTCCAAGCGAGGATTTTAATGGGATTGATAATGTTTCTCATCCAAGCAAGGATTTTGATGGCACCAATGATGATTTTCCTCCAAGCGAGGATTTTAATGGGACATATGACGATTTTGGTGAGGATAAAGGCACCAATAATGCTAAAGATGGTTTTCCTCCAAGCTAGGATTTTGATGGAACCAATGATGATTTTCCTCCAAGTGAGGATTTTAATGGGATAAAAGATGATTTTGGTGGGGATGAAGGAAATAATAATGGTAAAGATGATTTTCCTCCAAAGTGAGGATTATCAGGGCAGTGATGATGATTTTACTCCAAGCGAATATTTTGATGGCAACGATGATGATATTCCTCCAAGTGAGGATCTTAATGGGATAGATGATGATTTTGGTGAGAATGAAGGCACCAATAATGGTGAAGATGAATTTCCTCCAAGGGAGAATGTCGATGGAACTGATGATGATTTTCCTCCAAGCGAAGCTTTTGATGGCATCGATGATGATTTTCCTTCAAGCAGGGACTTTAAAGGGACAAATGATGATTTTGGTGAGGATGAAGGAATCAATAATGGTGAAGGTGAGTTTCCTCCAAGCAAGGATTTTGATGGAACCGATAATGATTTTCCTCCAAGCGAGGATTTTAATGGGACAGGTCATGATTTTGGTGATGATGAACCTGCTAATGATGTTGATTTAACCTCAAGAGATAAACTTGATACTAATGAGGATAATCATTCTCCTACTAAATTTGGTGATGAGAATCTCAATGAGAGGGATGATATTCCTCATAGTGATGAGGATACTCATTCTAATGAGGATGAATTAATGGTACATGAAACACAAAGTTAAATTTGACCAATGAGCAAGATTAAGTGTAAGACAAGGCAATTTTATATCAATCTAAAGCATTCTAGCTATACAAGGTCTAGGAAATATTTGTTCACATGTCCCAGTTCTATTACTGATTTGATTTCAAGTGAGTGTTTCCAAAAAAAATTGTTTGAAACAAATACGATACAATTATGCCTTAGAGAAAAGGCAAGTATATCTATCAATGAAAAAAAAGTATGCAAAAGTCATATTTGGAAGTGTGCATGATTTCTACAAAGGCATGTTATGATTATCGCATTAGAAGTATTTTGCTTTGCATAAGGGAATTAAAAGAATCCACTCAATTGGTAATCTTCGACTATCAAGAATCTAGACAAGGAATGCCATGGATGCGTGAATTCTTTTCTAAGAATGGAGAGAGTATGCTAGATAGAGAAACCATACACATTCTAGATAATTTCTCAAGGCAATAAATCTACAACTTGTACAAGTCATTTGTTCAATATGTCGAAGGAAATAACAATTTCATTAGATATGCATAATTTACAAGACTATGGAAAAAAAGTTCAACAATGTCCGTATTCCTAAGAGGTCAAGGATGGGGATTTGTAATATCCGTGCTTCTCTTAAACAAAGAATGGATAAATAGGAAGGGATAGAGAGAGGTATGTCTCTATCAACTTTATTTATTTTTGAATAAATATCAATTACGAAATCTCATCAATGTTTTCTTTTTAATTTATTTGTAGATTCTGTTGTCAAAGAAATTCAAGCACATCGCAATCAACAATCAGTTGAATGGAAAAAGTTATGCAAACATTGAAAGAAGTGTTATGATGATCCAAATAAGTATATGGGTTTGATAATTGATGTCATGGATTAGAAAAAAAACATTTTTGCCACATTTTCTTCGTGTACCGAAGAATTTCAAGGTGGAAAATTTTATTCAGTTTCACTTGGTTGGTTGTATGGATTTTAATGGTCAGATGTCTCCAAGGGTTTACTTTACAGCTCCAGAGATTCATAATGATGCAAAACTTACCATCACTATAATTCACCATGTGTTGACTCATTGGTCTGGTAATCTTCCTTTATTTCTATATCTGTAATTGGACAACACCAGCTGGGAAAACAAAAATCAGATTGTGTTTGGTTATCTGAACATGCTTGATGAATTGGGAATTTTTCATAATACTAAAGTTGGTTTCCTTCTTGTTGGGAATATACATGACCATCTTGATCAAATGTTTAGCCATTTTGCAGTGACATTAGGGAGGAATAATGTTGGGATCATTCCTTCATTAACTGAAATTATAGAAAACAATATAGTCTAGAGCATGTTGTACTAACGTTGGAGGAAACTATTGACATGCAAAGATTTATTTTGGGATCGCATGGTGAAGAAAGGTGCATTGAAAAAATTAATGGCATTAGCTTTCAACATCAATCTCGTATAAAAAATATTGATGGGAACACACTACTATGGGGTAAGAAGTACTCAAGAAGTGCAAAATGGGGGCCTACATCAGGTTTAGCATTTCTGAAATTCATCCCAATTTGTCAAATGTATGCTTCAAAGTTATTGTTGTTGCAATCAGTTGTTGAGATTCAAAATGCACACCAACACAATAGATATGTTGATTCTTCTCAATGTTTGGAAGAAATAAAAAAGTCTATCAAAGATACATATGACTATTTTGATGTTGTCAATTCTGTTTGGTGGGAGTCTTTTTTCATGGAGCAAAATGACATAATTTCAAACTCTACAAATAGAGATTTTTTTTTAGACTCCATTTAGTTGGCCACAAAGTATGTCAAATAAAAACGAGGAAATAAATGTTGATCCTAAAGGTGTCGATTCTTTTCAACCAAAAGAAAGGGAAATGTATATTGGGTCTAGAAGATCATCTGCACGACGTGAGGCGATGGAAGACCTTTACAGAGGCTCAATACAAGATATTAAGGAGGGTTGCATGATTGCAGTTTTAGCCACAGAAGATCCATGTGGTTATCCATTCTGGATTGTAAAATTTATGAAGGTCAACAAAGAAAATGAAGAAGTTATATATGTTTAAGTACATTGGTATGCAACATACACACACCCATTTGATGGTGTGTACAAGCCGAAGATGGTGGTTGAGAAAAATGTTTGCAAAAAGAGAAAAAGAAAGGGTCAAAATGTAAATCATCGTCGCATTGAAATTTTTAAATTAGAGGATGTTGGCATACTAGTTTATGACTTCCAGTTGACAAACAAAGGCACTCTTAGCTCCAAGACTACATAGATTATCAAAATATTGTTGGCACAAGAAATAGTTGCAACATGGGTATCTGCTAAACCAAGGCGTAGATCCAGAAGGAATATGGAATATGAAATGTTGGGTATACATGAAGACTTGGATGGTGCACTCATTGATATTAAAGAAGAATATGGGTCATCTACATCTTCATATGATCATTCATCTGAAGAAAATGTAGTTTCTGATTGTATGTCAGAATCGATGTGTTGATTTGAATATTTGCACATGAAACATTTTGTCTTTTTTTATTAATATGACATTGTTTGTAAGGAAACTCTAAAGGAGTGCTTGAATTTTGATATGAATCACTTTTACGTATTATGGTTTAATATATGATTTTATTATGAATATCATGAATTATTTTATTTTATATGGAAAGAGTGGTTAAATAATATCTTGAATAATTTGTGTTTAACTCAGTGCAAGTTTTATATAGTTTTACTAAGAGATTAAATAAATACAATTTTAAATTATGATAAAATGGTATAATAATGCCATTTTTTGAAAAAGTGTGCTACCGGTAGCATTAGGTTTCAATTCAAAGTTTGATTTTAAGGTTTTTGTAAACAACAATAACAACTGTTTTGTTCCATTTCTATTTTTTTGACCCCAAATCAAAAAGTTGTGCTACTGGTAGCACTGCTTTTTGCAAACAACAATAACAATTGTTTTGGTCCATTTCTATTTTTTTGACCCCAAATCAAAACAAGAACTCTAGCCATTAAAACCCATATTTTTGCATAAAAAACACCGAAAAACAATCCATCAAAAAGTGGTGCTACCATTTTTTGATTCAAGGTTTTTTTCGGCCTTTTTTTTATGCAAAATATGGGTTTTTATGGCTAGAGTTCTTGTTCTGAGTATAAAGTTCTCGTCAAGTTGTAGAACTTGTTTATATCGAATTTAGCGTTTGCTAGAAGTGATAAAAGTGGGGGAAATATTTATCATTGATCATAGCCTACCATGAAAATGGAGTGCATGAACACAAAAGGATCGAGTTATGTTACACTCAAACACTAGTGTCAAGTGATGACAATTGGTGAACATGCAGGATGACACTATGAAAGATAACCATATAAACCAATTAGGTAGAACCCAAGACATTTCTATGCTCTTCATAGATATAATTTTCTAATTTGCTTAAATAAAATCTAGAAGCGGGGAAATTTTAGGAGCCAATTTTAGTTATCTTATTAGTTTTACAAGTAGTTCAAATTCTATGCACAACTAATTCAACTACTCTCTATGATTTTGTTCAAGATGCTTACACTAATATTTAGGATGAGACAAATCGTGTCAAGTGGTATGATTATGATTGTGTCAAAGCATACATACAATGGGAGGATGAGCCAGGGGCCTTCCAACTTCAATTCTGATGGGTGGATTTTACATGAGGACTTGTATTTCTCGAACTCGGGATTGAAGCTTGACAAGATTCTGCATGTAGTGTAACAATATCCTTGCTTGGAGCCTTATGCAAAAGCCACGAACCACCCACTATTACAAAATGAGAGATAAATGAAAAAAACAGCATATAAATGACCACTTTTGATTTGGCGATTACTAGTGGCAAATTAGCGGTCATTGATCATGCAACCAAAAAAGTGGTCATATTTAACTTGGTCATTTATAACTTATCTTGTGGTCATATATTTGGTTGTATATTTGGTCATTAATTACCATGATTAATGACCAAATATATGACCACAAGATATGCTATAAACAACCAAACTAAATATGACCACATTTTTGGTCACGTGATCAATGACCGCTAATTTGCCACCAGTGGTTGTTTATATGCATATTTTGGTCGTATTTTGCGTCATTTATCTCTATTTTTGTAGTGGTCATTTATCTATTTTTAGTGGTTTTAGAATATATATAGGGCACATAGGAATCGAACCATTGGCCTTCTACCTATTAGGCAGGTACTCTTCCATTGAACTAGCACCCTTAAATAGAATATATTATATAATTTTACATTATTTATCTAAAACACAAGCATGGTCTCATTCAAAAGGTTATATGGTTACAACAAAGGCAAGGGAGCATTCTATTTGACTAAGTATGGAACCTATCTCCAAGAGAAACTCGTAGGAAAACAAGTCATATTGTATATGTTAATATAAGGTTTTCTTTTCATTTTGTAACAAAGAAAGAACATACTAAAAATCACTCTATCACACAAGAAGATGTGCATTTACAACAATAATATTACTTGACCCTCCATAGAAGCTAAATTCTAGATCTAAATAAAATTTTAACTTAACCATGAAATTAATAGTAAGTATAGCTCTTACATAGCTACAAATCTGTTAGTGTACAAAATCCATAAAAGAATTAGACTATTTTAGCTATACAATTGAATTCATATATCATACCTCCATTTGGGTGTCATTTAATTGTTGAAAATTGTTTTAAATACTCATGTCTTCCCCTACCTTATGCCGATGATAATGCACCTGCATCATCTTGGCACATTCCGTGAAAGAACAAATAAACGTAAAAAATTAATGAATGATGACCTTTGAAGAATCAAATCAATTGGCAAGAACATAAAGAACAAGTAGCCAGGGCATAACAAATATCGATATTATAATGAATGCTATTGAAAATTTGAAATTCCAAATATGGAGAAACCACAGGGTTTTGAGCCCTTTAAATAAAAATATATTATATGCAAAACTTAAAAAGAAATTATAATTCAATCAGGACCTGTTTCAAAAACATCATAATATACAATATCAAATATTCATTTCCCTGTAGCAAATATTCATAATATGCAAATAACAAAATACTAAACTATAGGGGTGTAGACTACCTGTGAATAACTTCTCATTCATTTGTCTTGAATGTTGAACAATTGGATGAATCCTTAGTGCCTAGATTCCTTAGACACATCTGTAACTTGACCTTCTAAAGGCACTTCTCATACCATGTTAGTTTAAGAATGCAACCGTGACCTCTTTATTCAATTTTCATGCAGAAATATATAAGCAAGGATTTATGAATTACCACATTTAATATAATCAGAACATCCATGTAACACATGGATATGCATTTTTCTTTGGACACTAAATTTTAACAATCATATGTTAATATGTTAATGTCATCTATCATAATATTACTAAATGCATCAATTAACTCATTTTAAAGACTATTATTCCCAATAATAAAGAATTTAGACACTCAATCATCTATATAAATCCAATTAAACAATATTAATATTAATTGAATGAATAATCAATAAATAATCACTACAAAAAATGAAAACAACCATATATAGTAACTTCCACATATATATTACTTTTTTTTATTAAGTAAAAGACTAAAAAATACTAATATTCTACAAATGAAGTCTTGAAATAAAAAATCGTTCACATACAAAAGTTGATTAGTTTATTGTAACTAGTTGAAATAACAAATTAATTCTTCACCAAATTATATATTACTAAGCAATACTTTTAACTATCTATTTGAAATAATTTTTGTTTACATATCTTCCAATTTGTCAATATAATGTATTAAACTTATCGTAACAATATGATCTCCCTTCCATGTGGCTTAATTAATATGGTCCCCCTTACATACACTTAATTAATAAGCATTACATGTTCCCCACTCACTTATATAGTTTAAAGAATATTAATACTATGAAATACATATGATAAAACTAATAATTGTTAATGATAATATATTTTTATTCTTTCTCGCCATACGAAATGCAATGTTTTGTTTTGGAAGCTTTCATTTTCCCATCTCATTATATCATCATTTCGTGGATCATACACTTATTAATGATTCGTTCTCAATTATTCAATTTGATGAATATAATTTATTATTACTTGAATACATTAGGCATTAAAGTTTTAAATTCTTCCATTCAATTACGTTCAATTTGATGCAATTTGGATCTTATGTGGAAATTTTATGTCCCGATGCTTTGGCTGTTAATTCGACACTCTATTAGGGTTATTGCCTAATTATGGTTAACATTCGTGGGCTGCTAAGGTCTTTGTTAAATAAAATCAAAATGAATTCATTGAATCAACAAACAACCATACCCTAAAATAAAAGGATTTCACTAATGTAATTTGAGTCATGGATCTTATTTTTTTCTTCCTAAATTCCAATTATTCTGTATGCATTCTCGGGTACATAATAATACCAAGGTATATCTGGTAACTACTAGTAGGGTTTCAAACATATATCCGGTTAGCTAGAAACTTATGGATTAACGCCTTCAATTGAGGGGGGCTAGCTTATTCTATGATCTAAGAATTGGAGAACAAACTCTAAATAAATGTAGATCTCTCAAACTTTGTAAGGAGTCACGTGGAATTTTCTGAGCAACAAAATTGTTTCTAATCTCGAATCACTCCCACATATCAAAATTCAGATAGACTACTTTTATACCTTTTTCACAATTAAGCATTCGATATGAGACTAAATTCAAATCATTGTTGTTGTGGGCTCAACATCATCTTCAAGTTATTGGCCCTCATCATAAAATCTACGTTTTTAAAATATTGAATGCTATGGATTGCTTGTGTGCTTTCATGCAAGCCATTCTTTAGAATGTCATCTTTCCTTAGACGCCAAATTAGTGCACTGCAACTAATCGCATCAATTAATGATTAGGAAAATCCAACTGCATATAAACATATTAAGAGGAAATTGTTAAGGATTTATAGGATATTTCAGTATCAATCGACATCATTGGTTATATAACATCACATGCAAATGTTTTGCACATCCAGCATAGGATTATGAACATTTTGCATACAATTTTAGTTAAGAAATAATGTTGACAAGGAAAAACCATTTCATGTAACTATTAAAGAGTATGTGCTTGGTATTTGGATGGAGGTCAAGAGAAAAGAAGTAAGTGGTATTGTTCACTAATAGGAGTTCATATCATAGTGAGGTATTGTAGTTCTATTCCATCCTGGCTTAAGAAGAGGCTGGGCATGACAGTATCCAATGGTGGTGGGTTTTGGTATAAAGAGAAGTTCTATGGTAGGTACGGAAGGCAATAGTTCTAATCTAGTTTAGGTGTTTCTTTTCTCTTAGTTTTCCCTAGTATTTTTATCATGCGGATGGGCATAGACTATGGTGAGAGCATTACCAACAAGAGTCATTATCTCAAGAGCTTCTGATGTGGTTAGGTGCAGGCTAGCAGTTTGCTTGGGACTTATGAGAGGTTTTATTTGCTAGCTGGTAAGGCACCAATCTCAACAGGAAAATGGAGACTTTCATGTTCTGAATATGTCAATCAAGTTACTCCATGCACTAGTGCAAAATGAGAGATAAATGACCAAAAAAATGACCAAAATCCGCATATAAATGACCACTTTTGAGTTGGTGACCACTGGTAGCAAATTAACGGTCATTTATCACGCAACAAAAAAAGTGGTCATATTTAGCTTGATCATTTATAGCTTATCTTGTGGTCATATATTTGGTCGTATATTTGGTCATTAATTGTCACATTTAATGATCAGATTTATGACAATTGATGACCAAATTTAGACCGCATTTTTTGTCACGTGATAAATGGCCGCTAATTTGCTACCAGCGATCACCAACTCAAAAGTGGTCATTTATATGCGTATTTTGGTCTTTTTTTGTTCACTTATCTCTCATGTTGTACTAGTGGTCGTTTATATGCAAATTTTGGTCATTTTTTTAGTCATTTATCTCTTTTTAGTGGTTTCAAGATATATATAGGGCATAGAGGAATCGAACCACCAACCTCCCGCCTATAAGGCAGGTGCTCTACCATTGAGCTATCACCCTTAAATGGTATTCCTTATGGATTGATATGAGAATAAAATTTCCAACAGTTAACACCATCTTTCCAAATTCTAGAAAAGGGTCACATACCTAGGTAAGAAAAAAATATTATCCAATAGTCACCAAAAAGGGTCATGTTAATGATAACCTTCTTTTGCCAAAATCTCTCAAAAATCAAGAATGCAGTTGTATTGTCAAATTTTTCTCCGAGTCGTACCAGATCAAGAATCACAATTGTCTTTTCCTAATCTTGGGCATATGCATTTGCTCCCATTATCCTTACTTACTTTGTTTCAAGAAAGTTCTTGTTGCTATCTATGCAACCAGCACTGAAACCAATGGGAAAAAAACATAAAGTGTCACCCCAAGATCAAGCTCCACTTGCATTGGATATACACACCCACATGGTGCACCAGGAGGAGTAGAAGTCAATGGTTGAGTGCAAGCTATTGAACCACAATCTGTACAAAGAATGCATCAAGTTAGTCACACATAATGTATCTTGATTCTTTATACACATAAATAAGGTGAAATCTAAGCAGAATGATCTTATATGCATGGAGTAAATTTATTTGCAAATAAAATGATAACAATTATAGAGAAATTCAACTCGTGATAATAGAATGAATGTTCAAAGAATAACAAAATATATTATGTACTTTCCATACCTCTAGTAGGTGGAGGGTGGAGGAAATACCAATGGCATTGGTGCCAAAGGTATCTTCCGTGTCATCTGAGGTGATTCTGAAGGGGCAATGTTTGCAAGAGAAAAAGAGGGTCCTAACAATGCAATAAGCAGGTCGTGCTTAATAAATTTTGCTACTATTATACTCAGAATACATATAATGGAGAATTCAATGCTTCTACTAGATCATGTATGAATAAATGGAGAAAATGATTAGCATTTCAAGATCCTCAAAAGAATTAGCCATCTGCAACACCAAAATAAATTTTAAAATAATGAAGCTTATGAACACTCAAAAGAGAAACTGATTTCCAACCTCATCACTCCAGGCTTGGGATTTTAAGTTTTGGACAATTTGTGGCAACCCAAAATCCACCATCTCACTTGCAAATGTACGAGATATGTACCTTTGAAAAGCAAGTTTTTCAGTGTCAAAACAGAAACCCTTATGACCTGGGAGCATTCACCAAAGACAGAAACAAATTAAAGGTTCATGAATACAAAAGATCTACCTCAATCTCAAATATAACACACTTATACTCTAGAGGTAACAACATAAACAAATTGGTAATTACCTTTTCCTTTGTGGAACACTTAACAACCTCCACCAGACGGGTTAAAGTGCGAGTAGTAGCTAGGGCATCCAGAACAACATCATGATTTGAAAGAATCCATATGTAGAGAGAGGTCTCATAAAGAAGCTACAAGACGAAGTTAAAAGTCATACTTCAATTACTTTTAAGGCAAATTTTTGTTTTTAAAAGGAATGTATCAAGGGTAAAGATATCACATTTATCTAAACATAGTAAAAAATTATCTAGCAAAATGCAGATGATCTTGAGGTTTCCATCTATACTATAAATATTCTCACATTGTGTGCTCCCATCACCATATTACCATTTTGTTTTCAACTATAGTACGTTTTATTGTATTACTCTTTATTTGGTAGTTAGCTTGGAGATACCTCAAATATTATGCATGTACTATATAAAATCACAAACATTTATTATAAATCCAATGACTAATTCCATGCGTTCATATAAATTAGAATAGTTAATTTTCTTCTCTTTCTACCAAAACAAAGAAACAATATTATGAGATATGCCACATAGGTTGGGACACTCAGAATCTATCATAATAGTCAATATTGTTCAGGAGGGTAAGAGAAATTGTAATAGGTGTATCAAATCCTGATGTTACATACTTATTCCTTGCATGTTGTACAAAAAGTGCATGGTTACATTGACTAAATTAGTTTAGGTTTTTAAGAATAATTACCTAATAAATGCTAGGTAATGCAAACACCATTGCTATATGCTGGAAATCATAAGCAGAACTGATTGAAATCACTTAAGAAATGTAATAAACCATATGGAATTACCTTCGCAAAAAGTTTAATGTCTTTTCCAAGGGTAATATCATGTGCAATTGCTAGCACGTCATTAATTATCACATGCTTTGAAGCAGCTAGCTTGTTTTCTATTACTTCTGATAATTCCAATTCAAGGAGACTCAGGAGGAAGTGTCCTGCATATGCAAATACATTGGTAAATGTGGCAGATTTTCAAATATCAATCCTAAACAAAAGAAGGAAAAAAAAGAAAGGGCATGTTTAACAATATGAAAAGGGGTAGGAATGCTAGAAAGAAACTCACCTCTAGAGGAGAGATGTAGTATTTTCCAAGATAAACAAAATTGCTACCAAAATTAGAAGACTAGTGGAAATAAGTGACAATAATGTATATCTTGATCTCTCAAACGGGTGCCATGCAATTGTAGCAACGACAAGTACACCAATACATATACCTCTCTTCCATCTATATGTAACTATTTTTCCTCCATTCACATGGGTTCAGGTAATCTTTGATAAGCAAAAGATAGTGGGAAATGCTTGCATCGATCATTGTTCCTTAGTTTAGTTGACACATTTTGTCAAACGCTTGGAGCGTCAACTCCAAACAATATCATTATGGTTGTTGACCGCTGATCTGTTTCTTCTAGTTATCTTCCAAGTGTTTCCCAAGCGTTTATGTTTTAGGTTTGCATTGCATATGGAAGGAAATTGATTGAGATAGAAGAGGTCCTTATCCAGGAGGTTCACTCTGAATCATTATATAGAAAATTCATCCAATATTTAGGGTTTTATATAAATAATTGGTTGCTTGATATAAATAATTCCCCGATGGCATTTGAAAGGAAAAAATGGGTTCTAATGCTTAAAAATGGCATTGTTTCATACCTAGCAATGCCAGGTATTGGCTGCTTTATCTTCAGATTTGAAATAGCAGAAAAACCAATTGTGTTTCCATGATTTGATAACCTTGATTTCGCAGTGCCGACTACCCTTGAGGAAGTAAACGACCATGGAGGGAAGTTGTATTTATTGGCCCCTCCCTCAGTGGTGGCTAGAGCCGAGGGAAAGCAAGGCGGTGTCGGTGATGTGAGGGATCAAACCAATGCCGAGGATCGAACTGCTGCTGAGACTAAATGCCTCGAAGCTTGATACATTTTATTTTCTCAGCCAAAGAAAAGAAAATTACCCTTTTACCTATGTAGAATGAATGGAACCTAGAATCTCTGTTGCCTCTTCCGACTATGCAGAAATAATGAGAATAGAATCTTAGATCTATTTGCAAGATTCCCATCTTCATGCTTCTAACTAGACAAAGATAATGATCCAGTGCCTCTGAAGACACATTTATCTATATGCATAGAATTTTCCTTAATTCTCTGAAACCACAATACTTGACAACCCTGTAGATCGAAGGTTTTCTGAACATTTCTCCGTGTGGGTAGTTGGATTTGTATGGTTTCTTGTCGATCGATTTTTGATGGATGAACAACTTTTAACCCAAAAAGGAGATCTTTTGATTCATGCTGCTCGTACTTCAATCTATCTCCACGAAAGAAAGAATCCAAACTATCGAAGGAAAGGCAATCCCACTACTAGTGTGCTTCAAAATTCAATATTGCAATGGTGGGTTTTCATATTATACTTAAAATTCATCATCCAAATTATTTGGCGTCCTTCAAAATTCTATATTGCAATGACGGGTTTTCATATTATAGTCAAAATTGGTCATCCAAATTATTTGAGTAGAGTTCATTAATTATGTCATTCATTTTCAATTCCCCCCTAATATTATTTTAAAATAACTTTTTTCCACTAATATGAATTTTTTAAAATAACTTTATGTGGAATTATTAAAACATTAAATTGGAACTAAAATTAATAATGATTCTAAAAATTATACATGTGCCATTCCCTACACAAATATTGATTCATATACTAGTAAGGCCATGATCTATATTACCAAACAAATGTGGATAATTTTTTGCCTTATAAAAGAGAGGTTTATAGTGAGATGGAGGGTATTTTAGCTAAAGAGATAACAAAATTATGTTTTTACTGGGATAAATCTTAGTAACTTTACCTTAGTCATTCACTTTTTAATAAAAAAATTATTTTGGGATACAGATGGAAAGAAAAGTTCGAGCAATTAAGAGTATGGATTCCTATATGTCCATTGTATGTTAATGGAAAGAAAAATTATACAAAAGCTTGGTTAAATTTTTTCTTTGCTTGGGAAATTGATCTAGTAATCTGGTTTTCATAATGTGAGAAGGTAAAGAGCAAGTGAAGTGGAATGAATATGGAAAGAAAATTCTATGCCATTAAGAGTATGGATTCCTATGTCCATTGCATATTAATGGAAAGAAAAATTATACAAAATCTTGGTTAAATTTTTTCTATGCTTGGGAAATAGATCTAGTAATTTGGTTTTTATAATGTGAGAAGGTAAAGTGCAAGTGAAGAATACAGTTTTTCTATGCTTTGGAAATAGATCTATTGATGTGGTTCTTATAATGTGAGGAGGTAAATAGCAAGTGAAGAAACAATATAGGGTCATTGATGAGCATGCATCTAGGGTTATTGGCGAGCTCTAGGACTCAATGCCTCCCCATCTACATGGAGATATATCCTTTGTTTATATAAGTAATTTCAAAACATTTTACAAGGTTCTACTCAAATGTTGACACAAACCCAGTCGATAGGGGTTCCTCACAATGTCGACACCCAAACCACCACGATCTCCCTGAGCATCGGCCCAGACATGTTTTATCGCGTCCGGAAACAACTCTGGAGAAGATGAAGTCTCACCTGAGATGTTCAAGGGAGAGCTGACGGAACCAAGTTTCCGCCGAATGAAGGAGGAATTTGTGCATTAACTCATCAACTTGTTGCAGCATTGCATAACAGATCTAATCATTCATCTTAGGCATTTAAACATAATTGCAACATCATTAAACAGATCTCATCATTGAAAGAATCACTAATGCACAATAGATATAACAGTAAAACATTAATTGCAGCAAGAAAGCATTGCATCATTCACATATTCATATCGCATAATGCATTCATCACAAGGAAATAGGAAAGACACAATGATTCTGCTCAAAATATGTCATATCATATTCATCTCCACAACAAAACACAGGTACAACAAGATAATCCTTCTGTCATATACCCGGATCAACAGACAATAACAAGCAAAATCATCCATGCTCAACTAACTCTTTGATTCATCAATCCATCGATTACCAATTGGTTTCTCCCAACACCTACATTGCTATGTCTATTTATAGGCTTGCGCCTTTACATTTACGGTCCACTTAGGCAACTGCCTAACTACTTCTTAACAAACTCTACAAAAAGATGACCTAAAAACCCACATAATGCGGTTTAAATGACCCAAAACCCACATAGTGCGGTCCAAATGACCCAAAACTACATAGAGCAGTCCAAATGACCCAAAACTACATAAATTACTATCGACTTGCGCGCTTCCTTCCTCCTTTTGTGGTATCTTTGACCTTTTGCAGCATCCGCGATGCTGCGAAGTTGACTCATCCAATCTCTTGGAACTCATCCAGCTGTGTGTTGCACTTCTTCTGATGCTCTTATGCCTTTGCAACATACTGCTGCAACTCTTTTAGTTCCACTGATTTGGTGACCTGAACAACTAGTGGCAGCGTTCTCATCGATATCTTCAGTGTTGCCAACTTCCCTTCCACCTCTTTCCACAACTTGGTCAGTTGTTCTAACTGCTCATCCTGAACTATGTTGCCCTAAAACTGCGCAGTCTCTACGGTGATCTTTGTCGCTTCCTACTCCAGCTCACCCAACTATGTTTCCAAATCCTCTATGGCTCGCTTCCTTTCGGCTACTTGCTCCGGCGGTGTGCTTGGTTGCACCATAGCTCGTAAGTCGGTATTGTTGTGCTGCAATTGGGCAACGACGGCCCCAAGTCGCTGCGCTCTTTCAACTTCATCCAACGCTGTAGTGGGCTCCAACACATATTGATAGGCCTCAGCAATTGTCTCTTCCAACCACACACTACCATCCCAAATGGTGGCTTTCTCCATCATTAACCGGTCCTGCTCTTTTTTCATCTCCTCTATCGCGCGTGCCTTCTCCACAACCAGCTGCTCTAGCTTGTCTTCCAAGTCAACTACCACCTCCCTTACTGCGACTGATTTTCCCTTTAACTCATAAACCTCTTTCTGAGCCGCTGCCTCGTTCTCCTGCGATCACAACAATTGACCGCTAACGTCTTGTTCACTGTCGGCCAGTTCCTATATAGCTACCCCTTGCATCTGCACCAACGTCTACGAGGACAGCACGTTGATGTTGACAGACAATCCTTCTAATTGCTACATCGAAGCCTGGAGGGCCTCATTATCGGTCGCAATCGCAGTCGAGGGAATTTGCACATTACGAACCCGTAGCGTAGTGTTGATTGCGCCAACTCCCTGCACAGGTGCAACCTCCGGCGCCTTCTTCGAAACAATATTAACTAAGGAATCAAGGCAAGCTTTTAACGCATTGAAGCCTGTTTATCTCTGTGCTGTCATGGAATTTGCTGACACATTCATTGCATGTGTGATGGTCGTGCAAGTCGTCCCAACTGTGCTTCCATTGCAGGTTTTTCACCACTGATCATACCTTGCTCATAGCGCACCTTCGTTCTACCCTCCTCAAGCACGCGGTCTATCTCATCGTCCATGGGCGTATGCATTGATTCCTAATATGATTCATGGTGACTTTGTTGGTCCTGTGCAGGTGGTGGATCAACTGGACCCACTGCTGGTGGTCCCATCGTGATCTCCACCATACTAACTGGTTCCCGCCATTCGACAGGCCAATCATCGACGATGTCATCCAGCTCCTTGTTAGACAGTTTGTACTGTGTCAACAACCATTGCTTTGCTAGGTTGTGGCATGCTTGCACATGAATCGCATGAGGTCCAATCGCAAACTAAGCAACCTGTTTATATTTTTTCGTCTTTGCTTCAGATAAGCAAGGCACTCTTATCGTTGTTTCCTGTAGTGTCTCCCAGGAGACACAAAACTGCGTTGCACAGTCCTTAAGGTGCTCAGGTTCTCGTACCCACCACAAATTCTGATAGCGCACACCCTTACGATCTTTCGCGGCATGAACTTCCATTCCTTGGTAAGTGTCGAGCTCCCTCCATGCTACAAGCACGATCAAAATCAAGATTCAACTGTATGTGAATGCTCCCTTCCCATCCTGGACAGCTGCTGCATCTTTTGCTAACTGGTTCAACAAGAAGAGTGATCAGTTCATCTGTACGCCTTCCGCACATTGTTTCGCACACGCCACGACCCTTGAATTGCATTGGTTGGGTCAATTTTTCCGTACGACTTTGCAACACAAAATCCTTGCCCCGGTGCAGACCGCCTTATCATTAATACTGTTAGTGTGGTAGGTGTGGCCATCGTGTTCCAACACGTAGTGCTGTACCAACTGCGCTGCCAGCTTTTTATCATTCTCCTTCCCTCAGAAGTATTGTGAAGGGTCCGGTCCATCCTTCGACAATCCGATGATGTTATAAATCACATAGACCGTGACTGTAACTGATCTATACAGCCATAATGTTCCACCATGGAAGCAGGCCAGCAACTGCTTCACACATGCATTAACCTCTAGCAATTTCCCAATGTGTGGCATGTTGATGAGTCCAAGCAATCCCGCTTTGTCCAACCCACACGCCCAAGCATGCGGAATCGGTTTTCCACCAAGTTGCATTCCCAACACATAGGGATTGATGGTAATTTGCTTATATGCCAACATGTCGTGGTCATCATACCGCATGCGCATCAGTGCTGACACAATATCTATAGAGCATGCCATTTCGGATGGTATCGCTGGCATCTTCACTTGATACCATTTGTTCTTAGTAGGCTTTCGGGTCTGCACACCAAGCCTACATGGGGGTACATATCCATGGATATCTGCGGTAGATTTCCCTGCCCAAGCGGCTGAATCTTCAATTCCTTGGCTCGACTGGCCCACCTCCACTTGCACCTCCTCCAAAGCGGTCGTGGATGATCTTAGCTATCGTTTGCTCTGCGGGGAGTCAGATTGTTGCACCCCCCTCCACTTCTTTAGGATGAACAACGATCCAACCAACATACCGATGACTTCCTCTTCAATGCTCACTAGGGCAGCTAGTGACCCTATGACACTCGAGACTTCGACCACTGGTTCACTTGATATGCCGCACCAAGGCCCCTCTTGTCTCAATAGTTACTCACCCTCTGAGGTTGATCAACATGCACAACTCACTTCTAGCAAACAAACGACACTCGTATCTGCAGCTCGACTCAGTAATGAAACACTAAACTATACTTCACAATTTGCACAATGGTCCCTTCCGACTGCATTCAACGCCTTTTTACAGTGTTGGATCATCCCCTTAATCATCATTACCAAATCAAACCACTCAAAATGACCAAATCATGCCTTAATTACCCGAATCCGCCATCGATCATGTCAATCCAATGGCCGGATCCACCATTAATTTTGATCACTTCATCATGCATTTCTAATTAACTGCCTGCATTTATTGCTAATTTGATGGGGTCACAAACCTATAGCTGTCGTGACACGGCTTCCAAACTGCGATACAACCCCTTCGCCTTATGCATCTGATTTATGCTGGTGCACCATCCTACCACCTAACATCCTACACTTTTTTTTTTGATGTTGTTCAGGCATCGCACTACTCTGAGCCCGTCCTGTAGGGATTCAATCTGCTACCATTTACTAGCTTTGGTAGCATCACTCCGTCTGACTACTGCAGTTGTACTACTCGTCTAGAAGTTATGCAACTGATGCGATATGGACCGAGCCAATGCATCTGTAACTTCCCTAAATGCTTCATGAACTTGCTGTCGTACAATAGCACCAAGTCACCTTGTTGAAGCTGTTTATTTTTTATATGGCGATCATGCCAAACCTTTTGTCGATCCTTCTCCACGCGCTGGTGAAAACCTACGATAAAGCGGTCTTCGTCAAGCTGTACCAGCTGCTCCAGTCGTTCTTCCAACGCTGCTTCGTCATTCATGCCTGTCGTTGTCGCTATGCGTAGAGTGTCCCAGACTTGGAACAATATACTCCACAAGCATAATCGTTTCTTTCCCATACACCAATTTGAACGGTGTCTATCCTGTCAGCCTTTTACAAGTCGTGCAATATGCCCACAAGACTGTTCGAATCTTCAAATCCCAGTCATCGCGGTTCACATTACAAACCTTTGTAAGCGCATGCTCCAACACTTTGTTGAAAGCCTCCACTGTGCCATTTGCTTGCGGATGATAGGGCATACTCTTCTTATGTTGTATCTGAAGCTCTGTTGTCAATGCGCTAACTGTACGATTGATGAAGTGACTTCCCTAATCACTCATCAATACCTTCGGGCATCCAAATCGAGTGATAATATTGTCGAACAAGAACCACACTTTTGTTGTAGCGGTGCAATCTACAACTGGTGTGGCTTCTTCCCATCTTGTCAAATAATCTGTCATTGTAATTATGTACTGTGCACCAGTGCGCTTCCTAGGTGGGTTGATAGGTCCCATGAAATCCATAGCCCATTTATCAAATGGTTGAAGTGTCACTTGAGGTATTAGCGACATCTCATCCCTCCTAAAGGGTTTTCCAGTCCATTGACAAACATCGCAAGTTTGTGCATAATCCATTGCATCATTGTGAAGAGTGGGCCACCAAAGCCCTACGCGAAGCACCTTCTTGGCAGTTGCACGACCGCCATAGTTCCCACCAACCACTCCTGCATGTGCTTCTAACAATAGATTCCCTTGCTCGTTACGCAGGACACAGCGCCTCAATATCTCATCTGGTCTGAGCTTATACAGCTGTCCAACAATCAACTGGAAATATGCAACCTTAACCACCATCTGCTTCCTCTGACTGGTGCTAAACCCCTCTGGTGCGGTTTCTGTCACCAAAAACTGAATTATTTCCTCGTAGTAGTCATCATCTACTTCGACCCTGAATAGTTTTGCATATGGAAACCCACCTTCGATGTTGGTTGGTTCCTCCCCTATCTCAATTCGCGACAGATGATCTGGCCCCGCATTCAAGCGGCCTGGCTTCACAATCACCTCAAAATCAAACTACTGAAAGAGAAGTAACCAACAACATATCTTCCCCTCCAGCATAGGCTTATTGACAAGATATTTCAAAGCAGAATGGTCTGTGAACATCTTGAAGTGACCTCCTAACAAGTAGTGCCGAAACTTTTGCACCACATATACCATCGCCAAGCCTTCCCTCTCTATAGTGGTATAATTTCTCTCTGCAGATGAAAACTTCCGACTCGCAAAAGAAATTGGGTGATGCAGATCCCCTTCCCCTAGTTGCACGAGCACGACTCCTAGCACAATCGATGATGCATCTACATGGACATGGAATTCCTTACTCCAGTTAGGAAATACCAATATGGAAGCAAAATCCATCTTAGCCTTCATTGTCCCGAAACTGACTTGACATTCAGGAACCCACAAGAATACCGCGTCCTTCTTTAACAACTTCTCCATGGGGGTCGTGATTGCGGCATAACCCCGGATAAACTTGTGATAGTACCTGGTGTTCCCCAACGTCGCTCTCAATTACTTGACATCGGTAGGTGGTGTTAAGCTCAGAATGAGCGGAGTCTTTGTTGGGTCAGCCAACAATCCCTTCTTGTAGACAATGTGACCCAAAAATATCCCAAATGGTGCACAGGAAATTCACTTCCTCAAGTTCAACGATATCTAATGCTGTAGACAGCACTCCAACATCAGTCGCAGGTTTTCCAGATGATCGCTGACCAATCCACAAACTGTCCAGTCGTCCATATAAACTTGTAGAAACGTCTGAATAAAATCCATGAAGGCAGCAACAACAACTCGAGAAAATATTGCAGGTGCATTCTTTAGCCCAAACCGCATGATGGTGTACTGGAAACAACCCCATTCAGTCACAAATTTCATCTTGTGGCAATCCTCTTTGCAATCCTGATTTGGTGATAACCAGAAAAGCCATCTATGAAAGAATACATCTCTTGACCACCCATTCCCTCCAGCACCTCATTGGTGAATGGAGTCAGAAAAGGGTCATGCATGCACGCATCATTCAACTTTTGCAGGTCGACATAAATCCATACCTCACCTGTCTTCTTACCTTGCACCACCATGGGACTAATCCACTCTAATTATTCAACTGGTTCAATGATGCCAACATCCAACATGCGATCAATTTCAACTTTAACCCGTTCCTTATGTAACGGATTCAGTCGATATGGTCGCTGCCTAATTGGTTTTGCATCTATTTTCAATGGAATCTTCATCTCCCCTAGATCCCCCAAGATTCCCTTCATCTCGAAAAACTTTGTAGGGAACAAATCTTGGAACTCATGCAACAGGTCTGTGACCTTTGCCATCATGTCTTCATCCCAATAGTCCCCAACATTCGCAAACTTTGGGTTCTCCTCCGTCCCAATGTTGACCTTTCTGAGCTTTAGCAGCTGACTGATTGGATCTGTCGGTGCATTAGGAACTACAACGTTGTGACTTCCTTCTGATTCTGGAATATTGACATTCTGCGGTTCATCACCATCCTCGGGCCCTCCAGTGATATTATAACATTCCATCATCGATTGCATCTTACAATGTGTATGCGGATACACAGGATATACCACTGGAACTACCTTCAGAACAACATCGCAGATGAGCTTCAGGGCATTGTGAACATCTAGATTGGTATCCATGAAGCTGAAGGTATGAGTAAAGCAAACCGTCAACTCTAACCAAGTGTTGATCTCCCCTCACAATTCAGCTGAAGCATACCATGATCGTGGCATTTCATCCAAAGTATGGATAAAAGCATGGACCCATTCATCCCTCAAGTGCGAGGCCCATAGAGTCTGACATTCCATACGATGATTGCCAGGGTCATTCCGCCCAGCGTACCGTCCCGTGTGGTATATTTCTGTGTCACCAAAGCGAACCATCATCAACCTTTGACATTGCAACCATCCAGTAATTGACTTCTTATTGGTCGCCCACCAATGTGATGGAGTAGCCTTCAACACCTCCTCTAATGCTAGCAATCATTGGGCTTCTGACACCTTAGCTTCAAATGCAACTAGAAATTCATACAATCCCAGCAGTCCTTCATATACCGGCAACTCAACAGTTTCAATCGCGACACAACACAATCACTGCATAAGAAAACCACACTTCCTGAACGACACCTCATGCAGGTGATTCTGCGAGTTCTCTAAAGCATCATCTGAGTCGGAAGATGCAGAGCTAGAGTTGCGCCAACCAAGTTATCCACCAGTTGTCGGATGAATGCAGTCTTCTGAAATGTTATATGCATGATCCCATACTTTTACAACTTCATCCTTAACAGGTTCAACATACTGTCGCCCTTCATTTGGATCCAATGGAGCGATGACGCGAAGGTCCTGATTTTCAAAGGTCATCACCCACTTCCTGAATTTGATCACTACCATACTGTCATTGGCCCATCCAATCCCCAACAACGTGGGAAAAGAGATTCCACCTTCGACAACCTCGATGGCATCAAAATACGCATAGGTTTTCATTCCCTCGATATCCACAACAAGGCGTGGAACTCTCCCAATTGGTGTGACTTTGGCCTGATTAGCCAATCGCAGTTGTACAGGAGACCAACTCAACGTTGGGCCCCCCATCTTCTTCCATGCCTTCTTTGTCAATATGTTAACATCGGAGCCTAGATATAGAATAATGGAATCGACCTCGTAATCACCAATATGTATTCCTCGTAATCGCCAATATGTATTCATGCGCATTTCTTTGCCCGTCTTCTTCCTTTTTAAGGAGCTCACTACGGACTCCCTCTGTCCCTGATTCGATCGACGCAACAGACTCTCGATCTCGGAAAGAGCATCACAATCTCTTTCCAATGATAAACAACTCTCCAAGAAGTGTTGCAAGGTGCCACACTGACGCGATGGTCCTACTTCCAAAGTTCAGTAAAAAACATGGGGCATGTCATAAACAATTGACTTACCGCAATCGTTTTCCATCGCACTACGCGATTGAATGAATGTGTCACGCTTGACATCAATGTCAAACTGCACTTGTTTCTTCCCAGCCAGCCGGATCAGAGGATGCAGACCATCTTCTCCTATAATTGCACCTCCGCGAGTGATAACAGCAACAGCAAGATCTTACATCCTTGGCTCTACTGAAATTGTCGCAACGGTTGATCCCTGATTCGGGTTCGATGGCGGGTTCACAGGTTGATTAACATTCTGGTTGACATTCTAATCCGGACGCTAGTTCTGGTTCTATGGCGGATTCTAATTTGGAAACTAGTTCTGGTTCTATGGCGGATTCTGATTTGGCAACTAGTTCTGATTCTATAACTGTGCTATATTTCCTGCCTGCCATCTCACAATGAACTGTGGACAGTTTTCAACAATGTGATCATCAATAAAATAATATGTGCATTGGGTATACAACTGTGGGCAATCTCTCTGGTAGTGTCCCAACACTCCGCAATTATCACATTGGACAGGTCCGGGACCTCATCCTCCTCTGCGACCAAAGCCTCCACCACATCCTCCCCGGAATCCTCCTTGCTGCTGATATTGTGGTTGATTGAACTGTTGTTGCATAAGATTCAGCTGCAGCTAAACACACTGCCTTGGCTGAAAACATGGTACTGGATAAATGTACTGTGGTTGTTGAACGTACTATGGTTGTTATGGAGCCATCTACATCAGATTATACTGTGCCATAAACTGTTGTTGTGCTTGCAACTGCGATAAAAACTGGATCTACGGTTGATGTAGTGGTTGGGCTACCTGTGGCTGCAATTGCGGTTGTTTTACATCACGTTGGTTGTCCTTCACATAGAATGTGTCGTACATTCTTTCCTGAGGTAAGCCATATGCGCAACAATCCTTATTGTCATGTCCCACGGACTTGCAGAAGGTACAATACAAATTCATTGGCTTTGTGACCATCTTCTGCATGTATTGACACTCCTCATGTCGATGCCCATATACCTAACAGATGTGGCACCATGGCATACCTCCGCCACTCAATGGGTTCGGTGCTCTGAATACCAGATAGTTGCAGAAATCTGGGCAGCTATCCTTAGTATTCCCCTCTGCACGACATCGCATACACCAAGCCTCTTCGCGATGTTCTTTACCCTTCTTAAGATCCTGCTGTTGAATATTGTAACTTCTAAGAATATTATATTTGTATATTATTTATTCCGGAGATGTTCCATACCTCCGATGTGATTATACTATGAATCCGAAGATGTTTATTCCTCCGAATTGGTTGTGGTAACTAGGGTTATTAGACCCACCATGTGGGGGTATACCTAGTCATTTATAATAGGGTATTTAACCTAATGGTTAAATACGAGCCTACATGTACTTGTGTAAAATACATGTCAGTGTAGTGTATAAATAGAGGAGGTATGTTCCTCATTTGACACACACACACACTTGAGAGAGGCGCACTTGTGGAGGAGAGGTCTTCTATGGTGGAGAAAGAGATCATGTCTTTGTTTTTCATCTTTGTATATTGTTGGTCATCTATATTGAGGAAGCTTTACTGGGTTTTCTACCCCATGAGGGTTTCCCAGGATAAATCTGTGTCTCTTGTGTTTATGCTATGCTTGTTGTTTCTTCAGTGATCCTGTATATGATATTATTGTGAAATGGAATGTAATGCTGCTATTTTCTGTCTTAGCATATTAAATTTTAACATGGAATCAGAGCTAACCTGAAGGAAGACAAGGTATGGCACTTACGACACTTGCTTTACTTACGACAATTTGAAGGTTAGGGTTTTACATAGCAAAAAACAGTCATCGTGGAACTTTCACTATAAATCTATTTCTGAAAATTTTCAGGGTCTGAAAAGTTTACAAGTCGAAGATAACATCCCCAGGTACCTTGTGTCCAAAGGGCACCCTCAGATTCGTTGTACTTTATAAGTTATGATCAGTACAAGTGAGGGTTTCTGCCTCTTCCAGATCTCAGTCAAAATCAGGTCACCTTGGAAAAAAGGTCATAACTTGGGCTAGGAAGCTCCAAATGAAATTTCGTAAAAAGTGACAGGTAGTACACAGACTGTACTATCTCAAGAAACTTTTTCAGAGGCCGAAGGTGAACCAGTGACACGTGGAACGCCGTACAAGTTCGCTCTCTTGTTTTATTTCATAAACAAGTCACGTTGCGACACTTGGCATAACTCTCTCTAAGAGAGTCCAATTGAGGTCAGACATGTCAATATGGAAAGATAGCAAGGCGATATATCTCATGAAAAGTTTTTAGAGGCCGAAGTTCAAACAGTGACACATGGCACTCCGTACAAGTTCGCTCTCCTGTTTTATCCCATAAACAGGTCACGTTGCGACACTTGGCATAACTCTCTCTCAGAAAATCCAATTGAGGTCAGACCTGTCAGGATGGAAAGATGACAGGTCAGGCTACTGCAAAAAACGTTTTCAGACCCTTTGGAGAAGAAATTTCAGATTTATAGCAGAAACAATCAGGTGCATATTTATGTCAAAACAGAATTATTTTTGGAGCACCTTTATTCATGGCTTCCAGAATTTAGGGTTTCGGAGAAAGTTAGAATTTTTGGAATCGGATTCCACGGCTGAATGCTACTCAGGAAAATTGAAATTTAGAGACCAAGATCGAATTTTTGGTTGGGTAGAAGACCGGGCTTCATCAAACCCTAGTTCGGGTTCCTGTCCAGAAGATCCAGAAGTTTCGAAGGCAATTTTGAGGGGTCAAATTTTGGAGATTTCAAAATTGAAGAATGCTAGTTTGATCAGCTCAACAAGACACATTCTTCCATCCATTCAGAAGTGTGAAAGTCAAAGATTGAATTTTGAGGGTTTCTCTAGCAAACCCTAATCAAGCTCCAGATCAAGTTTCAGGGGGAGTTGAGGCTAAGGCCTTACATAAGAAGACTACAAAAGGTCTCGACAGGTATGACTTAAGGAGGTTCAGGTATGCCTTAAAATCTGATTCTTGATTAAGTTCATAATGTGTTTGTCTTCATGTTATTTATTAGTACAATCTTGATTAATGTTATTAATTGTCTTATCACCCTAGTAACAATATGAATGCATGTGAATGATCGAAGACATTCATTGATTAGGGCTATATGATTGTACTTATGCATTATGGTGTTGTGTAAGGTTGATGTTGTCTGCTAACAAGACACAGGTACATCACAAAAGACAAATCAAGTTCCATGACCATGACAACATGAAGACAAAGACTCACGAGGTATGTATGACTTTGTTATATTATGTTTAACCTACGAGACATGCAGGTTCTAGCTCAGGATCTCTAAATCATTGAAGAGATTGTTTAGGTATGTTGTACATAACGAAGCAAGTATACTAATCCAGGTATGTTTTCCTATGTCATGTTAGAATCTTACCTTGTGTAAGTATACTTGGTATGATTGATTAGTAATCAAGGATTTATGCATACTAGATCAAACAAGAATATGCATGAGTAAAAGAAGACTTCCTTGAAACCCTGAATACTAATGATCATGACTGTACATATTCAAGATTATTTAGAATTAGAATGTTTTGATAATATTGAGAATATACTAATGAATGTATGTTTGTGTATGAGATCATGAGGATGACACTAGTGTACACTTGAGCATGCACAGTGGTACAGAATGAATAGAAGTTCAGAAGACATACAGAAGATCAAGCGGGAGACAACCACACAAACATAAAAGATAAGTATTTGAGTTGTTATTAGAAATAGTAAATGATATTGCTTGTATGCATATTTGTATTCCTAGGATATATCATGCTGAGTGTAAACATTCATAAAGCATTGAACAGTATACTACTAATATGCATATGATTGGTAAATTGGACAAACATTCCATTGTTGCTTGTCTAGAATGAAACCTCTTTTCTGACATACTGAGAGCTGTGCACACTCTCGATAGTATGTTCTGGTAGAGATGGAAGGCATCTAGATAGCCACTGTATGCATACAGGATATGGGAAAGTGTTGTGCCAAAGTATTGGTCAAAATAGTTGCATAACTATGTAAATGATATCTGTATGCATAATAGGTTATCATGTCAATATGATTTGATGATTATGAAGTATTACTAATCATGTACTTAATTTTGATTTGTAGGAAAGATCATGATGAATGATGAACTCTGAACAAGCGATGGATGTTCAACAAAAGATTTACAAATCAAACACACTATAGAAAGCTTGTGGTTAAGAGATTTTCTTAGAAAGAGGAAGAGAATCATGATGAGATGTTTTTGCTCCAAGGGACTAGATAAGACCATTCTCTTAATAATGTAATCAGGTTCTGTATGGGTTCCCAGGATCGGTAGTCAATTGATGAGCTTAATGATCATCATAGGTGATGTGGATCTCAACCTTTTCTACAAGGTTGAATATGGGTTCTATACACATATGACATGGATGCAAGAAGGAACTCACCACAGACTTCAAATGATTTTGAGGCTCATTTTAGTAGACCCATCTGACGAGAGATGGCACAGATAGATATGCAGAAGATCACTCAATGTTGAGTGTGAATAATGGACAATTGACAGCTTCATGACAAAGCTTGGGCTTTACCAGAAGTAAAACTATTCCTAACCTTTACATTAAGGTTGTGGATGATGAACCTATCATACCATTATTGTATGACGATGATCTCTTTCTGACAAGGAATGAGAAACAGGTCATGAAAATGGCTGCAGAAATGAAAATGAAAGATCTCGGATTAATGCACTACTTCTTAGGCTTAGAAGTGTGGCAAGAGCCAAAATGAATCTTTCTAAATCAAGGTAAGTATACTGTAGAGATTCTCAAAATATTTGATATGTTGGAGTATAAATCCATGGCCACTCCCATGGAATCCAACTTGAAGTTGTTAGTTAATGACTCATCGTATTTAGTGGACCTAACCCTATATAGAAAAATCATTGGGTCATTGATGTATTTAACAAATACTAGGCTAGATATATGCTTTGTTGTTAATACCCTAAGTCAGTATCTAGTAGAACCTAGAAAGGTTCACTTAATAGCTACAAAGCATGTAGTGAGGCACCTAAAAGGTACATTAGATTTTTGGTCTATATTATCTTGGAGGTCATGAAATCCGTTTACTTGGTTACTCAGATTCTGATTGGGCAGGAAGTGTCTCAGACAGAAAGAGTACATCAGGTGGATGTTATAGTCTTGAATCTGCCATGATCTCATGGTTCAGCAAGAAACAATCTAGTGTGGCTCTCAGTACTGCTGAAGCAGAATATATATGGCTGTCTGCTCTGCCAGCTGTGAAGCAATGGGGCTTCAGAAGCTATTATATGCAGTGTTTGACTTAGATATGGATCCCACTATGATTATGTGTGACAATCAAAGCTGCATTAAGATGACTGAAAATCCTGTGATCCATGATAAGTCAAAACACATAGAGATCCAATACTTCTATATATGAGATATGGTGCAAAGAGGAGCTATCAAGCTCGAGTATATAAGCACTGAGGATCAGATTGCCGATATCCTGACTAAACCTTTGTCTCGAGTAAAGTTTGAATACTTCCGAGACAAGCTTGGTAGAGTCCAGAAGGACCCTCCTCGAAAGGGGGAGTAGTATAGTATTTGATAACAATTATGTCCCTTAAATTTTGTTTTGTTGCACTTAGCTACTTAGAATTATTTAGATTTAGAACTCTTATATATATTTGATGTTAGATGTATTAGTGAGAATACATGCTAGATGTATACATGTTTTTGATGTGATGTATACATGTTTTGATGTTAGATGTATTAGTGAAAATACATGCTAGATGTATACATGTTTTTGATGTGATGTATACATGTTTTGATGTTAGATGTATTAGTGAGAATACATGCTAGATGTATACATGTTTTTGATGTGATGTATACATGTTTTGATGTTAGATGTATTAGTGAGAATACATGCTAGATGTATACATGTTTTTGATGTGATGTATACATGTTTTGATGTTAGATGTATTAGTGAGAATACATGCTAGATGTATACATGTTTTGATGTGATGTATACATGTTTTGATTAGTGATGTATACATGTTTTGATGTGATACATGCTCTTGGATATTTGTACCTGTATAGATGAGAATACAGATGAGGATTGGATCATCCTTGAACTTAAGTTCTAAAGTGAGCCGTAGACGTGAGGTCTCCGAAAATGAAGTCCTTAGTGGACAGTTGAGGGGATTGGATCATCCCTGGACTTTCAGTCCTAAAGAGAGCTGTAGACGTGAGGTCTCCGAGAATGAATTCCTTGGTGGACTTGAGGGGATTGGATCATCCCTGGACTTTCAGTCCTAAAGAGAGCCGTAGACGTGAGGTCTCCGAGAATGAAGTCCTTGGTGGACTTGAGGGGATTGGATCATCCCTGGACTTTCAGTCCTAAAGAGAGCCGTAGACGTGAGGTCTCCGAGAATGAAGTCCTTGGTGGACTTGAGGGGATTGGATCATCCCTGGAATTTCAGTCCTAAAGAGAGCCGTAGACGTGAGGTCTCCGAGAATGAAGTCCTTGGTAGACTTGAGGGGATTGGATCATCCCTAGACTTTCAGTCCTAAAGAGAGCCATAGACGTGAGGTCTCCGAGAATGAATTCCTTGGTAGACTTGAGGGGATTGGATCATCCCTGGACTTTCAGTCCTAAAGAGAGCCGTAGACATGAGGTCTCCGAGAATGAAGTCCTTGGTGGACTTGAGGGGATTGGATCATCCCTGGACTTTCAGTCCTAAAGAGAGTCGTAGACGTGAGGTCTCCGAGAATAAAGTCCTTGGTGGACAGATGAGGATTGGATCATCCTTGAACTCAAGTTCTAAAGTGAGCCGTAGACAGGTGTCTCCGAGAATAGAGGATAGGACTGCATCGTCCCTGGACCTTGGTTCAAAATGCACGTGATTGGATTAATCATCCTTAGACAGTAAATCCATTAATTCCGAAAGGAAGGATAGTCTTAAATATGATTGTGGTTGGACTAATCATCCTTAGACAGTAAATCCAGTAATTCTGAAAGGAAGGATAGTCTTAGATGTGATTGTGGTTGGACTAATCATCCTTAGACAGTAAATCCAGTAATTCCGAAAGGAAGGATAGTCTTAAATGCGATTGTGGTTGGATTAATCATCCTTAGACAGTAAATCCAGTAATTCCGAAAGGAAGGATAGTCTTAAATGCGATTGTGGTTGGATTAATCATCCTTAGACAGTAAATCCAGTAATTCCGAAAGGAAGGATAGTCTTAAATGCGATTGTGGTTGGATTAATCATCCTTAGACAGTAAATCCAGTAATTTCGAAAGGAAGGATAGTCTTAAATATGATTGTGGTTGGACTAATCATCCTTAGACAGTAAATCCAGTAATTCCGAAAGGAAGGATAGTCTTAAATGCGATTGTGGTTGGATTAATCATCCTTAGACAGTAAATCCAGTAATTCTGAAAGGAAGGATAGTCTTAAATATGATTGTGGTTGGACTAATCATCCTTAGACAGTAAATCCAGTAATTCCGAAAGGAAGGATAGTCTTAAATATGATTGTGATGAGATTGATCCAGTAATTCCGAAAGGAAGGATCATGTATATAGATGACGATGCTGATGATTGTGTGATGACGATGCTGCTGATCATGTGATGACGATGCTGATGATCGTGTGATGACGATGCTAATGATCGTGAGATGACAATACTGATGATCGTGTTATGACAATGTTGCTGATCGTGTGATGACGATGCTGATGATCGTGTGATGACGATGCTGCTGATCGTGTGATGACGATGCTGCTGATCGTGAGATGACGATGCTGCTGATCGAGTGATGACGATGTTGCTGATCGTGATATGACGATGTTGTTGATCATGATATGACGATGCTGATGATCGTGTGATGACGATGCTGATGATCGTGTGATAACGATGATGCTGATCGTGATGGTCTAGATGACGATGTTGATGATCGTGAGGATCCAGAAGTTGATGTTGCTATAGTTGTTCGAGTGCTGCAGAAGATAAAGACTCAGTACTGAAGATGTTGATGTTCCAGTAACTGGTTGAGTTACTGATGATGTTAAGAAAGCTTCCAATGATTTATGGATGTATCATGTATGATGTATGACTCGTTGCTCCTGCAGATGTTGTTATAATATCCTTCTCGTTAAGGGGGAGTGTTGAATATTGTAACTTCTAAGAATATTATATTTGTATATTATTTATTCCGGAGATGTTCCATACCTTCGATGTGATTATACTATGAATCCGGAGATGTTTATTCCTCTGAATTGGTTGTGGTAACTAGGGTTATTAGACCCACCATGTGGGGGTAGACCCAGTCAGTTATAATAGGGTATTTAACCTAATGGTTAAATACAAGCCTACATGTACTTGTGTAAAATACATGTCAGTGTAGTGTATAAATAGAGGAGGTATGTTCCTCATTTGACACACACACACACTTGAGAGAGGCGCACTTGTGGAGGAGAGGTCTGCTATGGTGGAGAAAGAGATCATGTCTTTGGTTTTCATCTTTGTATATTGCTGGTCATCTATATTGAGGAAGCTTTACTGGGTTTTCTACCCCATGAGGGTTTCCGAGGATAAATCTGTGTCTCTTGTGTTTATGCTATGCTTGTTGTTTCTTCGGTGATCCTGTATATGCTATTATTGTGAAATCGAATGTAATGCTGCTATTTTCTGTCTTAGCATATTAAATTTTAACACCTGCAACTGTATTGTCATGTTTTCCAACTACATCTGAATCTGAGACATGCCAGCTACGTTCTCACCAATCGGCGAAGCTTCTAACCACATTGCAATCTCCAGATCTTCACTCGGTGTTGTAATGTTCTGTTGCATCAACAGGAGTCGAATATGAGGTAGCAATGCCGTGATGAACCATTATTTATGTTGGACGCCACTCATGTCAAAGTTGACTCTTGCCATCAATGTTTTGAACCTTTGATCGAAATCCCAAATAGTTTCATTCGGATATTGCTTGATATCCTTTAGTTCTGTAATATACCGTTCCTCAAATTTTGGTTTTCTGAACTCTGCAATCAATCCTTTTCTAACTTCATCCAACGTCTTCTCTGGAGTGCCTGTGGGAACTTGAACAAACTTCATAAACCATTCCAATGCACCACCCTGAAGAGTTGTCTCTAGTTGACCTTTCTTGGCCTCATCATCTCTAATTTGCTTGACAGTCCATACTGCTTCACATAAGAACCAGTATTGCTTAGTATTATCTATTCCATTTCCATGGAACAACGACAACTTTGCATCTTCGCCCGCCATCCTAGGCTTCCTTCCTATAGTCTCCGAGCTGCTAGCAATCAAGTTTTGTTGACACAATGAACATGATGGTTTCAAAGTTGTATTTCTTCCTAGTTGAGAGATAGTGAGTGGACGTGTGGGTATGTTGCTACTGGGGGTTGGTCCGGCCTTTATCCTAGGCATAGCCTGGTTGTCCTTGTCGGCACTGTGAGGTCGCTTCGTTCTGTGTGGTATTCCTTTGTTGTTTTGTGTTTCGATCGCAGCAGGACCTTCTCCTGTCCTCTACCTCTTCTCTTGTCAAAACCTTTCTCCTCCCCTCACAAGACCACTCTCTTCCTCGGCTTCCTTCACAGTCTCATCGTAACTTGCACCCATCTACCCCGTATCATTCCATTCACCTTCCCCCCTTTTACTGCGGTATCCATAGCCTCCGCCCACCAAGGTTCTACTGATCAAGGTGCATCTTCAGTATTCTCTATTCACAGATGAGCATCTTAATGGACAACTGTAGCAACAACAGGAACCTGCCCCTCGGTCCATTGAAAAATTCCCTTTCTGCTTCGCTATAATACTTTGTTGTATCAACCGCAAACTCGGTGATATATCCTTCCAGTATACTGTCGACCCAGACCTCAACATCCTGCGATACTTTGTTGTCTACCTCTTGCAGCTCCTGGATCAGATCTGGCGTCCAAGATGTTGGCTCACCTCCTTGGAAGTTTCGCTTCTAAAATTTCAATTTCGCTAACCATTCATACAGGATGATTGGGAATTAGCAGAAAAAATATTCGTGTGGACCGTCATGTATGTACTTTTCCAACCACCAATCCGTCGACAACCCAAGGTTCTGATTTTATTTTTCAGCGAACTCTCGCAACTTTAGGTCGAACCAATCTTGATTTCCCAGTCTCATCAAATGCCACAACATGTCCTCCTTTCACTTCGTGCTATGGTCTCGGCAATGGAACCATTTGTTGACACAAACCCAGTTGACAGGGGTTCCTCACATTGTCGAAACCCAAACCACCACGATCTCCCTAAGCACCAGCCCAGATAGGTTTTACCTCGTCTGGCAACACCTGCGGAGCAGATGAAGTCTCACCTGAGATGTTCAAGGGAGAGTTGACGGAACCAAGTTTCTGCTGAATGAAGGAGGATTTTGTGCATTAACTCATCAACTTGTTGCAGCATTGCATAACATATCTAATCATTCATCTTAGGCATTTAAACATAATTGCAGCATCATTCAACAAATCTCATCATTGACAGAATCACTAATGCGCAATAGATATAACAATAAAACATTAATTGCAGCAACAAAACATCGCATTATTCACAGATTCATATCACATAATGCATTCATCACAAGGAAATAGGAAATACACAATGATTATGCTCAAAATCTGTCATATCATATTCATCTTTGCAACAAAACATAGGAACAACAAGATAATCCTTCTGTCATATACCCGGATCAACAGACAATAACAAGCAAAATCATCCGTGCTCAACTGACTCTTTGATTCATCAATCCATCGATTGCCAATTGGTTTCTCCCAACACCTACAATGTTATGTCTATTTATAGGCTTGCTCCTTTACATTTATGGTCCACTTAGGCAACCACCTAACTACTTCTTAACAAACTCTACAAAAAGATGACCCAAAAACCCACATAACGTGGTCCAAATGACCCAAAACCCACATAGTGCAGTCCAAATGATCCAAAACTACATAGAGCGGTCCAAATGACCCAAAAATACATAAAGTACTATCGACTTGCGCACTTCTTTCCTCCTTTCGTGGTTTCTTTGACCCTTCGCAGCATACGTGATGCTGCGAAGCTGACTCATCCAAACCGCCTACCAACAGTCCCCCAACACAATCTTGTGGCTCTAGGACTCAATGCCTCCCCATCTACATGGAGATATAGCCTTTTTTTATATAAGTAATTTCAAAACATTTTACAAGTTTCTACTCAAATTCATTCGTAATCTCTCTCCCATTTCTCTTGTTGAACTGCAACATACCTTATTAATTAATAACATCATTGAATAGTAAGGATTTTGTTGAACTGCAACATACCTTACTAATTAATTGACCAAGAAGTTGCAACATATTCATATATTTTGCATTGTCCGGTCTCCTCATTCAAAATCCCATTAATTTGAAAGCTAGTTGACCAGGTAAATTGACGGCATGTGACGTTGTGTGAGTTACACCTAGGAGATGGCCAGTGTGACCCTGTTAATATACATGACCGTAATTACAATTATTAAAATATGCCTATATTGAAGAAATATGTTAATGATGGGTATAATAATGACGTTGTTAGTCAACATATCATGCAGACGATCAATTTGGTGTTATTAAATCGATGTTATGTGTCATTATATGATCATCTAAACTGTGTCATAGCTTGAATTACAGTTTTGTACCTGCATTGTCTGCATCGAGTGACACAACTTACATGATGATCACTCGTGTATCTGAATCCATGATCCACAATGTTTCAATTTACTAAATTTTAACACTAGGGGTCTCTGAATCCATCTACAGTGTTAAAATTTAGTAAATTGTACAAATTCATTATCAAAATTGTAATTTTCCATTGTCGGAGTGAGACAACTTAAAATGACCAAATAAATGACCAATTGTTATGTGGTCATTTTTAGCTTAGATCTTATCTTCTGACCAAATTGGTCATTTATCTTGGTCATTTTTAGTTTAATCCTTATCCAGTGACTAGATTGGTCATTTATCTTGGTCATTTTTAGTTTAATCCTTATCCAGTGACTAGATTGGTCATTTATCTTGGTCATTTTTAGTTAGCTCACTTAAAATTTCTCAATTTTGGTCATTTATCCCTTGAAAAAAATGTGGTGGCCAAATTTTTTGGTCGCCTGGTCACTAATCTCTCATTTTTTACTAGTGATATGTTCAGTATAAATTTCAGGTGGTTTCTATGCACTAATCCATTTTTAAAATAAATAAATACATCGAGATACGATGATATGCGCACACTATCTGTCCTCTGCGCTCTGTAGAGGACAGATAGTGTGTGCATATCACTATCTATCCTCTGCGCTCTGCACAAATTTTTTGGTCGCTTGGTCACTAATCTCTCATTTTGTACTAGTGATATGTTCAGTAGAAATTCTAGGTGGTTTCTATGCACTAATCCATTTTAAAATAAATAAATACATCGAGATACGATGATATGCACACACTATCTGTCCTCTGCGCTCTGCACACATGATCTGTTAGCTTATTAGCATATCCACTTTCTATCTCTTCTTTCCAGGAAACCTAAGAAACACTCACATACTCAGAACTTCAATAAACTATGCTTCCTTTATTCATGAATAGTCATGGAACATGAGGACATAAATCTTCCTTCTAATGCAATTCGAATTAGCTCTTAATGAAAACATGAAAATTAAATTAAAGCCACTTATTTTACTCATTGTAACCTACAAAAATATCATTTGAAGCTCCTTATTAAACATGGCATATACAATATATATTATGTATGGCATACACTTCTGACTTTAGGTATCTGAACGAATATTTACACTTTCGCTTTAAATCAGTATTGCATTTGGAATAATTTATGAACACTTTTCTTAGTATAAGTAATTGTTATGAATTGCATTGAGTGAATGAGTGAGAGAATATTGTATTCCATCGTTGTTTATAGTTCACATATTTCCAAATTAACTGAAATAAACTCCTACCTCTTCTTATATTGAGAGAGAGATATAAGCAAGGATACCCTCGCTCTATTCTAAAGAGGAACAAAGTAATCAATCCCAAATCAAGTCCAGTATGAGTATATGAGAGAGAGATATAAGCAAGGATAACCTAGCTCTATTATGAAGAGGAAAAAAGTAATCGATCCCAGATCAAGTCCAGTATGAGTATGTCATATGAGTGATACCTCAAAGCTGAATCCAGAGATTCCAGAAATGAGTTGGGATATTTCTACATTTATAATAAATAATATTTCCGAGGCTTCCCTTGTGGTTAGAACTTTATTTAATTTTAAAAGATTAACGTTAACCTACACATTTGTGGACAATACACTGGATCAAAAACATTGAAAAAAATACAAACAGTTCTCATGTATCCAGGTAATCTCATAGGCCAAACTATCCTTTATATTATTGATTGGTTTATAGGAAATTTTAACTATATTATTGATTACTTTCAAGATTTCACAGATAACACAATCTTAAAATGAAACCTTTCAATTTTAACTATAAATGCTCAGATAAAAAAAAAAAAAAAAAAAAAAAAAAAAACATATGTTTGAAGTTCCCTTTGAGCCCTTAAATCTAAAACAACTTCGAGAAGAAGATACAATAAAATACACTATGACGGTATTTTTTACTAATTAACAAAGACTCTGTAAACAATATATTTCTCAACATGCATCACATTCAAAGGAAATTTTTTTACTCATCAACCAAGACACCCTAAACAATATATTTCTCAACATCCCCCGCGCATTCCAAAATCCCTTTCCAGCTGCATTTTGTCTTAAAAATATGAAAAAATGGATAAGATACATACCTTCATCGACAAGTCCACAAAGCTTGAGAAACAGAACCATAAATGAAAAACAGGCGCAGCTACTCTATAACTCAGCCTACTCATGACACACACACACACAACCATTGTAAAGGTTAATACAATACTTCGTATTTTGCTGGAATCCTCATATTTTTCTCCAAATTTACACCTTCTAATACACAATTAATCACTTTTGCAACCATAACTCGAAGAAGACTTCATATACCATAGAAATGTGGGTAGATCGAACCACTCTACGAGTGGATTGGGCCCATACTGATTAGACCGATTCATGCACATGGTGATGGTCACTATGCAAAACAAATCACGGTGAGCAAAGATTTATTGTTCATATCAAATGTTATTTAAGGGGATGACTGCTACGCAAACCTGTTTAAGTGAATGCACAAATCTACACGATTAATACACCTCCATGTGTGAAGTGTTTCTCCTACTATCAACTTATATATATATATATATAAGAGATCGATCTCACAACCAGATCCAAATATCTAGAAGGGAGATCGATTCCTCATCAATAAATAAAGCTAATGAATTATGGAGGTCTCTAACTAGAAAACTACTAGATAACTACGACCACCTATGGTTCTAAACTACAAGAGAAGACCCAAATTATTTAAATATCTGTGCTTGGGCAGGGACGATAATAATTTAAGGACATCAACTAGTCTTTTTTTCAAAAAGTTCTATTCAAATTTAATCAAAGTACAGCCCTAGAGCTTCCAAAATCACTGCTAGTAGCCATAAACATAGTGCCCTCATCTCGACAACGTACTTTCCTGCGATATCTCAGTAACAAACTCATAACATATATACAGACTTTATGGGAAAGTGCAGATCTAAAAAACCAATCAGAATATGTTTCAAATTATGGAAGTGAGGACGAATAATTAGCTCTAGTAAATTAAGGAACTCAATAGCCATGAAAACCATTAACAATATAAGATCTAAATCTAATGCTGAAGTTTTAGTCCCATCAACCATTAATAAATATTTTTCGAGATGGATCTATATTAATTAGTACAACTTCGTTTGCATATAAGTTTATTCTTGTAAAAGTATTGATATGATAGGGAATCAAAATTGAAAGGTGTACCTAGAAAAATCAATACCCCTCGCATGCATGTTGGATTTCTTGCACAACTCTTGTTCTATTTGGTCCATCCAGGTATTTCAGATCCAACATTGGAATGCTCTGAGAATAAGAGACCTCCAACATATGGGGGCATTCATGGGAAGGTCGTATATATTTGCTCTAAACTTGAAGATTGTTGAATCCATTAGACATGAGCTTTGCAATAATACCACTCAGATCTTCATGGGTCTACTCATCGTCCAATTTAACTGTAGACATCTTTCTTTATCTATTGAAACACGATGCACAACCACTGAATGAACAAGTTGTTTTGGTTAGAGAGATGATTGATCAAAGAATAGTCAACCATTAAGCCTCAAACGTATGAGTAAAAGACAAAAAAAATCAAGTTCATAGCCATTTAAATATCTTATGTCTATCTAAATATCATTTTAAAATCATTTAAATATATCTCATTATCTACACCAGTATGAAGAGTAATGTATATGGAATATATTGCAAGGAATTACCATGGAAATTATAAGGTAGCCTCGAAACTCCCTAAGGTAGCCTCAAAACTCCCTCCTTTAATAACTGCGGGGTTGGGCCTCTACCTGATAAGAAGGGCACAATGTGAATTAGAAATGTGCCTCTCCTTATAAATTTGGCGGAAGAGAGATTATAAAATAAACAGGAAAAAAAAAAAAGGAAACATGAGAGAAAATGTAATAGAGCAATACCTACACTTACTTGAACTCTTGGACAATAAGAAATAATCATACAAACCCCGAATCGAAAGGAAACCAAATGTTCGTTTTAACTTTGTAGGTATCCAATGTTGTTTAAATGTATAATATTTCATAAATTTTACAAGGGTTTGAAATTCCTGCGGGTTATATGCTATTAAAAACCTAAAGGACATAAAAAATATAACACAGATCCAAAATCAAACCCTGTCTAATATTTCATAAATTTTACTACTAGGGTTTGAAACTCCTCCGGGTTATATGCTATTAAAAACCTAAAGGGCACAAAAGATAGAACACAAATCCAAAATCAAACCCTGTCTAATATTTCATAAATTTTACCAGAGTTTGAAACTCCTATGGGTTATATGCTATTAAAAACCTAAAGGGCATACAAAATATAACACAGATACAAAATAAAAAAACCTGTCTTATACTTCATAAATTTTACCAGGGCTTGAAACTCCTGCAGGTTGTATGTTATTAAAAACCTAAAGGGCATGAAAAATATAACATAGATCAAGAATCAAACCCTAAACATATCATAGATATAGAATAAAACCTTGAACATAGTGGGGGTTTATGGTGTACTTACAAGGTTTTTTCCCTTACAAAACATATTTGACATCTGGAGCACTAGATCCATGAGCAGGGTTCGATTGGTCTGCTAGTTCTCTCCTTGTCCAACTTGCTCCCTGCTCTTCTTCAAGAAGTCCAAGTCAAGTCTCCTAATCTTGGTGCTGTCAAGGTCGAGCCTAATCTCGTGCGGTTCGGGGTTCAAATGGCCAAGAAATATTTCAATATGTTTTGTTTTACTTCTTATATTATTTGTTTTATATTTCACTTTTTTCGTTTTATGTTTTTATGTTTTATTTATTATATTAATGTTTAGTTATATATATATATATATATATTGTGTCATTTGATGGTAGGTGTTGTGGGAGCTAGGGACATGTGACTCTGTCAATTGACATTATTTATATGGCAGGTTATAACAAAATTATGGCTATGGGGATGTATGTTGATGGGTATAATGACGCTAGTCGAAATGTCACGATCAAATATTTGGTGTCTAATTGTAGCTAGGACGACGTTGTAGAGGGGATAACTCACAACTTTAGCATACTCTTTGATGATTATAATAACAAATGATGCATTGTCATATATTATTTGAAAACAATATTATTTCTCAATGATCCAGTTGATGAAACATTAATGATGGAATAACCCACCGAATCCATTAGAAGGTCTAGAATTTACTAAATTATAACACTGTATATGGATTTAGAGACCCCCTAAACGGGGTCCATGAATCCATCTACGGTGTAGGGGGTCTTTGAATCCATCTGTTGTGTTAGAATTGAGTAAATTCTACAAATTCACTGTCAAAATTGCAATTTTTAATATTTGTCGGAGTGACACAACTAACATTAATGAGGGAATAACCCACTGAATCCATGAGGGGATCTAGAATTTACTAAATTATAACACTGCATATGATTCAGATAAGCCCTTAAAGGGGGTCTCTAAATCCATCTGCAGTGTTATAATTTAGTAAATTCTACAAATTCATTGTCAAAATTGCGATTTTCCATTGTCAGAGTGACACAACTAACAATGAACAAATAAATGACCAATTCATATTCTTAATGTTATTGTTATGTGGTCATTTTCAGTTTAGTTACTTGTTATCTAGTCATTAATTTTATCCCATGAACCAATTGGTTATTCCTCTGATCATTTTTAGTTGGCTCACTCAAATTTGGTCATTTATACCATGAAAAAACTGTGGGGACCAAATGTTTTGGTTGCCTGGTCATTTATCTCTCATTTTTAACTAGTGACCGCTTGTAGCTTCACTATGCCTCTCATAGTGTAATACCCCCAGTTTTGACTTGGAATGTATTTAATCAAAATTATGTAAATGATGTAAATGATGTAAATATGCTAGTATGGATTCCTAATGTGGAGCTCAAGGCCAAGGCCCAACTAGTGAATTACTAGGTATGTATGGTGTATATATTTTTATTTGGACCATATGATTGGATTATCATGCCAATTCAAAATGTAAGTAAATATTATGTTGGAAATTAATAGAATGGTCCAAGATGGTTGTCTAAAGAGCATTAGAGGGGCTATTATTCCACCATAGGGGAAGAGGAAAGGGGGCCTATGGGGAAACCAAATCCTAGGTTTCCATGTGTCAACCTTATAACTCATCCAAAATATGCCATGTGCCTTAAATAAGCCAATTACCTTCCCTTGAGCATTAAATCTAATCATTGAATGAATATGAGAGGCTGGTGGGAAAAGTCACTTCATTTATTTATTGAATCATGGGAGTTTTGATAGTTATGTCAACTATTAGTAGTCCTATTTCTTCTATGGTCAGAATCTATCTCAGTTGTCTTTTCACTCTTACCTCATATCCTTGGATTCAACACTCTTTTGATCATTCTCTCATGCATGTTCCTACACTATATAGAGTTTTCCATTGTTGTTAATGACCATTAGCAAAACTGTGTTCAAACCAAAAAGTTCGAATTGGAGACATAGCTACATTTTTGGAAGGTAAAATAGATGGTTGTAAGTGATCATGGAGGTTGGGAAATCTATGAACCTTTACCCTTTGATTTTTGCTACTTTTGGATGCTTGAGAAACCATGAATTAATGTTGTAGGAGGTTCTCCAATAGCTTACAGCAGGTTGGATTCTTACTACACACACTAGTAAGCATTGTAAGGGTTGGATTTCCTAAGGGAATTGTGGATCAATGAATGGAAATGCCTTCCTTGTGTTGTGTGGGGAAGTTGGAAGGAGTTCCATGGCTGCGACAGCTTAGTGAGACCCCTGTAGAGCTCTAGTTGAGATTTTGGCTAAGCACAGTGAGCAGAATGGGCTATGGGATGAGAGAGAGAATCCTATAGGTGTTTCCTTCGCCCTAATGGGCTCATAGCCGAGCTTCGGGGTGACCTCTAAACAGAAAGAGCATATATGTTGGACAGAGTGCCTATGGCTGGGTGGAAAATCGCTCTTACATAATCAATAGCTTGGATCTTCTTTATTTAAAGATAAGTATTCTTGTGTATTTGATGTGCAATGATTTTATTTGTATTCATGTGATAATTATGCCTATAAATTGCATGTTGTGTGTGTGGAATTAGTACATTCCGTTGTGTGTTTTATTTTCATGTCTGCACATGCATTTTAGTTGTTATGAATTTTTAATTCTGCTTATGGGAGAAATTTTGAGGCCCTGATTAAATTAATGTCCCCTCCTATTGTCTGGATTGAGGGATGGGGATGTTACAAAGGGAATGCAATGCTTTCCTTGCCTACAACACGTGAGTGGTAAAACAATCAAATAGACTAATCTCAGACATTGGCAGAAGGGAGGTGTTCTACATTCTACATGGGTAGGAATGGCTACCTTCACGGAGAGGTGATGAAGAGGAGAAACCAAGTAATAATAATAATAATAATAATAATAATAATAATGAGGTTGAATTTTAAGTTATTGATATAAATATCAACGTCTAATGTTTACATGATTACACTCCTCAACCTTAGTAGGTGGGGAAAAACCATTTCTACAATCTACAAGGATAGATTGTTATGATCATTTGTTTCTACCTAATGGAGATTTATTACATAGCCCTTCCACTAGGTGTGTAAGAACATTATCATGCCTTGATTAAATCCTTGGTTTTTAATGAAAGTTTTGGTTAAATCCTCAATTTTGGTGGATGCTTCATTGATGAGAGAATAGATGTAGCAAGTCAAAATGAAGAGTTTGAGGTTTTGTCAAGCCTATAATTTTTTAGAATATGGATAAATTGTTATGTATGTGTGATCTTCCACTCTCACAAAGAGGATTTAAAGCCTTAAATAACAAAGAGGAAGAAGAGCATCCCAAGATAATGAATACATCATGTTGGATCTTAAAAGGTATGGACCATTGCAAATCGAAGTTACTGATTTAAACCCAACCACCCCACCCCCTAAATATTTACATGCTTTTAATATATTCAATATAATCTTTGGACTACTCTAGAACACTGATTATTGTAATATTGCAAGCACAAGCACAAGCACACAACTGATAAAAACTGGACAATATTATTGCAAGCACGAGAACACTGATTATTGTAATATTGCAAGCACAAGCACACAACTGATAAAAACTGGACAATATTATGAAATATGCTTGGACAGCAACCAGAACTTATACAGACAATAATACTGTAAAATGTAAAATATATGATAATGAGCTTTAAAGTACTATAAAACTTTTATTCTGAGAGGCCTCTAAACTTTTATTCTGAGGCTTTTATTCTGAGAGGCCTCTAAACTTTTATTCTGAGAGGAGGCCTCTAAACTTTTATTCTGAGAGGCCTCTGTTGAGCATGCTCTCCAGCCTCTTCATGGATGTCAACCTCTCCCTCGCCAACTTCCTCTGCATTCCCTCAATGAAGTCGTCTGCCTCTTTGTCCACACTTTTATCCTCAGTCGTTAGTTTAACAACATGACTGACTTTAGTCTCGTGACTAACCTCAACTGAATATGTTGGATGGCGTTCTCCAACTTTAGCAGAGGGCTGCAAAGTGGTATGGGCATCACAAAATATATCGCTATTCTCTTCATGATTATGTTTAGATCGCCACCCACCAAACAGCCATGAACTCCAACCATGCTGCCCTGAATTGCTGTGTTCATCAGGAGTCTCAAAAGAAAATTGAACTCTGGATGTGTTTTCCATAACTAGGACAGATTTTTTTTACTTCGAATATAGATAGACTATACCTATCCCAGCTCGCTGCAAATATTGTTTGGGCCTGTATGTCTATATATAACCCTAAATAGCTTAGATTATAAGCACATCAGATTAAATAACTATTTTTTTCTGCAAGTTGTATACACAAATTCAATCCGCCGACTCAACTTGCAGCAGTGCGAAAGTTTGCATTCACTTCATATTCCTACGTTCGATTAGCAGTCTGACTCAATTTTAATTCTATTAAAATAAAAAAAAATACTGAACGAAACTTAGGCTTACACGCCATTAGGGTAAATTAAGATATTTTACATAATTAATTCTATTAAAAACAAAATAGAATAATAAGAAAACTTAGGCTTACACGCCAAACAAAATAGAATAATGAAGGAAACTTAGGCTTACACGCCATTAAGGTAAAGAGTAGTTTGCCAAGTTACAGATAATCATTAAGAAATTGGGTTTGGAAAGGTGCAAGAATATTATTCCCTTTTTCGTTGTATTGGAACTCGCATACGGTGTTTTCTTTGGAACTTATGCACCGGAGCTGTATAAGTGCTAACTAAAACGTTATGGGGATTTTTAGTCCAAAACTTGTTAAAATTTTGATTAGAAATTGTTATTTTTGTATTTTTGTAATTTCAGTAATTGAAATTGTTTATTCTAGATTACTTTTTTAATTTTAAAACTATCTAAATCATTTAAATTGCGATTTGAATACTCCAAATTACAATTTTAACAAGAAATGCTTTGCAAATTTAGACAAATCAGAAACATTTTAATTAACCCTTATACAACTTCCCTATGCACACTCATACAGCGTCCCTATGCACGCTCCATAAATACACTTGTTTTTCTTTAACTAGTTGTTAGGAACTTGTGCACGTTCATAAATGCACATGTGTTGTGTTCTTTTTCAAAGCTCCACGTAAGCAACACATGTGTTATTTGTACCTTTGTTGAAACTCCACGTAAGCCATTTCTGTGTGGAAAGAAATGTCCACATCATTTTTAAATAAAGAACGTGCATGCATTAATTTTTAAAGGTCCTCTTATGTAAACTTTCTCCCTATTATTCAATGCCAGGGGTATTTGCTACCTAACTAGAGGTTTTCATTTCATTTCTTGATAAATCTGCTCACGAAATAGAGGTTATCATTTCATTTCTTGATAGATTTAATTATAAAATGTTATTTTTTAATATTTGTTAATAAATAGAAATCTATATAAATAAATAAATCATTAGTATTTTATTAGTATTCCATCATAATGGAGAAAAACACTAATCTAAACCCTAATCTTAAACTCTCGTAAAGTCCCTTAATGATTTTGGGTCACAACCATAATAAAGTGAAGGACCTTAAAGACAACTTTTAATCACAAAAAGAGAAAAATCAATATAGCATTTACAACCAATAAGTAAATGAACAAGAAAGATGAAAGACCAATCTGAAATCCAACGTTCTGGTCCTTCGATCACCTATATCCAACATAGACACAAACTACATAATAGACGAATGTAAATGTGTAAAGAAATTGACTAAAAGTAAACCAATTAGTGCATTAAACAATTAAGTTTTATATCAAGAACATGAAGTCAATACATTAATTTGGATGGAAAGGAGAGGTCTTTAGTAAAGTAAAGTAACAATAAGTACAAGGATAAATGTGACCTGTAATTGTTGTGGCATTGTTCTACAACCAAATTCTGAATTCCTCCACCTGGGCCATCAATATGCAATTCCAACTCCCGAGTCTTACTTCAACAACATGCCCAAGAAAGTAATTCTCATGCTTTCTAGCAAGATAGAGCAAGTAAGGACTATTGGAAACGTGGGTTTCCAAATATGGGGAAATGGATTGCAGACACGAGATAAGGGCTCGTGGATCTTAGTAGTAATTTACCATCGTTATGATGTGTTCATTGATTTCAACATTACCTTCTCCTCTTGCTTTTAGTCACTTTTATACTCTAGATGGGTAGTTAGAGCGGTTAGGGTAGTTATCTACAGGTATATGAGGTTGGTGACTGAAGTAACAAGTTTAATTAACCCCAGAATTAACCAATTTTTATATTTTTTGTGCCCAAATAGAGGGATATGCGATCTAGACATTGTCAGGGAAGATAGATGCAGGCTATACACTAGAAGGGCGTGTCTCTTTTGAAAAAAAGGAATTTTCAAAAATTCCAGAGGAGGAACAAAAGCCAAGTGGATTCCCCAAGTATGGAAGAAGGCAATATGCAAGATTTGAAGGGATCACAAGTCAAACCAAGATGTGCATCAATGCAATAAGGTGGTAAAATATGCTATAACACTAAACTCTCACAAGGCCCATACAAATAAATTAATTAGTGTTTAAATGATCTCAAAAGCATAGTTGGCGAGCTAAAGAAAATTATAGAGCCATCTTGTATTTCATTGGCCACTTCACTTGACAACATTGTTGTTTCCATTAACCATGTCCATGGCCAATACTCTTATTTATCCAAATATAGGGTTAGGATGAGAGAGTTTACTCAACTGGCATTAGTAAGGAAGAGCTCAAAGAGTTCCATATAATCAAAGATATGATTATTCAATTGTTCATTAGCCCTAGATCCAACCAACAAGTTGATTTACAAAAAGATGTGTCTTTGCATGGACTGGTCACTGCACATTCCATCCATGGAAAGAACACTAAATGGATAGATGGCTTATGGTATCTGATAAACCTCCCTATAATAACAAGAAGTTTCTTTTGTATTTTATTCTTAAATTATTGGTTGACTTCATTATGGATCTTCATGTCAATTATTTTAACATTGAAAAATTCCACAAGGTTGATCATGGTTTTGTTAAGGAATAGGCAATGGGAAAGTGTAACCCATTGAGAGGGAAACCTACTCATAGGAATATGCTTAAACCCCCTAATCTACTTGAACTTGGAGATGGGATTTGGGTCACTGGTAATATGGTATAATCCTTGACATGCAATCTAGTTCAAAATATTGTGTTTGTGGTAGCTTTTTGTTAAGACCCATTGCACCAAGATGTTAGACCACTGCATGTAGGGCCTTAAGGCCACACCAATTGTAGATCATGCACTACAAATGGATAGGTTAATTATTCATTTTTATCCTAATTGTCCCATGTCAATGCTTTCATTAGGTTAATTATTCATTTTTATCCTAATTGTCCCATGTCAATGCTTTCATTGCAACATGCTTATCATAACCCAATAGAGGATCTTATTAATGATAGTTTATTGTACAAAGTTAGAACACCATATTTTTTATATTTTCATTGTTTATGTATTCAATTTTGCAATTTCCATGTAGATGGTAAACATGACTTTAAACTATTTATAGTTTTCTTATTTTTTGGTTTGTACAACTCCTACAAGAGGAGACACCTTCATCTAGGTGGAAAGGAACATATTATTTTGAACTTGATTCAGCGATTGTTGCAACGTATTCCATAGGGGTTCCTCAAACAACTATTTAGATGAGTTTATGAATTTACCCCTATAAAGTTGAATTAAAGTTAATATAAGTCAACGATACGTATTATTGTAACCATAAATAACATAGTACAAGTGATGTAAAAGTCATATTATCTCAATTATGATGTGGTTTCATATTATCTCAATTATGATGTGGTTTGTGATTTATATATTTACCATAGGTTTTAGTATGAAAGGAAGTTCTCATCTCGGTATTTCTCAATCCCTATAGCAATGAATTACTATTATGATTAGGGATGATCGAAGATGGTAAAACAAAGTATAATCAAACTAGTTGAAAGAAAAATTGTGCGGCTTACTATAATGTAACTATAATCATGCGGCTTACTATAATGTAACTATAATCATGTATGTAAGAACATGAGCATACATTTCGGCAATGAATTACTATCTTTTAGATATCCATTATTCTATTTTTCCCCTTGAACCTTTAAGGAATTTTATTGATACCAACTTCCAATGTTTTATTGGGTTGGAAGTTGGATGTACGTATCTAGCTTTCAATTCTAGAAATTTGATATGATACAAATGAGAAAGTATTTACAAAATTTTCCATGACTATTCTATTTTTAGCTAAAGATATATCTCCAAAAATTCAAAGGTCTTTTTTTCAACTCCTTGGTTCTTTGAAATTTTGGAACGGTGTTCCTCTCACATGTTGATGTTTGTGTAGCATCGGAATATATTCTTAAGAAGTCCTAAAGAAAGTTGAAAGAAATGAAGAGCACAACTAACCCAATGAAATGGGTAAATTGACCTACAAGGAAAAATGACAAGTCGATTTGAAATATAAATTAAATATTAAATAAAAGTCCGACATAACTGTGGAAACTTCTAGTGAAAAGAAGAATATAGATAAAGTTTTTTCACACTTCATTTCATCATCAAGAAAGCACATCTCTCTCTTTCAAGTGATGCACACTTCTCTAGGAGGACAAGTGAGGAACAAAAGAAGCATAATCTTTGGGGCGTTCTCTCTCTCTCTCTCTCTCTCTCTCTCTCTCTCTCTCTCTCTCTCTTCTCAGAAGGGTGCATCTACTTAGAGGTCATTATGTATCTTTCTTGTATATCATTATTCTATTTTTGGAACTAGTGTCGGACACTAGATTTGACATTGTATCTTGTTGAAGAATCTTATCTAGAGAAGTTGTTGGGTTTTTCCTGTGAAAGGGTTTTCCCAGGGTAAACATTGTGTCTATTGTGGATGTGTTTATTTTAGTGATCCTTTTATGCATGCAATTTATGTTTATGTGATAGAAAAGTTTAAAAAGTTAAAACATCTAACTGCTAAGAAAAATCAACATGATATTAGAGCAATGCTTAAAGACGCCATTGCAACAGCCGTAACTTGGAAACTAGTACTTCCAGTTCCAAACACTTCCAACCATAGATTGGACCAAAAGGTATGGTTTTGGAATTCACCCTAGGAGGGCACACCTATCTCTAGAAACAGATCTCGGATCCGGGAAATTTCAGTTTTTACCTAGTTACTGCAAGAACCAAGAATCTAGGGCTTCCATTTTTGGGTTGTTTTTTCCATAGAACTAACTAAAAAGAAGTGCTCTCCAACTCTCCATGGGAGGGAGAATCTTTTCTTGGGATTAGATTTTTCCTTTGATAAACTTCATTTTTGACCTATCTTCTGCTAGGGTTTCTAGCTCAAATATTGGCATTAATAAAATGAAAAGCAATCTAAGGGTTGAGGATAGATTGGATGGAGCAGATAACTTCAAATATTTGAAGCATAGGATACTTCTCTTTCTATAATAAAATGATCTCTTATATTATGTCAAAGAAGTTATCGAGGAACTAGAAGAAGAGGAAGCTAAAACAAAGTAAAAGAAGAATATTTTCAAAGAAAAAAGAATTCAATCTGATTCAATTAAGGACCACTTGATCCTTCATGTGTCAGAATTGAAGACTCCTAAGGAAATGTTTGAGGCCTTGACAAGATTATATGAAAGCAAGAATACTAGCAGAAATTTATTGTTAAGACATTAGTTAAGGACTATGGCGATGAACAAGTCAGAGATAGTGTCCTCCTAGTTTACAAGTTTTCTCAGATCAAGGATCAAGCAGTAGCTATTAGAGATACTGTAGAAGAGAAAGAGATCGTGTTGACAACATTGAATGGTTTTCCCTCTTCTTGGGATGTGTTTGTTCAAGGTATCTATGCAAGAAAAAAGCTACCCAAGTTTGACAAGCTATGGATAGATTGCACTCAAGAATAGGCAAGGTTGATCTCCAAGATGTAGAAGATGAATGACGAAGAAAATCAAGCACTTGCATCTCATGCAAGAAGAGGAAAAGGAAGAAAGGTTACCAAGAATACTGATAAAAGACTAGTATCAGAGAACAAGAAGGATATATCCAAGATCAAGTGTAACAAATTGGGACACTATGCAAGAAATTGCACTCAAGGGAACAATAATTTGCTTATAAATTTTAATCAACCCATTGAAATTTGTGTGTAATTTATGACACTTTGTTATCTACAATCTTCAATTTGTAAATTGTATATTCATATATCTATTTAAATTGTTTTGAGATTTTATAGAAATTATTTTAAAAATCCTCTTTTTAATGAATTAAATTCCATGTATAAATAATTTTATGTTAATTAATTTTTCATTATATGTATAAATAATACTTTGTTAATTTTTTTGGTTATATTATGTCGAATTTCCTTATGTAATCCTTTTAAAATTTTGTATTTATCTTTAATATTATTTTAATTTATATAAAACAAAAAATATATTTATAAAAAATTATATTTTAATAATTATAAATAAAATATATAAAATTATTTTAAAATTAATGATGGCTCCATCCAAAATAATTGCATATATTTATTATTATTATTATTATTTACAATATTATAATAAATTTTTTTTATAAACCCATCAAATCTTATTTTTAATAATGCATACTAGGTATCATTTCACTAATTTATAACAATATAAAAAATATTTTTATGTCCATTAAAATCTTCACATTTTTATAGTTAACTCATCCACACTAATTCAAAGCTTTGTGTGTACTTTATTCTTACAACTCATGTGCATCTAACTTTCTTACGAATTAAGGTATTGCCTCGTAAAAGTATTTATATAAATAAAATCTCGTTTTGAGCTAATTCTTCAAAGTTTTATGTACACTTTATTCTTATATATGATTGAAAGTTTTATGTACACTTTCATGTGCATGTTTCTTTAATGCACTTTCTTAGCTCATACATAGAAATATGAATCAATATTTGCCAAGTTGGATGACCATTGGTTAATGATAACCATCGGAGAAAATTACAAATATTTTTTTAGAATCATTTTATTAAAGAATTAAAAACATATTAATATAATAATAATATATACGGATTGCATGATAACATTTTAACAAAGTTCATATTCCATTTTAACAGAACATATTCTGTTTTTAAGATTACGTCTGCTTCTTTCCCGTGGTCCCTAAATTACACGTCATGATATTTACGTAATTAAAGGATCAAATTAATTATGATTAAGAAAGAAATAAACGTAGAAGTAGACTATCCACCATTAAGTCGGGCACATAACTCAAATGCCAAAGCACTTTTTACATATGCACATGTTTTCAATATTTTTTTTTTACTTGTGTACACGTTTTCTTAGCAAAATATTAAATTTGATATTTGGTAAGCACAAACATTATTAACGTTTATGTTATTAACTAATTGAAAACATCAAACACACTATTGGTGTTTTCTTTTAAGATTTCACCATGATCTGTATTGACCATCATTTGAAAGTGGTTCCTTTGTTGTATTTGGAGTGTAGGCAACAATTCTTAAATTCCATATGAATTTGTCTTGCTATCTTGAAAACTGGATATATGAAATCAAATCCAAGAGAGACGTTTGTTCACTAACAAGTTGCTTTTTCATTTAGTTATAGATTTATTTAATGATGACAACTTAGATAGTTGATTGTAGAAGTGTAGATGGTTGCTTTTAACATTCACTTTATCAAATCACTCTTCAGTTCACAAGATCAAGAATTAACGAAATCCATCTTCCCTATTTTTGACCAATTGCCTACTTTACTATTGTCAATTCATGAAGGGAAAATGTGTTAGCATATTTCTATTAATGACAACCCTCTAGAGATCCATATATTGTTAGGCAATGTGCTAACTAGAGACAACATGATAAATGTGCTTATTAGAGAGAGCATGCCAATATTATGCATTGATCTAAATCAATCATATTGAGAAACTTGTGCTAACTACACCACCTATTGACAATCAAAATTATCCAAAGTCCAAACAACACTTTCTCAAAGTTTCACTTAACATTTTTCATGCTTGGATGGATACTAGTGTTGGAAGTTTAAATATAGTGAGGAAAAATGGTACAAAAATCATAGTCGACATGAAAGCGTAAAGTAGAGTTGTACATTATGCAAAGGTGAGGTGCGCATTAATCTCTAGTGACCTAGACCTAAAAAGAAAAACTTGGAATGTGACATAGGGAAAAGGCATATTTCCATGACTAACCACCTCTAAGTTCAATCAAGTTAAGAACTAGGTAGAGACAAAGCTGATGGTGTAGATCCAAGAAGGTATGAGACATAAAAACAAAGGTGCACTTGATACCTAGACCACATCATTACACCAAGAGGAGCGAGGTGCTCTACAACCCAATATGGGGGAGATGTTGTCACGTAAGGTAACGTAACGTAACATAGCACAAAAAAAAATTAAAAAAAATATGTCGGCTCATAAAATAAAATAAATTATGAAGAGTGTTTAAAAAATCCACGTCGGCTCTTAAAATAAAAAATTATGAAAAGTAATTAAAAAAAATCGATGTCCATCTATAAAATAAAAAATTAAAACTTAAAACCGATCTATCCACCAAGAGAGATCAAATTTCTTGAGTTTAAATTAAAAAAAAAAATTACACATCAAGAAATTGGATCCCTCTCGGTGCTTGATAGATCTGGGTTTAAGATGGATCTATACTCTTGTATATATTCCTATTAAGCCATTTACTTGAAGTGTTAGAACTCTTGTGTAAGTTAGTAACACACTGCAAAGTGCTTGGATAACAACTTAATGGCATCAATGAGATTTATGCAAACAATGAGAAGTTTCTATCACTAAGCTTAGGCACAATGGTTGTGGATGGTATGAAAATGGTTATGAAAGGATAGCAAAGGTTGCAACTTGATGACCTTCTAAGAATTATGTTGTTGTGGCACTATTGTGGAAGCAAATATTGGATCAAAATTGGGTGCAAATGTGGACACTAAATAGGAAGCCTAATGTGGTGCTAATGAGGAAACAAAACACGAAGCACAACTAGGAGATAAAGTGGAATCCAAATTTAGCACAAATGCAAAAGCAACATTGGATGCTAAAGTTGGCTGCTAAATGGGAATCCAAATGTGATGTTATTATATAAGCAAAACTAGAAGCCAAAATGGAATCAAGACTAGAAGCCAACAAGGAAGCAAATTAAGCTAGGCACTAAATGGGAAGCTAAAAGTGGTGTTGATGCAGAAGAAAAAATAGGAAGAAAACATAGGTGCTAAATGAGAAGCAACAATAGATGTTAAATGGGAAGTGAACTATGACACTATTGTGGAAGCAAACATGGATTCCAAACTAGATGCTAAAGTGGTTTCCAAACCTGGCACTAACATGGAAGCTAAACATGGCACTAACGGAATCAAAAAGGGATGCAAAACTAGGTGTTAAAATGGCTGCTAAACTTGGCACTAAAGGGGAAGCCACACATGGCATTAATGTGGAAGGAAAATGGATGAAAAAATTGCCCATTAAAGTGGATTCCAAACTTGGCACTAATGGGGAAGCCACACATGGTGCTAATGTGGAAGAAAATAGGGATTCCAAACTAGGCATTAAAGTGGACGACACCCCTGGTGCTAACACGGAAGTAAATGGGGATGAAAAACTAAGCATTAAAGTGGACGTCAATCCTAGCGGTAAAGGTAAAGCCAAATGTGGAACTAATGTGGAATCAAACATGGATGCCAAAGTGGGTGATAATGTGGATGCCAAGCTTGGTGCTAAAGTGGAAGCCAAAAATGGAACTAATGTGGAAAAAAACATGGGTGCAACACTGGACACTAATGTGGACACCCAACTTGGAACCAATGTGGAAGAAAACATGGATGCCAAATCGAGTGCTCAATTGGCGCTAAATTAGGTGTTCAAATCGAATCAAATAAACTTTTTAGGCACTATTACTAGTGCTAACCCTAGTGTAACCTTTGGCGCAACCCCTAGCACTAAACTTGGCACAATGCTTGGTATTATTTCTGGCACTAAAGAGGGTGCAGTTTTAGGTGTTGAATTAGGTGCTAAAAAGGGAACATAAAGTGGCACTTTAAAGTCGACACAAATCCTAGAGCATTAAAAAATAGCTAGTTTAATCCGGATTTAACACTAGATTTTCCCACTCAATTGGAAAAAAAAAAACTAAAAAATGATGTTGAATTAGGCACTAATTGTCAGTTTTTTGTAGTGAAAAGTCTGACTAAACTAAGGGGCCATAAGGTGTTGAAAGTTTTCCATTGCCAAAAATGAAAGCGCCAAAGTCAAATGCATTCATGATGGTTTTTCCAATTGGGTTTCCAAGGCAAATAATGTGTTATGAGCCATTCTAGCTACGTGTTGTGGCCACAACACCCTCCCTAATTTTCTATTTCAATAAATGGAAAAGCATGGCCCCCCTAAACTAAATATTTGGCATCATGAGTAAGTCGAATGAAATCTTCTTATTGGATTGTTTGTTGTTTCCTTCCCAATTCTTTATCAATTGTCATCATCTTTCTTAAACAAGCCACTCAAACTATCCATTTAATTGTTTTACCCTCTGCTTGCACCATGCTTGATGCAGCTGGTCAAAAATTTAGTTTAATGATTCTATACTATGCACATGAGCCTTCCATTTGCAATCCTTATCCATTGTTTCCTAATCTTTGCTTACAATCTCACCCATAAAAATTGCATGGAAGTAATCAAGCCGGGAGTAGCCGCTCTATGCCATGATCTGCCATTTACCATATTGGATCAATTACCTCTATGGAAATGATGTTTTATCAATCACTGAGACCTTGCTTGAGAAAATCAATGCACGATGTAACCTCATTCGAGTTGCGATTGGCAGTCCCCATGAAACTTAGGCTATATCCTTGTAACTCGGTCGCAAATGGATTTTCCTCGGAGTAAAACTCTCTGCCAATCTATGTAATCTTTATGCAATATTTGTTATCCACTAGATGAATTAGAGGCACTTCTGAGAGAGGTTTGGTTTTTCAGTTACTGTCAGGCGTACGCTGTACCGGATGATCAAATGGCCTGGTTTGATTATTAAAAATATTTTGAACAATGATCTTTCATATCAACCTCTACTAATTGACTAAAAGCCTATATAAAACTGCAGTTGGGGAATTTGATGAAAGTAATTTTGGGTGAATGTTGCTCGCGCAACAGATCCCATTTTCTTTATGAAATGGGATCCCCAGTTTAGTGACGATTTAGGTAATTTAGAGGCTTGTTACCTTTATTATAGTCCAAGGTTTTCAATAAATTATTTTGGTCAATTATCATTTTGTTTCCGACATTAAAACATTTCACTGATATTATTATTTACAATATTATAATAAATTATTTTTATAAACCCATCAAATCTTATTTTTAATAATGCATATAGGTATCATTTCACTAATTTATAACAATATTAAAAATATTTTTATGTCCATTAAAATCTTCACATTTTTATAGTTCACTCATCCACACTAATTCAAAGCTTTGTGTGTACTTTATTCTTACAACTCATGTGCATGTAACTTTCTTACGAATTAAGGTATTGCCTCGTAAAAGTATTTATATAAATAAAATCTCGTTTTGAGCTAATTCTTCAAAGTTTTATGTACACTTTATTCTTATATATGATTGAAAGTTTTATGTACACTTTCATGTGCATGTTTATGTAATGCACTTTCTTAGCTCATACATAGAAATATGAATCAATATTTGCCAAGTTGGATGACCATTGGTTAATGGTAACCATTCGAGAAAATTACAAATATTTTTTTAGAATCATTTTATTAAAGTATTAAAAACATATTAATATAATAATAATATATACGGATTGCATGATAACACTTTAACAAAGTTCATATTCCATTTTCAAAGTTCATATTCCATTTTAACAGAACATATTCTGTTTTTAAGATTACGTCTGCTTCTTTCCCGTGGTCCCTAAATTACACGTCATGATATTTACGTTATTAAAGGATCAAATTAATTATGTTTAAGAAATAAATAAACGTAGAAGTAGACTGTCCACCATTAAGTCGGGCACATAACTCAAATGCCAAAGCACCTTTTACATATGCACATGTTTTCAATATTTTTCTTTAAAACTTGTGTACACGTTTTCTTAGCAAAATATTAAATTTGATATTTGGTAAGCACAAACATTATTAACGTTCATGTTATTAACTAATTGAAAACATCAAACACACTATTGGTGTTTTCTTTTAAGATTTCACCATGATCTGTATTGACCATCATTTGAAAGTGGTTCCTTTGTTGTATTTGGAGTGTATGCAACAATTCTTAAATTCCATATGAATTTGTCTTGCTATCTTGAAAACTGGATATATGAAGTCAAATCCAAGAGAGACGTTTGTTCACTAACAAGTTGCTTTTTCATTTAGTTATAGGTTTATTTAATGATGACAACTTAGATAGTTGATTGTAGAAGTGTAGATGGTTGCTTTTAACATTCACTTTATCAAATCACTCTTCAGTTCACAAGATCAAGAATTAACGAAATCCATCTTCCCTATTTCTGACCAATTGCCTACTTTACTATTGTCAATTCATGAAGGGAAAATGTGTTAGTAGATTTCTATTAAATGACAACCCTCTAGAGATCCATATATTGTTGGCAATGTGCTAACTAGAGACAACATGCCAACATTATGTATTGATCTAAATCATATTTAGAAACTTGTGCTACACCACCTAGTGACAATCAAAATTTTCCAAAGTCCAAACAATATTTTCTCAAAGTTTTAGTCAACATTTTTCATGCTTGGATAGCTACTAGTGTTGGAAGTTTGAAGATAGTGAGGAAAAATGGTACAAAAATCCTAGTCGACATGAAAGCGTAAAGTAGAGTTGTACGTTATGCAAAGGTGAGGTGCACATTAATCTCTAGTGACCTAGACTTGAAAAGAAAAACTTAGATTGTGATATAGGGAAAAGGCATATTTCCATGACTAACCACTTTAAGTTCAATCAATTTAAGAACTAGGTAGAGACAAAGTTGATGGTGTAGATCCAAGAAGGTATGAGACATAGAAACAAAGGCGCAATTGATACCTTGACCACATCACTGCACCAAGAGAAGCAAGGTGCTCTACAACCCAATATGGGGGAGATGTTGTCACGTAAGGTAACGTAATGTAACATAACACACACAAATAATTTAAAAAAATGATGTCAGCTCATAAAATAAAAGATTATGAAAACTATTTAAAAAATCCATGTCATCTCATAAAATAAAAAATTATGAAAAGTAATTAAAAAAATCGACGTCCATCTATAAAATAAAAACTTAAAACTTAAAACCGATCTATCAACCAAGAGAGATCAAATTTCTTGAGTTTAAATTAAAAAAAAATACACCTCGAGAAATCGGATCCCTCTCGGTGCTTGATAGATCCGGGTTTAAGATGGATCTATACTCTTGTATATATTCCTATTAAGCCATCTACTTGAAGTGTTAGAACTCTTATGTAAGTTAGTAACACACTGCAAAGTGCTTGGATAACAACTTAATGTCATCAATGAGATTAAGGCAAGCCATGAGAAGTTTCTATCACTAAGCTTAGGCACAATGGTTGTGGATGGTATGAAAATTGTTATGAAAGGCTAGAAAAGGTTGCAACTTGATGACCTTCTAAGAATTATGATGTTGTGGCACTATTGTGGAATCAAATATTGGCACAAATTTGGAAACAAAACAGGAAGCACAACTAGGAGATAAAGTGGAAACCAAATTTAGTGCAAATGCATAAGCAACATTGGATGCTAAATGCGAATCCAAATGTGATGTTATTATATAAGCAAAACTAGAAGCCAAAATCGAATCAAAACTAGAATCCAACAAGGAAGCAAATTAAACTAAGCTCTAAATGGGAATCTAAAAGTGGTGTTGATGCAGAAGAAAAAATAGGAAGAAAACATAGGTGCTAAATGAGAAGCAACAATAGATGTTAAATGGGAAGTGAACTATGGCACTATTATGGAAGCAAACATGGATTCCAAACTAGATGCTAAAGTGGTTTCCAAACCTGGCACTAAAATGGAAGCCAAACATGGCACTAATGGAAGAAAAAAGGGATGCAAAACTGGGTATTAAAGTGGATGCTAAACTTGGCACTAAAGGGGAAGCCACAGTTGGCATTGATGTGGAAGGAAAAGGGATGAAAAAATTGGCATTAAAGTGGATTCCAAACTTGGCACTAATGGGGAAGCCACACATGGTGATGATATGGAAGCAAATAAGGATTCCAAACTGGGCATTAAAGTGGATGACATCCCTGGTGCTAATGTGGAAGTAAATAGGGATGACAAACTAAGCATTAAAGTGGACGCCAATCCTAGCGCTAAAGGGAAATCCAAATGTGGCGCCAATGTGGAAGAAAACATGGATGCCAAAGTGGGTGCTAATGTGGATTCCAAGCTTGGTGCTAAAGTGGAAGCCAAAAATGGCACTAATGTGGAAGAAAACATGGATGCACCATTGGACACTAATGTGCACACCCAACTTGGAACCAATGTGGAAGAAAACATGGATGTGAAATCAAGTGCTCAATTGGCACTAAATTAGGTGTTCAAAGCAGATCAAATAACCTCTTTTAGGCACTATTACTAGTGCTAACCCTAGTGTAACCTTTGGCGCAACCCCTGGAACTAAACTTGGCACAATGCTTGGTATTATGTGTGGCACTAAAGAGGGTATAGTTTTACATGCTAAATTAGGTGCTAAAAAGGGCACATAAGGTGGCACCAAAGTCGACACAAATCCTAGAGCATTAAAAAATTGCAAGTTTAAGCCAACACTGGATTTTCCCACTCAATTGGACAAAACGATAAACTAAAAAATGATGTTGAATTAGGCGCTAATTGCCATTTTTTTGTAGTGAAAAGGGGCCATAGGGTGTTGTAAGTTGTCCATTTCCAAAAATGAAAGAGCCAAAGTCAAAGACATTCATGATGGTTTTTCCAATTGGGTTTCCAAGGTAAATAATGTGTTATGAGCCATTCTATTTATGGTTATGTTTGAATTATGCATCTATGTATTTCCTTTGTTTTTTTATAAGTAATAAACTAAAAATTATATATTAACATAAATAATACAAAGCATAACCAATTGCCTTGGATTTTTGGTAACTTGACTGATTTTTATGTTAACTGACATAGGTACATTCATCCAAAAATCCCCTCCCCCGAAGCAAAAAATAGAGAATAATAGAAGAGATGGACTATCAAAACTTCCCCTCCCCCAAAGGAGAAAACAAGGATATAAAAATGTCAATGTTTAGACTGTTTGAAGCAGTGGAAAAACAAAACAAGAAATACTAATATTGACTCTAAGGATGCCCAGTTGCACTATACTTGAGATTATATTCATAATAAGATGAACAAACGATAAGTTAAGGAACTTGTTTATATCTTGTAGCACTAAGACGGACATTAGAGGGGGATCCAATCCCTTATCCAACGTCATTAAGCTTCGAAAGGAAAGAAGACCCATTTTGTTGGCCATTGCATCCACCTTCATGTTTAGTGATCGAGTGTCAGCAAACAATTATTTTTAGAATGCGGTCGATATTTCATCGCCTTTCTCTTTCTCCTCCCGTTCGAGTAGGACTCTTCCTAACATGCCCTTCATAATCCAATATAGAGTGATGATCCTCTCAAATTGTGTTTCATGGCCATGGGTGGATCTTGGATCCTCGTTACAGGCTTCCTTAGTAGTGAAATCCTCTAGCGACGATGTCTGTTCAATCTCTTCCTAGAGGGACCTTTCCTATCCTCAATTTCCTTGTGAATGCCAAGGGAGTGGTAGCCTTAAAAATGCAGGTCATGTGTGCATCATGCAACTGTTCATGATTTTCCTATTGTTGGTTAGGCTTCTTTCTTCTAGCCTTGTCATCACCTTGCTCCATCAGACCCAAACCAAGAGCTTTCCAAAGAAACAAATAAAGGAGGGAGGAAACTGGAGGTGTTATGGATTCAGAGAAAAGGGATATCACAATAGTCCCAACCTTCAAATCGCCATCCCGAATGTTAAAGGTGAGGGGGATAAAAGGTGGTTGGGAGAATGCATCTCAACGTAGGTTAATGCACCAAATCATAATGTCTGTGCGAGATTTCACCGTCCAGACTAGCCCCGTCAGATTTGGTAACTTAATGTTCTTAGATTCACTTGAACTTATTGTTTTGTTCCCACTTCTTGCCATTAAATGCTGAGACCCTCTTGTACTAGAGGTACATTTTGGGGGCTTGCGAAGCTTCCCATTCTCAGTCATGAGTGACATGACCATAATTCCACACTCAAGAAAAGATTTTTCCCCATAAAACAAGGAGATGATTAAATAACCAACTATCCACTGCAAGGTTAGGCCATGTGGAGCGGCGCCCATGTGGAGCTGCATGTCATGCTAGTCATCCACCGGTCATATCCTTTACGCATCATTAATTTAAAAATGATATGTCCTCATCAGGAGGGGAATTTTTCGATGTCGCAAGATTAGTGAAATTTTTCCAAATGGTCATCTTCGTGCCCTAATCTGGGGCGCATATGAGATCTTGGTTATCTTAGTCCACCCCAAAGTTTGCTAAGGTGTCCGCTATTTTGTTGGCGCTTCTTTTAACATGGGAAGGAACGATGACTAATCTCGTCATTAGAAGTGATGAGAAGGTCTCAATATTCCCAATAAGGCGCCAACTAGGAGAGAGGTTCTCTGCCCTCGAGTTGTTCAGGATCCTCGTTAGGAGTTGTAGGACAATCTGGGAACCCCCCTTGAGAATGATACGATGTACGTTGAACTGAATGGCATGTCGGAGACCTCCGATGAGAGCCCAAAGCTCGACCACATTATTGGTTTCATGGGCGATACTGCCAGCAAGGATGTAAGAAATGTTGACCTACTCATTTATGAAAACAATGACAAATCCAACAGGGCCCAGGTTTCCTTTGGACACCCCATCAAAATTCATTTTCACAAAGCCCTGAGGTGGACATGACTATATAGTAGGACTGGAGATCCTAGTTTGGCAAGTGATACCAATTGAGGTAGCATCATTGGGGGCATTTATTCCCCATCTTGATAAAACATGCACTTCCTCTTCCACGCATTTGTAGTCCTCCTGAGACAAAATTTTAATATTCATTGTTTCCCGGTGTAGCAGATTTGATCATATCCCATATTTTCAACTAGGAGAGGTGTTGGGAGTTGAATATTAGTCTATTTCGCTCCTTCCATATGTTCCATAATACGAGACTAGAGAGTAGTTTCCAAATTCTATTGAGGATAGGATTCTTTAAAAATCCTCTAAATGATATTCATAGACCGTATCAGATAAGCTTGTTCTATTTCGGTCAGTGGTTCTCATTATTTGTGCAAGTTGATCCCAAATGTGATTGATGTACTCACAGAGGTTGAGGAGGTGCTTAGTGGTTTCTGCCTGCTGAATACATATAGTACATATCGATAGCCCAACAAATTTTCTCTTTTGTAGATTGTCCTAGGTAATAATGCTTTTGTGCATAAGTTTCCATAGGAAAAAACTAATTTTGGGCCAGGAATGAGACTCCAAATATGTTTCCATGCCTTAGAGAGGGGAGAAGGTTATGATTGAGCATAGAGGCCATAGGATTCCTTGATTGTGAAGGTGCCTTTGGTGGAATGTTCCCATCTCAAGATGTCCGAGCCATCTCGAATTCTGATTTTTTTGTTTTGCAATTCATTACACCAATTATCAAGACTAGTGGAGGGATGAACATTTAGTTGGTTCTGAGTGAGCTTCCACCACCTCCAAACATCTACTTCAGAGTATTCTACCTAGTATTGGCTCTCTTTTTGCATCTCATTGAGAATAAGAGAGCACCTTAATTAATCCAGATCCCCATTCCCCACCAAAGGCGGGATTTGTTTCCAAGAGTCTATCCAGAAGTTTGCATTAGTCCCACTTCTAATTTCCTATAAGGCTTGATTTCTATGTATTTCCTTTGTTATTTGTGATCTCTATGTGCTATTAATGGTGCCCAATTAATTAATATATAATATAATTGAGATTTGAATGAATTATGAATGCATTTTATATTAGGTTTGATGAAATATGGAGTTCCAATAGCCATTAAATCTCCTTCATTGGATTCCCAACCAATTCCAAAGATGGACAAGATTCTGGTACTGTTGCAAATATGTTGGAAGTTTCTTTTCTTGTAAAATACACATTCAACCACCTTTTAATTGTTGTATGAATTTGTGTATCCTCTCCCCAAATACAAATGTTAGTCTACCTCGTGTTGGCATTTTATTGCTACCTAGATCATTGCCTATTAATTGTATGGCCTCTTCCTCAACAAATTGCGACCTTATGACCAAACTTCACAGTCCACAAAGACCATATGACCTCCCTCTCAATCAATTTGACCATATGTTGATAAATTTATACTCTCAAAAAATCGACCATACACTTCCTTCAGTGAGAGGAATTGTTGCTTGTAGGATAGAATTCACTCCCTTGGTTGTCTAATTAACCCTCAACAAGATAACTATACATTCCATGAGTGGAATTGATTCCCAAGAAGATAAATAGTTGACGTAGTTGCTTAATTCACAGTTAGCAAGTGAAATGGAAATCCATGTGAGTAAAATTAATACCCAACTAGAGAAATCATGTCAATGAGTGTGTAGAGGAAGAGATGAGAGAATGAGTGTGTCAATGATCAAAGGACGTAGAATCAACCTTATAACACAAGGTTGATCCGAAGAACCCAAAGAAAGAAGAGACAGAGACACAGTAAGAGTACAAAGTAGAGACAGAAATGGGATAATGTAGCTACATCAAGCCACAGGTTCCTTTTCATGTGGAGGAAAAGGTGGATATCAAATCTTATGCAAGTGAAGTGGATGATAGGTTCCTTTTTATATATTCTCCTCTTTGGCCTACACCAACTAGCCTAACCGAGGTGAGAAGTTTCATTGGAGAAACCCAATACCTAAGGAAATTCATTTCCAACTTCTCCACAGTTGCAACACCTTTGCATTCCATTACTACAAAAGGGAAGAGATTCCATTGGGGGCATCCACAATAAAGGACATTTGAATACTTGAAGAAAAGGATTAGTTACACTAGAATGTTAGCCATGCCCGATTTGCCGCGACCATTTGCGTTGGAGACTGATACGAATGGATATGCATTAGATAAGTGCTTATGTAAAGGGGAATCCAAATATGCTACAAATATGAATTGTTTCATGGAGTGATACTTGACTATCCCATGTATGATAAATTGATCTTTGTGATTGTGCGATTGTTGAAGAAGTGGAAACACTACCTTCTTGGAAAAGATACCATCACTCACACTAATCACCAACATATTAAGTACCTACAAATTCAAAGCAAGATGCAACATGTGAGACATTACAAGTGGTTGGGAATTTTGCAACAATTCCATCTAATAAAGTATAAGAAAGGAGTCATAAAAAAACTAGCATACATTCTCTCACTACCACGACTGAAGAATATTACAACTCGAGCCATTCACACATGATCTTCTTAGTAAGTATTATAAAGAGGACACAAAATTCAAATATTTCTACAAGAAAATAAGGGGGGGAGCAGTCAAAACCATAGAAGGAAATTAATTCTACCTCTAGGAAGGTATCTTATACAAGCAAGACAAGTTATGCATTCCCCAAGAGAGAATGATTCCACTAATAAGGGAAGCTCACAGTTGGAAGATCATTGGACATTTTAGAATGATGAAGACCATGGAAATTTTGTAGAGGTACATGTATTTGTTGAATATGCAAGAGAAAGTGGCAAAGTTTGTTAAACGATGTCTCTTTGTAGCACTAGTAAGCCAAGGAACCAGAATATTGGGATGTATAAGCCACTACCAATACAAAGTACACCTTGGGAGAGAATCTCCATAGACTTTGTTGGAGGATTTCCCATATTAGGTAGGGGCCATGAATATTTGTTTGTCCTAGTGGACCATTTTAGTAAAATGTGTGTGCTCATTCCATGCAAGAAGACGATATATGGACAAGAGGCAATTTATATATTCTTTAGTCGTGTCTAAGTACATTTTGGATTTCCTAGATTCATCATCTATGAGTGGGACAACAATTTCTTGGGTAAGTTTTGGACTACACTTTGGGAGAGGATGGCTATCAAGCTAAGGTATTCCACATTATTCCATCCACAAACCAATGGACAAACATGGGTTTTCAACTAGACGTTGGCATAGATACTGATAGGGGATAATAGCAGGCATCTAAAGACATGGGATGAACAATTGTTAGACAATTAGCACTCATACAATCGGGGATTGCATTCTTCCACCAACTAGTTTCCTTTTGAGACCTATTTCTAATACTTACCTCCGTCACCATTTGATGTTTCATATCGACAGTGGAAGGATGAGGAAAATTTACAGGAGATGAGAAGAAAGTAAGCATTTGCATGGACAAGATAGGAAGATACATCTAAATGTACAAGAGTAGCTTGAGAAAAGAAAACAACAATACAAGACCAAACATCAATAGCACCAAGAAGACCATAAGTTCCATGATCGATACAGGTATGGATTCACCTATGCAAAGAAAGTTTGTAAGGACTAACAAATAAGCTCAAGCCTTTAAGATACATTGTTGAAAAAATGAACAAGGATTCTTTGATATTAAGGCTTCCTATGCAGATGAGTTTGGTGGTGAATTTAGAGCACTTAAAGTTATTCAATATATCCATGTTGGATGGAGATGGGATCAATAAATTATTCCCACTATCAAGTATATTGCACCGCATGCACTTGCAAAGTTGAATGAAGACCCAATGTTGCAGCATAAGGATTGGGTAACCCACAAAACATGACATGAACTAGTGACCTTCATGAGTGCAAAACGTTGTTTTGGGTATATCCTTTTCTTTCATCCTCATTTGTTGGTAGCTCAAATGAAGGTTGAGTTTGGTGAAGAATTTGGCACCATGTAACTTGTCTAAGAGATCATTAATGACTAGAATAGGAAATTTGTCTTTGATGGTGATTTTGTTGAGAGCTCAAAAATCAAGACACATACGCCAATCACCTTCCTTTTTTAGGATCATAACCATGGGTGAAGAATAAGGGCTAGTGCTAGGACAAATAACACTAGTGGAAAACAATTCCTTAATGATATTTTCAATTTCATTCTTCTACGAAAAAGAGTGGTGGTATGGACGAACATTAGGGGCTTGAATACCTAGAATTAAAGGGATGACATGGCCATATTCCCCACGGGATGGAGGTAAACCCTTGGGTGCATCAAAAACATGTTGGTACTTAGAGAGAACCTATTGCAATTCGAGGTGAAGATTTGAGTGGGGGTGTCTAGAACTTGTATGGCATTGAACTGAACAACAATACTAGAGTGGCCCTTATTCAAAAAAATTCCATGTGGTGGGAAGAGATAATTTTAGGTGAACCTAGAGTAATTCCCTAAAGGTGATGGGTGTGCCAAACTTGAGTAAAGTGGAGAAAATTTTCATGGACTTAAGGTCTTAATCCATTCAATACCAAAAATTATATCACAACCCTCCATGTCAACAACAAACACATTATTTTTTAGATGGTAGTGTCCCATTTGCAGTTTGACATTCTCACATCAACCACCACATTTCATTGTACCCCCATTGGGCATCCGGGTTTGGAAATTGGAAATGGCACGGATATAGTAATGAGTGTCTTCTGCCACAGACCTATGGATGAAATTATGGGTGTTTCCACTATCAATTAGCATGATGAATTTCTTTTGCTTTATGTAGTCTATCAATTTCAACGTCCGAGAGGAGTGGAAAACCTGGATAAAGCATAAAGGAAAATTTATGGTTTCTTTTCGAGAACTAACATCTTAGGAGCATCTTTAAATGGCAGTAGTTGGTCATCACCTTCCAATTAGGGTAGAGTTTCTACTGTGTTGGATTCTGGGACCTCAAGGGGGTTGGCTTTCATCAAAAAGATTTTATGTTCTTTACATTTATGTCCTCTAACATATTTTCATCACAATTAAAACAAAGGTAGAGGCGTTAATACTCAACCATGGCCTCCTGGGTGAGCTTATGGATTTGGAAAAGTGGGGTGGGGGGGTTGTTGGGAGGGGGCACTATGTGAGATATGGTGCGAGGGGAAAAGGAATACACTCATTTTGGGCATTGAGGACCAATTCAACTTCATGATCTATATCCCAAGCTTCCAACCATGTGGAGGGTTGTCACATGAGGACATGTGCATGAATTTCCTCCTTGAGGTCACTGATGAAAGGTCCTTGAAAAAATAATTGGAGAGGCCTTCAATGCAGATAGTCAACTACTTAAATTCTATCATGTAGTCCATAACTATGTAAGTTGGGTGCAATTTTGTCAACTAGCCTAAATAATGAGTGTCTTGATCAAATCACTCATGAAGGACCTTCACAAATTGGATCCAAGCGACATAGAGGTGATAAGAATTTTGGTATCACTGCCACCATTGCCAACGTTTAGAATCTAAATATAAGACCTTAATTTTCGTCTTTTGTAGATCATCTTTAATTCCATGGAATGAAAAATAATGTTTCCTTTAAGTCACCCAACTTGATGGGTCAGATCCAACAAATTTCCACATGTCAATATTCAAAAAATGGTGCCATGGATTTTTTCCTTCAAAGGATGGATATTGATGTTTTGAGAATAGAGAGTGAAACCCCTGCTCAATGGCCAAGACTTCATGATTGAAGGCATTCCAAGGGGAAACATATCTATAATATTGGGCAATAGTTGTTAGCAAGAAATGGTTGTTGGAGTGCTTATTTTCCTTTTTTGTCATCTATTGGGTGAGTTGGCGCACCTCAAAGGTGAGGGTTGGAAGGTCAAGAGGTTGAGTGGAAGCTAGTTTCAGATTGGGGTGGAGGGGATTTTGGTTGGTATTCTCCATGTTGGCATGGTGGCGAGTGTGTACCATGGGAGTAGAAAAGTAGGAAGTGAAAAAGGAGAGGGGTAGGGGTTACGAAAATAGGGTTGTGGGAGATATATTCAAAATGATCAATATGAAGCAAGGATTCTACAGAGGTAGGTTACAAATAACGATTTATAGGACTCTCAAAAAATGTTATGAGAAATATATATCAAAATGATTAGCATGATGCAAGGATTCCAAATGAGGTAGGTGACAAATAAGGTATTTTTGGACCCTCCATACTTTCTAATGTTGGGGTTTGAATGTTACTGCACTGACATAATTTCCAAATTCCTATTAAATTCAAAGTTGTGGTAATTTCACATATCCTCCCCTAATGAATTTGCTTGTTTCTTAGACAAAATGAAAAAATATCACAAATAAATTGTAAAAAAAGGGTTTCTAGGGTTTTTAAAATGCAATATTTTAATTTTATGATTGTTCTAGTACACCTGAGATGGGACATAATTCCCTAGTAGAATTATTTTTATTTTCAAAATTTAAAAATAATTAAAAAAAAAAAACAAAAAATTACAAAAATGACATGTGTTATCTAGTAATGTGTTACCAAAAGCTTTGCATAGATTCTCAAGTACCCAACTCGCACAAGAATGCCTTATGCCCTATGTTTCATCTTCCATGGAGCATAATGTCCACAATATTTTGCCCAATATTTTCGGCAACGAAAGTTGCATCTTTCTAACTGCTATGACCATCAAAGCCGCCAAAGAAGGCCTATTTGGAATCACCAAGAACATTGACAATGGCCTTGTGGGTATCCTCCATGAATTATAGCCAACCCCTTTAACACGAAACTACATAATGAAAACCCTACTGCAGGGCCACGTACACCGCAAACAAGGTTGACGATTGGATCATAATATCCAGTTTTTGTGAGTGTTTTCTCATATACGACATTCACATGGAAAAGATAGGCCTCTACTCCACCATCTGGATCGATCTCTATTACATTATTGCACAAATGATTAAAACACAATTTCAAATGAACATTTTTTAAATTGTATTAATACAATCTTCTCTATAATACAACAAAAGAGGTTTACAGAAAACAACATCGATAAGAGAAGTGTTTTTTTGAAAAGGAGATTGTAAAGGGTTTGAGGGAGGAAGCATATCATTAAGAGGAATAAGAAAAGTATTTTTGAAAAGGAGATTGTAAAGGGCTTGAGGGAGAAAGAATATCATTAACACGGAGAAAGCATAGTGTTCTTAGGAAATAAAAATCTCCAAAATTTCAAATATAACATTTCTTTTTTCTATATTTTCAAATTTTATTTTTTATATTTATATTTAATTAATAAATTATGAATAATATATTTATGAAATACATTTAGAAATAAATAGAACATATTTTGAATTTTTTTTTTTAATATTTTCATTTAATTAATTATAAATAATAAAATTATAAATACATTAAAACATGTCTTCAATGCTTTTAATCTCTCTAATTAATGTTTGCTTTCAAAATGTTTTTATCCCATTTTTTAAAATATTTTTCCATTTTATTTTGTATTGTGGCATCGAGAGTAGCGAGGTGTTTACAACCCAATATGGGGGATATGTTGTGACGTAACGTAATCATGTCTACTCATAACTTATAAAAAATAAAAAGTAAATAAAAAAAGTAAAACCATAGATCCATCGTAAGCCCGAATCTATTAGGCACCGAGAGAGATCCAATTTCTTGAGGAGTAAATTTATTCATGATGTGTAGAAAATTTAAAATAAAATTTATTTAAAATTGATTCATTATCCACTTTGTGCGTTCAGTATGGGTGACCTTTGGTCTCAGTAACTAGGGCCCAATATTTTCTAAGTTTGGATTAAAGGGGGGTGTTAGGATAATTAATACTCCAACCTTGTCCACCTTAGTGTTATTAGTCTTTTCTTAGTACTAGATGATGTCATTTTCCCCCTAGTGGTGTGAAGATGTCATCTAGGCCTCATTATCCACTTTGTGCGCCCTGCATGCATGATTTGAGGAAATCCAAATTCAGTTCCCTACATTTTAGGAAGTAACTCAGTGACCTGGTTCAGTCCACCTAAGTTTCTGACTCTAGTGGGGGGTTTGTGCTCTGATTGCCACTGATTGTGATTTTAGGAGGTAACCAGGTCACTGAGTTACCTCCTAAAATGTAGGGAACTAAATTTGGATGTCCTCAAATCATGCATGCATGGCACACAAAGTGGATAATGAGGCCTAGATGACATCTTCACATCACTAGGGGAAAATGACATCATCTAGTACTAGGAAAAGACTAATAACACTAAGGTGGACAAGGTTGGAGTATTAATTATCCTAACACCCCCCTTTAATCCAAACTTAGAAAATACTGGGCCCTAGTTACTGAGACCAAAGGTCACCCATACAATCAAAATAATAAAAAAACTCATCTATTCATGAAACTAAGGAAATGGGGAAACATCATGGGAACCCCCCCCCTCAAAAATGAACAACAGGATCTCAAACAGCTTTCACACCAAGTAGATATCTGAGATAGGAAAATCTCTTATGAGTGAAAATATTTGTGAAAATGTTTGCAATCATCTCCTCTGTAGGACAATAATGCAGTGAGATGGTCCTGTTGTGAACTAGTTCCCCGATGTAGTGCATGTGAACCTCAATATGTTTGGTCCTTTGCTTGTGAACTAAATCGCTGGAGATCCTTATGTCACTTTGATTATCACACAAAATTTATTCTAAAGGAGAAGTGCGAATGCCAAACTCTGTCAAGATCCCATGAAACCAAACTTTCTGGATGATACATTCACAGCCCCTCTGTACTTTGCTTCTACTGAAGAGAGTGTCATTGTTGCTTGCTTCTTGCTTGGCCAAAAGATTGGTCCTGATCCCAACATGAACATGTACCCTACAGTAGATTTCCAATCAATGTTGTCTCCATCCCATTCCGAGTCAGTACTACCAACCATATCTAACTGAGAACCAGCAGAATAATGAATACCAAAGTCTCTCATACCCTGCACATAATGCAATATCCTCTTTGTTGTCTTCCAATGTAGCTCATGTGGATCCTGCATGTCACCTAGCCACAACACCAACAACATATGATAGATCTGGTCTCGAATGTGTCAAGTACAACAAGATACCAATAAGCTTTCTGTACAAAGTGCTATCAACCAAAGGAGTAGAACCACCTTTTTCCAATATGATTCCAGATAGGATGGGAAAAGTTGCAGCTTTGTAATCAGTCATGTGGAAATTTTTGAGCAAGTCAAATGCATACCTAGACTGTGAATCATGATCCCTGAATCATTTTGAGTTACTTCGAGGCCAATAAACTGTTTCAGCAGCCCTAGATCTATCATGGATAAGGATTTACTCAAAGCAGACTTGATGTTATTCATCCCAGTAGATGAACCACCGGTGATGAGCAAGTCATCCACATACAAAACATAGGAAACCTCCCTTCTACTACATGTAGACATTGTAGTCATATTTGCATCTCTGGAACTTTTGTGATAGTAAGAAAGAATCCATCTTGGCATACCATGTCCTTGGGGATTGCTTGAGACCATACAATGATCTCCTCAGTATGCATACCAAGGATGGATCATCAGTGTACCACTCAGGTTGTTTCATATAGATCTCTTCTTCTAAGTCGCCATGAAGGAAGGCACTCTTTACATCCATGTGATGTACCTCCCATAAATTCAAAGCTTCAATGGCCAAAACAAGTCTTATTGAATTCATTCTTGCCACAGGAGAGAATGTCTCATTGTAGTCCAAACCCTGAACTTGCGAGTACCCCTTTACAAGCAACCAAGCTCTGTACTTGGTTGTAAATCCATCATAAGCAAGTTTTATTTTGTAGATCCATTTTCATTGAACTAGCTTTCTCCCTGGGGGAAGAGAGACAAGATCCCATGTATCATTGTTCTATAGTAACTCATATTCTTCATCCATGGCATCCTGCCATCTCGGATCATGGAAAGCCTCTCTGAAGGACTGTGGATTAGACCCCACCATCATGTAGCAATTCTCAGGGAGAAGTGGATATGTATGACATAGTGCAAGATTTGCATATTGGTACTAAGATCTAGTTCTTCTATGGTTAGATGGATCTCCAACTATTTTCCCAGCAACCTCAAGGAATTTTTGAGCCCATTTAGGCTTTGGATTGGGAGTAGGTATTGGATCTGGATCTAGATCTACTTGATATTCATACTTAATATCAAGATCTGATTCATCTTGGTCCTCATCTTCAGAATATAAATGTGGATCATCTGAAAAAACATCATTAGGAGCAAATGGAGTAGGCAAATCAGTTAGACCGTGTTCTTCAACTGGTTGCAGATCTCGCAATAGATCTTCATTGAACTCGGCTCTTATTTCAATAAAGCATATTTTGGTTTCAATCTCCATTATCTTGTAAGATTTTGCATCTTTTGCATATCCCAGCAGAATGCATTTGCTACTTTGGGGTTAAAGAGCTTTTCTTTTGTTAGAGGGGATTCTGGCCCATGCCTTGGATCCAAAAACCCTAAGATGAGAGACATCAGGTTTGTGTCCCTTCAGCGGTTCCAATGGAGTGAACCCATCCAGAGATTTGTGGGGTACCCTATTCTGAATGTATGTGGCATAGTTCATTGCTTCTGCCTAGAGATATTGTGGTAGATCCCTTGCTTCAAGCAAACAGGTAGTCATCTCTTTCAATGACCTATTCTTCCTCTAAGCTACACCATTTTGTTGTGGTGTGTATGGGACAAAATGTTGCATTTGGATGCCCTCGAAAGCACAAAACTGCTTCAACTCATTCTTGATGTACTCCCCTCCATTATCTAATATGAGTGCTTTGATCTTCTTCCCATCATTGTTCTCAATTAAGGCCTTGAAAAATTTGAAAGTTTCAAATACCTCAGACTTCTGCTTAAGAAAGTAGATCCAAGAAAACCTAGAGAAGTCATTGATGAAGGTCATAAGGTATCTCGATCCATTCATAGAAGTTGTCGGCATCGGTCCCGAGACATCACTGTGTATCAAATCAAGTGTGGAGGAAGCTCTCTTTTCCTTCCCAACATCACACTTTCGCTCTGGATGCTTCCCTGCCAGGAAACCTTTACAGATTCCTTGAGAGAATTTTATGTCGAGAAATCCTTCAACCATCTCTTCCGTGTGCAACTGTTGCGGAAATAGATCTACCCCTATTGTGAATGCGTAGCGTAGAGCTGGGAGTGGATTTGCAGCCGGGAGAAGTGTCCTCGTCTTGTGTATTGGAAGTGGAAAAGGAGTTGCAACATATGTTGCTGCTACTCGTGTATTAATAATTCCTTATTGCTGCGACTGGTATTGATAGTACGTAGTACATCCTGATGCCTATGATTGGGTGGATAATGAATTAATTGCAGAACCCTAAATGAAGAATTAAGGTGACGTGGCAGTATTGGCATGTGTGTGTGGACATATTGGAAAATAGGTGAAATGCTTGGACAATTACAACAGTGATTACGCATAGAAAAATGTGGCAGAAGTTACATGATTCACGTAGAGTTTGAACATTGAGTAAGTTGTATCGCTGGTGGAAGGGAGATTGAGGAAAAGGTAAGGAAGAGGCGGAAGCTGGAAGGCGATAGAGACAAAATATGAACAGTCATGAAGAGAATAAAGAGGGATTCAATGAAAGAGAAGAGAGGTAGCGCCAAAACAAAAGGAAGAAAGAAAAAGGCTTGGGAAGAAGGTGGACCATGTTTCGGTTTCCATGGCCTACGTCGTGGCAGCGAGACAACGAGAAAGTGAGAAAACGAGTGACTTTGAAAATGAAGGAATGTCTGGTAATTATAATTCTAGGATTATATTCTATGTAATCTATTCATTTTCAGTAATAATATGAGTATTGAACATTGTTTATTTCATTGCATAATTGATACATGTACATGAATGCGTGAATGGTAACTAAGTATTGTGGTAGAGGATAGTGTACTCACTTGGATAGAAATGTTGTGGTAGAGAAGCTGTGTGTTGTGATAGGGTCTTATGATTAGAAATTCATTATCCTTGTGTTTAGTTCTGCCCTGCTAGTACACATTGTTCCATTTGAGTTTGCGTAAACACATGCTGAAACTCCTGTGATGACAATAATCTAAATGTTGTGTTAGAGTAACAACATGTATGTGCATAAGTAACAACGTGCATCTATTTGAGTAATAACCTACATGGAGTAGAGTAACAACATGCTTGGAGATGGATGCATTAATTCTATGGGTATTTGAGTCATTCATGAATGAGTAGTCTTGCGCCTGAAGGTTGTACAGAGCGGTCGAGGGTGGTTGAAGAGTGTGCAGTGGTTTGTATCCTATATTAATGGGTGGCAATCCAGTGATATGAAGTTCCTTTGGGTTAGCCTGCACTTAAAAGTGTTGATGATACATAGCTTTGTGATTATTGTTTCAGTAGACATATTATTATCATGTATTTGACGAATGTCCTTGAAAGTGAGTTGGACAATATCTTGAGTTTGGTTGTGTATCAACATTTGAAGTGCTAAAGACAAGTGGTGTATCAGTGTCTGGATTGAGGCTATGGATGGTAGTTAGATTTTGGACTACCAGAAGACTTGTGAGAATGCCGCCAAGAAGGAGAGATCGTGGATGGTGCATTGGAGAAGTAGATCCAGTCAAGGAGAGGTGTTACGCCAAAGGGTGAAACAAAGGTTGAAATAGCGTATCAACACATTAACTCAGAGTTGTTACAACAACATAAACAACCGTGTGATAATGGCATGATGGTTTTCCATTTTGCACTCTAAGAGCAGCGCCAGGTTCTGTAATGGGTCAACTATTGCAGCACTTGGCATTCTACGTCATATATCCAATTGTTCAGTAGTATACCATACATGTTTATACAAATTTGAATTCTCCCTATCGCTTATTTGATGTAGGAATAAGATGCCTTTGTCTTGAAGAAATTCTACCAGATGATCTGGTAGGGTATGACCACCCATGCAGCTAATCTAGGGGTCTGAGCCGATTGTGACTTTCATGTCGTTTCCTACTTTCCACTGAAGCCAGTCTGCCAAAAGATCAAAATCCTGTAGAGTTTCTTTCCACATATTTGAAATGTTCCTGTGACTAAAATTCTGTCTCCTGATCCAGTCTTCTATGCTGAGTGGAGAGATATATGTATGACACACTGCCTGGGTCCATAGGGTATCGTACTTGAGGATTCTCCACACTTTTTTTGCAGAGAGAGCAATAGCGAAAAACGTGGGATGCTTCAATCCCTATCCGCCCAAATATTTTGTCCAAGTTAATTTATCCCAAGCAATCCAGTGAAAAGGGTTAGTCACTTTATGACCATTCCAGAGAAAATTGAAGCAAATTTTTCGAATGGTGTTCATAGTCCCTTTGTGGATGTGTGCTATAGTAACCCAATAAACAAGGATTGATTCCAAGACTACTTTCAGGAGTACGAATCTTCTCCCTTTTGAGAGCCATAAATTGCACCAAAGATGGATTCTTTTTTCCACCCTACTTATCAGCCAGGTCCAGTCCTTTTTACCATAGTCATTAGGTTTGATGGTGAAACCCAGGTATTTTAAACCATTCTCCATGTCTACCTCAAAATAGTTGAACTGTGTTTTGATCGAAATTGCAGATTCCACATCCAGGTGCTTCACTTCAATGAGACAAGTTGTTTCAATTTGTTTTTTTTTTCAATTTTTTCCTTTACTAGTTCTAGCGTTTCTTCTTCTTTCTCCTCTTTCAATCAAAAAATTATGAGGTTCAAGGCTCTTTTGCTACGCTCATAGTCTAACTCTGTAAGTTTATCCATTTCCTCCTTGATAGACTCAATATCCAATTTACCCTCCAAACTATTGGGGGAAATTGCTATTTAGTTTTTCTTTAACTTTTTAATCTTGTTCTTCATTTTACAATTTTCTAGATTATCAACATCTCCTTCTTGGGTTAAATGTTTATTTTCTTAACCTTTATTTTCTATTTGTTTCATTATCATCTCCATTTTATCGAACTTGCTCTCTAAGTAAATTATTTTAATATTTATTTGTTTTGAATCTTGTCTTCAAATTATGCAAACTTATTATCAAACATTTCCTCTGACTTTAATTAAATTCTAAATTCTATACCTATATATATTCTTGAAAAATATCACTACTCCACATGATAAGCTAGTGAAAAAAAAACTTATATCATATCAAACTTTGTAAAACATTCATTTTAAAGTAAAAAATTAATATAATTCTTTTAAGAAAACTTACCAAACGAAGAAAAAATGTATGGAAAAGTATTATAATATGCTTTTCCAAAATTAAGTGTATTTTCGACCATCAGTAATTTATGAAGAGACGGATGGGATGTCATATTATATGTTTATGATTAATATTACATTTAATAATCATATGATTCTATTATTTTACAAGATAAAACGTGTTATATATATATATATATATATAACCACTCCACTAATCAACCATTGAAAACAATGAAACACTCTTAAATATATCATATGATTCTATTATTTTACAAGATAAAACGTGTTATTTATATATATATATATATATAACCACTCCACTAATCAACCATTGAAAACAATGAAACACTCTTAAATATATCATGCCAAAACTTTGTTTTACATTCTTTTTAAGTAAAAGCTTACTAATATTCCAATTAAAATGATTATAATCCACCATTGAAAACACTCTTCATTATATCATTGAAAACACTCTCCATTATATCAGGTCAAAACTTTGAAAAACATTCATTTTTAAAATAAAAGCTTACTAATTTTCCAATTATCATATTGCATGATTTTTTTTTCATTAAAAGCTTTTAATATTCCAATTACTGTAAGGAAAATTCCATTTCATTATAGTGAACATTTGTACGATAAAATATCTTTAATTTTTTTTTTTTAAAATATTGAAGCATATAAAATCTAGAAAATTAAAAGTATTTTTTTGTTTGATGAGTGTAAATAAGAAAATAAATGTGGTTAAAATAAAAACAATTTTTTATAAGTTCTATAATGACTCAGGGTGTTGGAAAATTTCGAAAACATCACGGGATAAAACAATTTGTCATGTTTATGACACCAAGAAGGTTGGAGATGAAAATCATTTTCTCATATATTGATCTTCCTAACCTTTTAACCCATCACAATTATTGATAGAAATAAATTTCTAAAAAAAACAAAGTGAACCTTTTCCTTTCTAAGGTTTGACTAAAATTGATCCGAAAGTTAAAAACTATCATCAACATCATCATATAGTTATTTGAAAATATTTATAAAACTTTGATTTATGGTAAATTGTCATATTATTTTGTTGGTTGTTGAAATTTTGTTATATATACACACACACAAAATTTTGTAGCTAAGTTGGTTAACATGAATATACAAAATTGAGTTTCTTCCATGAAATATATCTATATCTATATATATAGATATATATATATTTTTAAAGTTTAAAGTTAAAACCTAAATATCCATTCAATTTTTCATAGAGGATTTTTTGAGAAGTTGGCTAGTGTAAACCTTGTGAAAGATGCCTAATATCAAAATTGATTTACATAACATAAGATAAAAAGACACTATAGAAAATCATGCTTGTTGTATGCTTCGTCTTGGCCGATGATGGTGGGCTAAATTTCCTTTTTGTCTACCTACATGTCCTTGTACATCCGATGAATTGCTTATTCTTCTATGAATTCTCTATGGGTAGATCCCATGGACATTCCTGGATTGGATGTTGTTGAGTGAGAGCCAATACTAAGATTGTGTAACATATAGAATTTTATGCCTTCGAGACTTGAATTTGCCTCTTCTTTTGAAGTACCGTTCCATAATCATGGCGGTTTCATGGTAGTGCATACATTCTCATTTTCATGAACCCACCATGAACCTCAGTGGTGACTAAGAAATGGAGGTTCAATTACCATTTACTATATCTTCGTATCTAATGAGAACCCAACGAATCTCCTATATGACCCTTTGAGAATTTCCATTGTAGTTTGGACAATCCATATACTAGAGACAATAGGGAGAATAAAAAAATAGTTGAAAAAGAAGGGAACTATGAATGCACACAAAACACTATGTATGGTGAAGGGCCCTAATCCTAAAACTATTTCTAAAAATTAAAACCAAAAGAAATCGAAATTGATGAACCAAGGGGACCAAAAAAAGGCAAGGATTCCCAATGAACTCAAATAGAGGGTGACAAGCATTGGAGCCATTAGAAACTATATTTTTTCCATCGAGCTATAGAGGCCGAGAATCAACCAATATCTATCAGAAATGAGGAGAGACCAAACGTAAAGTGTAGTGGACCAAATTTTTGACATAAAATAAACAACAATCACTAGCAAAGGGGGCAAACAAAACTAGTTCACAAGTGAGGCAGCTAAAACCATAGTAACTAGAATGGAGATGTTTATGTGGGGTTCCACCAAGGCTAAGGTTAGCCATCAAAACTCACACAACTCTCCAAGAACTGATACCCCTGAAAATAACTCACCTTCAATCTAAACTAAATATGCCATGCCTTCAAGACACTAAAACAAAATTAAGATGAGCATATGTGAACTCGTGAGAGTATTACTTTTTGTTTCCTACCTTTGTTGATATGATAGTGTCCTTGGTTGATACAAGCAATTATTATTAAGCTGCATGGAGGGAATGCATGCAATAGTTCCCAACACGACCTAAGGGTATGTGATGATGTTCAAGACCCCCATTTTTTGGTCCTCACCTAGGTTCAATCTTGAAGCATTGTTTGCATAATAGTCCACTTTGTGATCATGATGGTCCCTTAAGACATGGTAAAATTAAATGTCTTTCAAACTTCCTCTCTTTTAATTAATTCTTCTAGGAGATGGGCTAGAGTGCCATCTATGGAGGTCTTTGAAGTGTGCATGTGATTTACAAATGCAATAGAGTCCCAATGGCTATGAGAGAGGTTCCCCTCATTGAATGAGCAGGTATTAAACCATGTAGTAGAGCACAAGCTTTTACCTTGCTATTTGTAGCTTTCCCAAGACCCCACTCATGATTCAATTATGATTAAGAATCTTACTAATTTCTAAATTTCCAACCATGAAATTTGGGCACATCATTCAAAAAAGTAAAATTTAGGCAAATCATTTAAAAAATAGAAATTGTCAAAATATAATTTAAAACAAACATTGAAAATTAAACAATGTACCAAATTTACCCCTTAAATTTTCTCTTATATATTTGTAATATATTCCATATAACATAAAAATAGATAAAAACATATAAATAAATATATAATGAGTTTAACTTGAGTAGACTTAATATTTAAGAATATGTGTTTTTTAATAGGAGATCAAATATTGAAATTTTACATACATTTTTACTATTTTACAAGTTAGGTTAGAGAATTACTATTCCATTATTTTATCTTTAAAAGTATAAATTAGGAAATTTTTTAATTCTAATAAATTTAGAATATCTCCATGTTAATAGTCATGGTTTTAATAAAGAAAAGTAAGGAACTAATTAATTTGAGTTTTAATTCTGTGCTCAAAACGCTTAGAGAAGAATTCTTCTAAATTACTATAATTTTGATGAGATAGAAGATTAAAGGTAACAAAAAAATTAAAATTGAGATCTTATAACCCACATAATTTTAGAAAGGTCCAACATTCTCTTTCACTATAGCTAATTGATAAAAACATTCCATAAATGTCACTAAATTTTAACTCAACACTTTCAACTAATCCCAGTTTACAAGATTTAATCCTAAAAAATCATTAACTAATTACATTATAATTAGTTAGATATTATGTTTATCAATGTTTGTGCTAAATTTTTAGAGAAACATGATACAAACCTATTGTGGTGAGGATATGTCTCTTTCCTTGCATTTTTTGTGTGAACATATAGTCAATCCTTGCATTTTTTTGTGTGTGGATATATAGTAAATCCTTGCTAAAAAAATTTGAAAGTCAGTCCTTTCTACACCACTTAAAAATATTTTTAAGGAAGTATAATAATATTTTCAAAGATTTACTTTGATAACCTATTTGAATACATAACAGCCATTGAAACATGACAGTATGAAAATATTTGCACAAACTATAATAATATATTATATATTCCCAATGTTTACAAACGTCAAAACACTCATTAATAATTATAGCAATTACAAAATTAATTTAAGACATAACACCATCATAAAATATGGTTGAACAGTAGGAACCTATGCAACTTATAGTACTGTAAAACATAAGATAATGGGCTTCAAAATACTATAGAACTTTTGACGCCGGGCTTTCAACATTTACTGTCGTTAGAGGCCCCTGTTAAGCATGCTCTCCAGCCTCTCCATGGATTGCAACCTCTCCGTCTCTAACTTCAGCCTCTGCCTCTCAATGAAAGCCTCTGCCTCTTTGTCCACACTTTCAGCAGCTGGTGGTTTAACATCATCACTAACCTTGGCCTCCTGACTAACTTTACCTGAATCTGCTGCATGGTCTTCTCCAATTTCAGCAGAGGGCTGCACGGCTGTATGGCCATGAGAAAAATTACTGCTAATTTTCTCATGGCTATCTTTAGATTTCCACCCACTAAATAGCCATGAACAACCTTTACAGCCTGAACCCTGCTGTTGGGGCTTCTCTGGATTGGTGTGTTGCTCATGAGCCTCTGGGATTCGAAGCCTGGGTCTGGTTGCCATAACTCCAACAGAAATATAGATTTTGCTTCCAATGTAGATAATTATCGATAGTAGATACCACGCTCCAAATCTTGTTTGGACCTGCAGGGCTATATATAGGATCTCAAGCCTCTTGGCGTAGCTTGTGGCATAAGGGCAATGCAAATAAAATAAAATAAATAAATGTTTGTTTGCAGCTGGCTTACTTTTTCTAATATTCCCTCTACTGAATTCTAATCCCTCGTTTATTATTTTTATTTAATATTATTATTACGTACAATTAAAAGACTATCCTTTTTTACATAATATTCTTTAAAACCCTTCAGCGTCCAAAGATAATATTCTTTAGTACAAAATATCTATTTAAAAAATAACAATCACCGTACCAAAATAATATTCTTTTAAGTGGAAATTATCGATTATTATTATTATGTCATATTTTCGCTATATTAGTTTAAGCGTGCCACCTAATTTAAGAATTTGCAAAGTTAAACTTTGGAAAAACAGCTATATTTTAGCTCGAAGTTTGTAGCGGGGGATTTCAATGGACATGTGGCCTTGTACATCAGCCCGTATGATTGCGATGTACGCGAGGCTTAGATTTGGGCCCCGTCGTTCAACGCCTGTCGCCGTCCTTGTCCTGTGGTCCCTATGCCTTTAATGCAAGTATGTCCTCTGTTAGACAGGGACAGGTGCTCCTCCCGAAGTCCCTCCTCTAATTATCAATCCGCATAAGTTCATGAATCATAACCTTTCTCGGAAAACAATTTCCGGCAGTCAAATGTTATGTATCCATGCCATGCCGATGCGCGGTGCAACCAATGGGTGCATGCGACATGAACTATGAAACCATGAATGGATGTTGGGTGTATACGCAATTAATTTATTTTGACTTAATAGTCTTTTCTTGTTTTGCTTTGCTTTTTTCAGCTAAAAAAACTACTATTGATATTCAAAAAGAATCAAATAGTACAATGAAAAACAAGATTATGTACTCGAATCTTATGATGGAGTTCAGCACAGCCAGCCTTCAACCATATTCTCAAAAATAAACACTGTATCACGTTCATTAGATGATTTCCTTCTAATGTTCAGCTATAAAACTAAAACCTGCGAGAACAAAATATGCTAGCAAAACCTTCCAGTGATCAATCAAAAAAAATATATGGACCCACTGTCCTGAAAACAGCCATCAAAACTTTCCTCCCATAGCAAGTGGCCTTCAATGCCTGATAAAGCCTGCTTTGATAGTTTATCAGCAAGAGAATTAGATTCTCTATAAATATGTTCAAAACTAATCTTTTGCTGCTTAGAAATCTCCAATTGAGTCTGGAGAATCCAGTGACGAAGATTCAGAACATTTAGACTGAAATCACCCTCTGCCCATTTGATGGTGACCCTGGAGTCGCCATAAACCTTTATATTTACTAAACCAAAAATATTGGCAACTTTGAGAACGCACCAGAGGGCCATTAACTCTGCTTTCATATTTGAACCCGTACCACAGTTGAGTCTGAAAGTGAAGTAGTGTGACTCGTTCAGATATATAACACCACCTACAACACAAATACCATGTTGAGAGGCACCATCAAAAAATAGAACTGGTTGTTCTACTTTGAAATTGAGAATTTAGAATTAGTATGGTTTAGGGCACTTGTATGTAAAATTGGCTAAAGTCGATTTATCTTAAATCCGGATTAAAATTTAAATAAGTTTCAATTAATCAGTGGTTAAAAAGAGGAGTATGTTTATTAAATAGTATTTGTTTTATGTTTAGTTTAGTGTTTATATTAATTAGTTTAATATTTGGTTGGTTGTACCTATTGACATCATTTACCACTTATTTTATAATTGTGCTAATTTATTTTTGGTAGAGTTCAATCATTTGAGGGCTTGATCAAACTCCCTTAACTATGCATTCAATAGCTCAATCAAACTAACAGTTTAATTAAACATTTTTCTAAATGATGATTCACCATTTGTTAGAGGGATACATCCATTGGGAAATTTCCAACACCTGTTATTTCGGAGAATCAAGGTCTGGCCAATATTACAATCATTACATAGTCAAAGTGGGCTCCCAAGGAACAAGTGTCACAAAGTGAGATTTGAACCCCGGTGAGGAGGACAACCATTCTTCCCAATCACTCAATCTACACTCAATTGACAAATTTAATTAAACATTTAAGAGCTTGATTAAGCCACTATCTATTTTTATATAATAAAAATTAGAACATAATTCATTTCACTTGACATGAATCCTCAATTGAGCATTAATTCAATGCAAAGAATGCTTGACGTAGCTACATGGTGACCCCCACCAACCCTCATTTGATTCAATGGCATCCCACCCTAGAGGTTACTCCATCTTTTTTTAATAGATTAAAACTGAATTTTTAATTTATTTTTGCCATAAAATTATAATTTTTTTTATTTATACAATAAAATAAATCCATAATTTTTTTGATTTATATAATAAAATAAATTTGTTTTGATTTGTTTAAATTTATTATACTTATGCTATAGAAATTTTCAAATTTTAGTATATATATATATCATTATTGCTACCATCTATTTTTCAAAGCATGTTTGAAAGAAGACATGTTGCCAAAAATTTTCAATCCTTCAATAATGCACAGAGGTTTGAAAATTAGAACTCGCCAATAAAAACTTAAACAAACTACTATATTATAAAAAACCTCAAGCAAACACCTATTTTTTTTAATCACAATCCTTATACACCTTAATCGTAAAATCTTATCATCTCTCACTTGTATCACCCAATTAATTGAGCATGCTAATCTACTAAGTTGTAAGATGTCACTGAGACGGACTTATGAGTTTTGTTTAAGGTAGGAAGCTAGGTAATGTTTTGGTTTATAAATTGGATTAGTGCCATGCAAATTGGGTAATAGTTCTACATTAATGTTGTATTGAAGATTGGGTAGTGGCTACACATAAAGGGTCAAGCATTACCAAGGTCACATAAAAAATGTATATAATAAGTCTTAGAAGTATAGCACAGTAAAATCGAAAAGAGGCATGACAACAATTAGAAGCACTTTGATGCATAAATTAGTAGTTCGCGATTAAGAATGGTCCCCATTATATATGATGGAGTTATTTAGAGTTTTGTTTTGATGTGATTTTATATTCATAGTAAATTTTTTATGATAGTTTGGTTGTCTTGATTTGGGATTTCATACACCAAATTGGGATTGTAGATATCACTATAAGGACATCTATGTAACACTTAGTTTATAATTCTTATAATTTGTAATCCTAGAAACCCTTAACCTGAACTCCTATATAACTCTAACCCCTAACTCTAATCACCATACCTTAAACCCTATACCTTTGATTCTATGATCCATAAGACCTAACACCCTAAAAAAACACCCAATCCTTATTATGTTTATAATTAGTAACTCATTATCCATATAACCCTTATATCTATGACTTGTATATCCACTATATTATAACCTAAATCACAATGTTAAACCATGGTCATATATGCACTATACTATAACCTAAATGACAATGTTAATCCATGACCATATATATTTTTCTATGGTTAAATGTTTAGATAATAAGGTAATGATTGATACTACTAACCCATAATTAAGTGAGTGTGGCTTAGTAAAGTTTATTATGGATAACCATCATTGCATATTTTTGTCCATGGTTATTAGTGTCACCACAATAAACATGAACCAATTCCAAACTTAATAACCAATAACACATATAATTGAGCATGGATCAGTGTGGTTGGCCTTGTGTGAGTGTAAGTGGCCATGGTTGAATATAGACCTAATATGTCAATGATTTGTATTACTAACTAGCTAATGCATTATGCTTTTACCTAGTAATGATGGTTGTCCCTATACACTAGTACAAAATGAGAGATAGTTGACAAAACAAATGACTAAAATTTGCATATAAACGACCATTTTTGAGTTAGCGACCAGTGGTTGCAAATTTCTAGTATCTTATCACGCAACCAAAAATTTAGTCATATTTAGCTTACTTGTTAATTGGTTGTCTTGATTTATCATCTAATAGTATATTTGGTCATCGATTTAGTCATTAATTGTCACAATTAATGACTAAATACACGACTAAATGATAAATCAAACAACTAATTAATGACTAAGCTAAATACAACTAAATTTTTGGTCGTGAGATAAGATACTAGAAATTAGCTACCAAAGTTGTCATTTAGTCGTTTATATGTGAATTTTAGTCATTTTTTGGTCTCTTATCTCTCAGTTTGAAGTACTTGCCACAGGGTGTTCCTAGATCAACATTGTTTGCAAATAACATCACTCAATTATAGCATTATGTATAAAATATATAAAAAGGTGAATCCGTGTTCGTTAGAAAACATTTTACCAAACCCAACATTTTAAAGGAAATCAAAACCAACACACAACATTTTACCTGAGATGTATTATGCAATCCAAATGTTACATATGCTCCCAACGATGTAAAAGTCTCTCTATATTAAAAAACTAAGAAAAAAGTGTCTAATGAGACTAAAAACATTAACGGTAAGAGTTGCATATGACTCTATACTAGTATTTTCGTGTTTTACTAATTTAGACTTCTACATATATTGAATTATACATATATTGGAGGGTAAAGAGGTGCAAGGAGATGACATATATAGATAGAGTGTTTACTCACCAATTAGTCCCATTGAAAAGAGAGTTATAGATGACCAGTGATTAAAAAAGGGCATAGAAATATTATATGTAACACCATGCACCATACTCAAAAGACTACTTAGTTTGTGTAGTTATGCATGACTATTTTCAACCATTTTTATGTCTATATGGGATCTTGGTCTTTAATGTTCATCATCTTAAATATCATTTTGGCCCATTTCATGTTGTTATAATCTTGATTATGGTGGTGAAGAATATTAAAAGATTGAAGTCCATATGCCATTGAAGAAATAATTTGGATCATTGCACTTATCATCTTCAGGGGACTCCAAAACCAGACAACTCAAACACACCAATGCTGCAATGCTTGAAGCAATCTATTTAAAGCAGGTAATCATTACATACAAACTATGATTTTCAACTCAGTAACATTGTTTGTGTATCCATCAACTAAGAGAAGTCATTTGTGCATAGAACTCCAAGGAAACATTGACTTAGGATGTCCTACAGAAAAGGTCAAGGCAAGGACTTGGTATATGCCCCTTGTCTAAAAAAGATGGTGAAGACATATTTGTTGGTACATTGACTTTACAAAAGAGGTATGGGGTTATATTCTATCAATGATTGGTACCTAGAATGAGTTTTCTATGTTGGAATGTATGAAGAAATTGTTTGAGCAAGCTCTCAATGTACAATATAGAGCAATGCAATTCCATTAATAGTGTCTACTAAGATACGGGGACTCTTTATTTTCAAGTTCAACAGCAAATAAAGTTTCTATTTGAAATAATTAATCTTTCTCCAAAGTTGAGAAAGCCAAGATGGGTGGGTAAACTGGAAGTAGACAATTCCCAGCCTCGGGATTTTTTTTGATGGTGCATTGTGGGAAGTCTTTGACTACATGGTGATAGAAGTGTGATATGCTTCTCTATTTCTCACAAAATTTCTTTCAAAGATAGAATAGAGGAGCATGCCTACAAGATCATACAAGAAGTCGAGTCTGCAAATCCACTTCTTCATTGACAACCAATGCAATGTGCTTGGTGTTTATCATTGACAACCAATGCAATGTGCTTGGTGTTTATTATAGTATTGCTCTATATTTGTAGATAAGTGTTAAGTACATCATTAATATTTGAAAAGTATCAAGAAAGGAAAATACTTAAACGGCTTACTAATAATTAACCTTTCATAATTTGTAGCCGAAGTCCAACAAGACCACAGTTATCCAATCTAGTTATACAAGATCATACAATACCATACTTATCCTTTTTCCTACACAAAAAATAAACAAGAATATTAGAACTCAAGTTTTATGGATAAAGAAAAGCACTTCAGTTATATCTCAAGATGTTGTTTGTTCATACTAATAATATCAGTAAAAAAAAATCACACAGTACATCTCTATGAAACATGAAGTGTAAAACCATACCTTCCAGACATTAGCCATATTGCCATAACAGTCAGCAAATTGAGCAAATTGAGGATCAATCCTGGTAGCTTCCTCATTCTTAGTAATGCACATATCAAAGTCATGTAGCTGTATATATTAAAAAATCCAAATACAATAGTAAATGTATATTATTATATACTATAAATTAAGATAACAAAAGAAATTGTAGACAAAATTTGCATTTCATAATTGATACTCTGCAAAGTTGCAGAAAAGCATAGTAAATCTCTATAACTTGTAACCAAGTGTGTTAATTTCAACCAAAAAAATTACCACATTGAAAAATCTCACCAAGCATGGAAACATAATTAACTGTATACTTAAATACTAGTTCAATCTCGTATTGCTACAGCTCAAAGAGAGCACTACCTTAGTTCAAGAAATTGAACAAAATTCAAGCATTCAGACATAGCTAATACCACTGCAGAGAGAAATAGCTGATAATATATAGCACCAAGAAGAAGAAGGTTGTCTGTTCATCGAGGATTTTTCTCATAAACGACATTGCAGTGTTCCAAAGCTTGAGAATAGTTTCCAGCTTTGTATTTTTGATGAGCAAGAGCCAATAAAATGTCTTCATCTGTTGCAACAAAAACACAAACCATCATGTTTGCAATGCATGGAAGAAATAATAAAGACTCCTCTACTCTCTTTACACATTGCCATATATTATATAAAAGTGTATGAACTATGATATGTTAGCTTTTGTAAGCGTAAATAATAATTTTGTGGCATTGGCTTCCATGAATATGGAAAATGATTTCATTGATTGATAAAATGCTTCTTTTAAGTGTAAAGCATATTGATTGAGGGTCAGGACATCTATGTTACAACATTGCACGAAGTAAGAATTAATAGTACCATTAAAGAATATGTAGTGTTCCACTGAAATGGTTTTTCTTTAATGATATTCCTTGAGATGTCTCATGCCCTTGGGATATATTTTTTGAGTCATTCAACACTTCATTACCCTTGATTTCACTGCACACAACACCAAGTGAAAAACAATGAAATAATATGGAAATATACAAATTCACCCAATACAAATAACGCGTACGTAAAACTAGGTGTGATGAAGTAGGATGTATTGACAATGCCTTTCCTTTATTTGCTCAAAGGTCATCAAGAATGTTAGTATTAAAGCACATTGCAAATCGCACCTGAAGGGCTGCAGAACTCGAAATTATAACAAAGTGAATGAATGTCACAAGAAAAGAAACAATGCACTCCCAAATTAATTCAGTATTTATTGATTAGATGAACACATGACCATATTTTACAAGATCCATGTGTATCACATAAAATATCGGTGTGTATCATGAAACACCTTGCTATTCCTCTCCCACACTGAACATCAGATAAAACATCTGGCATGTCAGGCATCAAAACAACGAATACACCATCTAGAATTTAGTCCTCTCCCTTAACTCTGTTTGCTACTAAGATTGTTTGCTGGCCATAGACTTCATTTTGAACTTTAGCTAATTCATCAACTATAATAACAGATTCGCACTTCCACTAGATTGATCACCTTCCAGCTGTCCATAGGTTTGGATATATGTTACAATTTTTCTAAAAGAAACTTTTCTCTCTATATGCTTCTCAACAATCGCCAAAGCTAAGCATCGAACTGCAGAGCATTAAATGCCACAGCTTAGTATTTAGGGTCCAACGGACCCTAAATACTGAGCTACCGCATTTAATGCTCTTCAGCTAGATGCTTAGCATGCTTAGCTTTCGCGGTCAACAACTGCAGTTGTCCAAACTACAGTCAGATTAGTTCCTAATTCACTAACAGCTCATTTAATACAAGCACTGCATTCTCACAACATATTTATAAAGCAATGAAGTTATTGAGATAACAACGGTCTCAAAATATATCGTTAGACCAAATAACCTGCCAAGATGTGCAATATTTCGAAGAACAAGATCAATGTGGTTGAGAAGCAAAAATAGAGAAGCAGCTGACCCGACTCATATCATTTCTTCTGTGAAGATGCTTATCTGCAAGCATAAAATAGGCATTCATTAAACTAGCAGTTTATATTTGGTGCAAATGTTGTATCGTCAAGCCAAATTGGAATCCTACAGAAGATCACAAGGAGATGATGTCTTTATATAAATATTTTACAAGAAGATATATCATTAACTAGCAACTTTCAAAGCAAAAAATTACGTATTCTTTTAGCAAATGCAAATACATACTGTCGACTAGTCTACTCCAAACAAGCCATCGAGGTATTCAACACTTGGTTGCAAAACGTTCTAGTAGTGCTCAGCCTTCTCAGTAAGTGCAAGCCTTGTCCGATCAAGCACAACCTTAGCACACAGTGCCCACTGATCTACTTTAGACATGCATAAATCGAGTGTATGATACCAATCCTTGAAAGAAAATATACAGGCTCTATTAAATGATGAACCAAGAGTAAAAAATTCCCAAAAATTCTATGAACATCCTTGATATGCACTAAATACAACAATAAAATGCTAGTTTTGTTAATATCCATAATGTGCACTATATACATAACCATCATTCCAAATTGATCAATTTTAAGAATAACAACCTAGATTTTAAACATAACAACCTAGATATCAGAAATAGAAAGCATTCTCTAAATTTTAAATACTTTGCAAGGATGAACTAATGATGTAATAGACTAGATCAAATCATAGTAGCATAATTAGACAGTATTGGCCTTTCATGTTGAAACAATTCGGATTCATCCAATATTCCGTGTAGGTAAAATACAAATACATTAGAAAAATGAATTTTGAAAAGCTAATTTGAAATACCACATTTTGATTAATTAATCACTATAAAATGTAAATAACATTCAATTTCATATTTTCTTATAAAAATAATTATACTAACTAGTTGTTATCTCTCACACTCTCTATTCCCACTACATTGAGATTTTATATTTTTGTTTTTAAATAGTAATTTTGATTGTAAATAACATGTCTAGAAATAAACCAATGATTTTAAATGTACATTTATGATATATCCATGCATATTTCAATAAAATTATTATTCAAATAAGAAGACTACTTCCTTATTTTATCTATATTAGATTTTTACTATGGATCAAATCCTAAAAAATGTATGCAAATTTTAGGATTCATTTTAATTACACTAAGTTTTTTATTTTTTATACACACAAACATGCTTACACTTAGGGAACGAAGTACCAATATGACATGGATCGAGTTCCTTCCTATGAATGCCAGACTTGACCTAATTACTCAATAAATAGCTCAATCTTGCATTCTCACAACCAACTAGTTTGAACAAATGTTTCAAAAAGAATGGCCCAAACTGAAATAACAAAGCATAAGACATATTGCAGCACGTTGACCTATGGTGTTTTACCATTTGCTAATCCATTTACAATCATCTAATAACTCGGTTGGGATCCATTTTTCCATTTTTCAATAGTAGGATAAAGAGTGACATGATAAGATGTCAACAGTGTTCCAAGCACTGTGGATTGCAGGCAGAACTCTTTCCTCAAAATCTACTATACATCATTGTTCCTTCGTGAGTCAGAAAATCAATCTAAATTTAAGAACACCTGTTTTATTCTATTCGTGCTTCCAAATATTACACTTGTAGAGACAAGGAAGAAAGTTTATGCAGTCACACGTTTTTTTGTTTAACGCAAATAGTTATGCTGAATTGAATATAAAAAATGTCGTGACTATACATGTACAATAGAAATATAACTACATATCTATAACTTCCATACCATCTTCCTTATCATTTTATTGATATCTATAATGACCCTGAGTTTCTAGAGTAGCAAATCTATTGGTGGCTACAATTGGTGCTGTTCCTGACAGCCGAGGCGGCTATTGTTGTGCCACAAACCATATATTTCCACCCTTTTGATTTATTCCAAAGAGGGGACGATGGTTGTGCAACTTAAAATTGTTCTTGATACCAGTGAGAAGGTTCATTCCCATAAAAATCGATTGACTGATTAGTTTGAGGTGTTATTTGTACATGTGCATTCCTTTTGCAATAGACTGCACTGCAATTCTCTTAAAGATTTCATCAAGCACTTGGTGGGTGCACTTGAGATTCCTATCAAGGGTTTTAATCAACCAGCCTTAGATACTCTACCAACATGAAATTATTCTCAATACTAGTGAGAAGGTTCATTCCCATAAAAATCGATTGACTAGTTAGTTGCAGGTGTCATATGTACATGTGCTTTCCTTTTGCAATAGACTACATATGACAATGGTCGACAGTCGACAGTCGACACGTAGGTTGATCCTCGATTGATGGCCATAAGGCCACGTAGATTGATTGTGGATTTCAACATAGTTTTCAGTTTTCTAATATGTGGGATTAGTATTTTCAAAGGATTTTGTAAGGGCACGCTTTCCTTAGTTTCCTCTTTGCATAATTTCACAGGGATTTTTCTCTTTGTTTTCTATCTAGTTCCATTTCAACAAGATTCTGAATGCTAAGGGGTATACATTGAACAACAATGAAGCAAATAATGGATACCAAAGAGTAAACTAGCGAATTTCCCCATTGATTGCTTCACATCGTTTATGCCTCTTGAGTCCCAAAAACTTTGTGACATTATGAAGGGCAAACCTCGATGCCAAGAACGAAAAGGAACATATGGCATTAAATGGTATTCGTAGATTTTTGGAATGGGAAAACCAACTAGTTCTTCACCCAAACAATAATAATAATCATGGTGAGGATCAATTATGTATATCAACTTAGTAAACTAGGTATATATTGCTTCGTTTAGTTTATTTTTTTCGCAAGGATCAAATAATGTCTTTAGTGGGGTCATGTGTTCTTTGATATGGGGATGGATCCCAAAAAAAGGGTGGTAAGATTCCCTTATGTAACATTTGGTAATATATGTTACATACTATTTAAATTTAAATGTTACAAAAGAAAATATAAAAATAGTAATTTAAATAAATAAACTATTATAAGTTGATTTTAATTTTGCATTTTTAATGTATTTTTTTTTTGTTATTCTTCTCTGAGCATAGATAAGATAAAGATAAGCATAGATAAGATAAAGATAAGTGAATATGTTTATATTTTGATTTTTGTTGTCTTTCTTGGTGTATATATAATATTAAGATAATATTAGATAATTTTATTAATGTCCAACCATTAGCCGCAAAAGAAGGCGAGTGAGACTAAAAAATACATCCAATTTTGCACTTATTGTTACACTATCAACCACAAAAAGGTGAGTTAGCTGCATAGCTAAGAGAAGTGAAAAATGAATGTAGAAGAAAAGTCATAAACAATAATTTGTCAATGATGTCATGCTATGGTATAGCAATAACTTTGAGCAGTTGTTATGACAATGACTTAGATTTGAATCCTAGAAGGAATGCCCCTCCAAATTAGTAGAGATTTTCAAGAACTTAGGGTACTTTGAAAATTAGTTGAAAATGTATCATATATTACTTTTCAATTGCCAAGCTCTCTCAGAGCATTCTATCTTCATACTATTTTTGGAAAAAAAAAACAGTTCTAGGTCAAACACATATGATGTATGGAATCCCAACACAGATGCATTTACATGAATTAGGGCCTATGTAACCAATGTTATGTTTATCATCATGTATAGAATTATAAAAAATATTCAAAAAGAATGGCATTTAGTAACATGAGAATCTATAACAGTTGTATGGGAACTATCATATTTGAATTGCAATGCTATAGAAGCCTTCGCCTGCCTCTTCAACAGCCTCCGAGTTCTATCCAATGTGCCTTTATCCATGGCAACAATTGAATTATATAACGAATTTGCAAACCCCCCGAAAAATTCAATCAACATCACTACAATTTCCAACTGGCACCAATTTAGGGGGTTAATAAATGCCCCAACCTCAAATTTTAGACCCCATTAGCCTCTGGCATACCCAAAGAAACCCCCCCCAAACCAAGTCCAAAATTTTTATGCCAAATCAAGGTTTCATGGAACTAATATGGAATTATCTTAGGGTAATGAGGGTAAACTCCATGAAACGGCACTCACGAATGTCGACCAGCCATTAATCATTCCCTATTTTGGAGTTCGGTCGCATATTGCCATGACTATGGATAGTATGTTCTAGGTCGCTCGCATATCACCATGACTATGGATAGTTGAGGAGTACATTAACCGACGTGTTGTTACATGATGGAGCCATCGTATAATGGGTTTTAATTTTTTAATTGGCTGTGTACAAATTTGATCATGCTTGATATTGTTTTGTTTATATACGTGTATTGGTTTTTATATATATTTTTTGGTTAGTATTTGTGTGCAAATGTATTATTATATCTATGTTGGGTTAGTATAATATATGGTATGTTTTGTAATATTATATGGTAATATAGATTCCTTATTATACGGTATAATGTTGTGTTCTTATATTGTATGTTTTTAATATGGTATATGTAATATTATAATATATGTTTTGTAATAATATAAAAATTATGTATTGTAATTTTTTATATATTATAAGTTCTTAATACATATTTTAATGATAAAAGAAAATGGCTATGGGGATATTGGTTGACACAGCATGGTTAGGATTGAGTTCATGTGAATTGACTCTAATTTTTAGTGCACACAATGATGAAAATATTGCACTTATAAAATAGGCTTGAGGCCAGTGAACACATCCACCAACATCTGGAGCTGTAGGGACCTCATTGGATGTCTTGAAAGAATAAAATGCTACCAAGTGACACAGGAGGTCTCTCTTGCATCCATCTACAGTGTAATTACAATAAGGGGTCTTTGAATCCATCTGCAGTGTTAAAATTTAGTAAATCATAACAATTCATTGTCAAAATTTCAATTTTTCACTATCAAGTGACACAATTAACGTCACTCAGGTCTGTAAATCCATCTACAATGTTACAATTTACTAAATTTTAACACTGCGGATAAATTTTAGAGACCCCTTTAAATTTAACACTGCAAATAAAGGGGTCTCTGAATCCATCTTCGTTGTTAAAATTTAAAAGGGTCTCTTAATCCATCTGCATTGTTAAAATTTAGTAAATTGTACAAATTCATTGTCAAAATTGTAATTTTCCATTGTTGGGGTGACATATCTAAAAATGACTAACATAAACGACTAATTCATATTCTTAGTCATTGTTAGTTATCATATTGGTATTCCCGTGACTAAATTAGTCGTTTATGTTAGTCATTTTTATTTTAATCTTGTTATCTAGTAATATATTTTATCTCGTGACTAAATTAGTCACTTTTAGTTGGCTCACTTAAAATTGCTCAAATTTGGTTGTTTATCCCTTGAAAAAAACTATGGTGACTAACTTTGTCAGCCACATGGTCACTTATCTCTCATTTTGTACAAGTGCTATTAATTGAGTCTAGATGACTATGATTTCATATAGCAATTCATTATTAACACTAACCCCCTAAATAAAAACTTACAAATATTCTTTAATATAGTTGACTAAAGTTTTCCATGGTTAATTTATCCCTAATACTTAATGGTTTACACCAAATATGCACTAACCTCTAAACAATAGGTATAATATTGTAACAATGGTTGACCATGATTTGTGTTGTTGACTATGGTTACATATTGTTTCCCATGGTTAATGCTACCACACTACATCACTTCTAAGCCTTAATTTAGTGATAATTAAGAAATATGGTTCACTCTATTTGGTTATGGTTGAGTATAGTTGTCCATGGTTGAATATTGTCCTAATTTATTAATATTGATGCTACTAACAAACTAACCCATTAACCCCTAATGTATTAAAGATGGACTAACATAAATGACCACAATTACATACATCTATCCATCATTGTTAGTACCACTATAATTGACCATTATTCCATAGTTGACTATGTTCAACTAGTGTTTGTTATATGTATCTATGGCTTATGTATCCCTAATATGTTATACGTTGAACTTATTTAACCACTAGCCCCATAGGCTCAAAAATAGTAATGATGGTTGGCTTTTGTTGACCATGGCTACATATGATTATCCATATTTCACACCATTGCACTCATTGAACACAAACCCTTGACCTAAAATAAATTAAAAATATGTTTAACTATGGTTAAAACTATGTTGACCATCAATGACTATATGTTTCCACGGTAGAGTGTAGGTGCAATACATCAAATGCTTATGCTTCTAATCATTGAAGCCCCTAACCAATAACCTAATAATGATTAATGAATATGGTTGATATGATTAAGCTTTGTAAACCCTAATTGAGCTTGACAAATCATGATTGACCATGGTTAGCCACCATTGATTCTAGATAATCATTACACAAAGAGATCCTAATGCTTACCACTCCTAACCATTCACCCACAAACCACCTAACCCTTCTCATCCTTATTCCATAAATCTCTTATTGTGATAACAATAAATTCCTAGATGACCATAATCCATGACCCTTATAACCTTGTTATCCCATATAGCATAATCAAATATAAACATTGATTTCATTAATCCCTCAGTTGTTTATAGATTCCAATGGTTGAATATGACCATGGTTAACTATAGGTGATAATGGTTATATATAATTCTATTCATATGTCAATTAGCTATGGTAGTAGTCCGTAAACACCCTAAGCCCTAAACAATTCATTAGAGATGGTTGATTTTATTTTACAATGGTGGGCCTTGGTTTATCATGGTTCCATATACATATTCATGGTTGATGTTACTCCCCTTAACTAACCACTAATTCCTAAGCTATTGAAAACTAGAAAATATGGTTCTCTATGGCATTTAATATTCCACGAGGGTTGGCTATAGGTTTTCATGGTCGAATGTATCCTTAATATGCCATTGATTTATTTTACTAACATACTAAACCACTCTACTAGTAATCATGGTTTACCCTTGATAACATTGGTTAACCATGGTTGCATATAGTTTCTAATGGCTAGTGCTAGGTTATAATCATTTAACCTAACCTCTTTAACTGCATTAATATGAACCCTTGTAACTCTTCACACCTAACCCCTACAACCCAAATTTTTTTATTCCTTATAATGAATCAAGCACATAAACACTAATCTTAACTTTAATGACCCTGAACCCCTAAAATTATAACCCTATTAACCTGTTGCAGCCGCAACTTTTTTCCCCAAAATTTGTATGAAATTATAGGGCCCCTCCTTTAAATTTTTTTATTTATGAAGGCATTCTTAGTCTTTATCTTCCTTTGGATTTCAAACATATATGTTCTCTGAAAAATCCCAAACTTATAATATTTTTTTCAATTTTCCTGTTTCGAAGCAGAATTCAATTTCTCGCCGAAACATTCGAACAAATTCTAATTTGTCGTTGAAACGGTCGGAACAGAAACAATGTTTATGCGATTGGAGCAGAATTCGATTTCTCGCCGAAACAGGTGGAACAACGTTTGATTTGTCGCTGAAACAGGCGGAGTAGAAGTGGCTTTGTAAGAATCGGGGGAAAATTCAGTTGACCCCCAAAATGGTTGGTGCAAGATTATATTTTGCATCGATCATTAATCAAATAGGTCGCTCCAAATTTTATTTTTTTTCGATACGTAGCTGACGTCAAAATCACTCTACACTCGAAATGGGCTTGGCACCAAAACTTGGCTCAAAAATCACTTTAAAACTTCGCTTCGATGCTATTCTTAGTTTAGTCCCGACACATATCGAAGCCTTATCTCATTTGGCTCTGAGACATTCACCCCGACAATATTTTTTACCCGATTCTCTTACGAATCGGTGTAGAACTAATTTTGATGCCAACTCAATTAGCGTATTTTTAGTTTTTCCACCGAATAAGTTTTGGTTCTGACACCGAATTAGTTGGTGTGAAATAGCGTTTAACACCGAATCGATCGGTGAATTTTTTGTTTTGGCTTCGATATGTATCGCTACGGATTTGTTGGAGTTTTGGAAAAGTGTATGTGATGATTCTATATCTGTAAGGGTGAAGACTTAAAAAATGGTTGTTTCAAGTCATAAATGATTAGGGTTAAAATCGTATATACGGGAGTAAAACCCCGTTACGAGCCTATCACGGGGTCACGATACTGTTTCCACTTGGACGAGGAGTTCGCCAGATCAACCGCCAACTCATTAGCACCTTCATCACACAGCCAGGTAGGTTTTTTCCGTATCCAATAAATTTGTTACACTTGGTTATTTGAGAATGACGTTTAAAAGTTGGTAGAGAAGCTAGTTAAACCGTTATTTTGTGCCCTATTTTTGTGCTTTCGAGCCTTGGAACCTGTTAGTACATTTTATTGAATGAGAAGGGCTTGAAGCCAAGCTTGTATCGTTTTTTATTATTGCACAAAGTGTTAACCCTAGGTGCATCGATTTTAAATGCGTGTGGGTTTGGAAAACATCTCTCAGTCTTGGCTTGTCCTTAACCTGTAAACGTGTGTTTAACCAACATATTGGGATTCTCAGAGCTCTTACATATCCATCTTCGAATCTTCCAAATGCATGCATTTACAAAAGAAGCATAGTTTGACCTAATCCTTCTTGCATGAAGTTTATTTTCTTAGTAGCGTATTCCTTTCATTCTTCTTGCTCACATTTTGACCCTAAACACTCAGTTAAGTTTGTATCGATTTGGGGAAAATACATGTAAACCCTAGTTGAGGAGTTTCCATCAACGAGATTTTGAATAGAGACTCCCTGTTTTTGAACCTTGGATAACCCATACGCATCCTCGAAAGGGGATTGAATCCCTAAGACTGATGGGCCTATCTAATGAGAATGATTTAACTTTGGTGCTTGGCCCTAAACTATCACCAAGAAAAGTGTTGCTTGGTTCGAACCCTAAGTTTAATATGGTCATTAGTTCAATGGAAATTGTAAACCTGGATCATATGTTTTCTTACAAATAAATGCATATTGGATAGGCTATTAAATGTACAGTTTGTTGCATGAGTTTGTTTTATTAGAATGATGTCATACAATTATTACTAGTATGCTTGCATCTAGTTGCTATTGATGAACTGCTGGAAAATAATGACAATATTATATTTGTTAAATAGAATATTATATTTATACATTAACACTGTTTTGATCATAGGATTCAGAAATGTACAAGAGGAATTCTAAACGCAAAGCTAAAGTTGCAGAATCTGACTCAAACATTGAAGTTGTACCAGAAATCGTGATGGAGAACTTATTTGAAGACACCAAAGCAATAACCGAAATAGTACCCGAGTACAGATGGGGCGAATTATATCAACTTATCTGAGATTAGAATGTTTCTAATGCTTTCATTGAAGAGATGATGATTTATCAAAACATAAAGAAGTCAATTATTCATAAGGTTGCGACTCACCCATAATTATTCCCTTGTTCTGAGGTGATAGGATGGATATTATATTATATAGATGTCAAATATAGGATTGTGGCAGGAGAAAATGGGAAAGGGTTCACTTTATTTCAACCCGCCTACATAAGCACAACCTATAAATTACCTGCTCCAAAAATCCTTATGACGGATGATTGGGTAAAAGGTGTTAACATAGATCATTCAGAGTATGCCAAGAAAATGCTTATCCTGGGAAAAAAGCTAAGGAAGAGAGCTAGCAGGGAGCATGATTCGTAGAATTTAAAGAACCCTTTTATAATTATATCTATGATGCTGAGCATAATATTTGGGAGAGAAAATGCAAATGTATACAAGCTCAGTTGGGTTCCAATCATGTACCATATTTCTTCTCATGGTATTGTTTTCAATTGAGTGGATATTATTTGGGAAAGTATGGTTACAGCAGTATTTGCAGCCCAAGGAGGCATGACATAGAAGAAAGCATAATTTTTCATGTCATCCTACCTTATTGATTGCATTTTGATAAGAAATCCATTCTATAAATTGGGATTTTATTGGGTCCTAGATGAGGCTCCACTCTATGTTTCCTATTAGATTATGTGGGCTCATAAGCATGCTAGCTTTTACAAGCTCTTATGCGAGGAGTTCATAATCCTTTGTATAAGTTTATTTTTGAAGAGGAACCCAATTGCATGTTTGACAATGCATTGGAAGTGATTAGCAAATATGGAGATTATTATTTCACCCTAGAAGGCACATACATACGGATGTATGGAAGAACCAAAAGTCCTTCTCTAATGCCAAAATATGTCAAACACTACATAGTACATAAGGAAGTTGTGAAGCAAGTCTTCATAAAAGGGGTCAGACATTTTTTAAATGAAAATAAGAAAGCTTCTTATCCTCCGATTCCTTTTACCATCGGGGCATACAAGTTTACTAAGGTAAAAGGAGCAAAGAATTTTGTGAAAGAACTAGAGGCATATCATTTTGGAGAAAATATTTTTATTAGGAATGATAAGTTGCAGAAGGCAACTAAACATTGCACTCCGTGCAAGATAAGATTTGAGTATACAGATCACTTCTTGAAAGATGAGGAAGTATATAGAAGTGCAAATAACATGACATACTTGAACAAAAGGTTTGGCAAGAAATAAGGAACGAGTTCAAGTTAGACGAAAGAAACTGCAAAAGAAGAAGAGCAGTAGAAAGCAACAAAAGAGGCTTTGGTAGCTGGAGACAATCATAAAAGGATAAAATTAAGAAACCCAAGATTTAAAGGGAAGGTGAAATAGCAGAGAAGGGAAATGACAATTTTCTTATAAAGATAAATAGTAGATAAGGGAAATGAGAAGGGGATTTTTTCTGGTGTAATAGAAGCCAGTAACATTCTGTATGAAAATTAATTTTCTGCTAATGAGAAGGAATTATTTTGCTGGGTAAAAGATTACATGGAGTTTGCATGGAATGTCATGAATCAAGGCTCAGAATTATTTCTTCCTGCGTTCATCTTTATGCTATGAGTTATTTCTTACTTTGTTGGATTATTCTAATGGTATGAATGATTTTACTGGTTTTATTTTCAAAATTCAAATGTTCGTGTCGTAAGGAGTAATAAATGGAATATGTATTTATCAAATCTATATTTGTGTATCATTTGTGATGTGATTGTAAGTGCTTTATCTCAATAACTACCTGTTGAATTTGTACAAGCAATCTCATATATTACTCTTCTTTTGTAAAACTAGCTCCTTGCAAGGATATATTAATTAAAATAGGATAGAGTTAATTTATTGATAAGGTAGAAGTGGTAAGACGATAGGTAAGAACTTGCACATCACTTGTGAGGCTTCTACCTGTCAATTATAGGTTATTTATTATTAAAATTAGGGAACTTGCATATGCATCGTTATATATATAAAATAAAACTGGTGGGCTGAGAAGCAACCGGTAAAGTTTAGTTGAAAAACATCTATGGTAGTTAGATCATTAACAGGATGGATTCTCTTTTCCAAACAGTGAATAATCTAATTGGGATTGTTCTTTGGGGAGAATCCCTACAATCGATGCTAGGATTTTCCTGGCATCAACCATTTTTGGTGCTAGAAGGAGGGCCTCCAGTGCATGGCTGGTAGAGGAAATTTCTTTGGAAATCCGTTTGAAACATCCCAACCAGAAGAATTAATTTATGAGGATGATTATCAAGCCTAAACCTTGATTCTGAGACTAAGCATATTGGCGTTTATATGCCATCCCTCATCAAGAAGAAGATAATTTTAGGAGACATGCACGATCTTACGTAAGAAAACTTGGAGGATTATCAGTAGTACCCATGCTACCTATAAGACAAGCTCCTAGACGAAACATTGTGCAAAATAAAGACTCTGTGCTTGTAGAATAATTAGAATAATTAATAGATTTATCATTACAAGACATACCGAATCCCATAAATCAGTTAAGGCCTAATTCTCCTGATTCAATCACTTCTTCGCACATACAAATTCTTACACCTCCACATCCACCACAATATCCTTAGCGTATTGCTAACATGGCTCATAATATTTATCCACCACCTGTGTGGAGGGATAGAGGACCACTAAATTTACCCACTCCTTTGCATGATTTACCCAAACATCCAAAGCGAGTATTGCCTAAGTTTGATCCCAGAAAAGGAGTCTCTTTTGATGATCACTTAAAGAGTTTTTATGTGGCTTTAAATTTGCTGAATGTAGAACATGAAGATATTGTGTGCAAGTTATTCCCATACACGTTTGAACCTAAAGCATCATCTTGTTTTTTATCTTACAAACTAGTTCTATAAAAAACTAGGACAATTTTGAAAAGGTTTTTTTAAGCAAATTTGGTGACCAAAGAACTTTAGCTTCACTCATAAAATAATTACTGTCTTTAAGAATGGATAAAAGGGAAAAGGTACAATATTTTAATCAAAGATTTACTACAGTCTTGAATAGATTCAGCGTTGTTTCAAAACTCGTTGAAGATTCATTGGTTGAATATTATACCACAACGCGTCATCCATCCCTAGCTGTGTTTGTTAAGAGATCGTGTAAAGCTATTTTAACAAAGAATTTTGAAGAAGCTAAGAAAGTAGAAGCAGGCATCAATAGTATTATGAAGCACACTTTGGACACTAAGGCAAAGTCTTCGGTAAATAAGAAACCTTTTTTGTTAACCCGACCTAATGAAGAATCTTCAAATGTGTTAGAAAGTGTAGTCAAATTCGTTCGAAAGCTATCAAATAAAATAGTGGATTTAGAAAAGGAAAAAGGCACTAGTTCTTCGTTGAGAAAACCTTTCAAACCCTTCTCTAATAAAAAGGAAGAAAAATCAAAACCTCCATCGAATGATTCTGCTATTTTTAATTTGAATGAGGTTGGCATGGATCATTTTTGTACATTCCACAAAAAAAATTCTGAAAAAACTTTCCCACAATGGATAAATTCAATGACTCTAGTGATGAATCAATTATTGGACAAACAACTCTTAGACCAAGAGGATCACGATAAAGACCAATTAAATGAGACAGAATATCATAGTGAAGAAACTACATTAGTATTATGGGATTGGGCTCCAAATTTTGATTTGGATGACGAAGAAGAAGTAGAAGAAATTCAAGTCTCATATGTAGGCTATGCTACTAGGAGTAAGGGGGACCAGCTGAAGAACAAAGTACATTACTACCAAAAGCAAGAGCAGGTAAGGAGATCATAAAAAATACAAATCAAAATAACAATGCAAATCAATCACAACCAAAAGTGAGTGAGAAAAGACCCACTAGTTTTTTGGGAGTTGCAAAAGAAACAAATCCATTAATCAATAAACAAGTAACTCCCTCATCCAACAAACCTGATATAGGTGGAAGTACTGGGGGAAATCATAATATGGGGTATGATATTGTGGAAGATATAAAGAAGACAAAATCCAATATATCTCTGTTTGAAATGTGTAATTTGCCACAACAAAGAAAAAATTTATTGGAAGCTTTTGATTTAAATACAAAATTAAGCAGTATGGTAGATAAAGATAAACAATTAGTAATGATTGAATCAGATGCTGACATCAATGAGGCGAGTATTGGTGGAAAATCAAAATCTCAAACTCTACCTTTTGTTTTGACTTTCAAAATTTTTAATTATAATGTACATAACTGCTTGGTGGATTCTGGAGCTTCGTCTAACATCATGCCACTTTCTATTTGTAACAAGATTAATGGGAAACCAATAGCATCCCCTTCTTGGATTATCCAACTTGATAGATTAGATGTTAAAGTTATTGGAGAAATGAAGAATGTCTTGATTAGATTGGCTGCAAACTCGATAATGTGTCAATTCATTGGCATCATTATAGAGAGACACTACCAACTTGGGCAGGGTTGACAGGTAAATACATTCATTATATTGCATTTAGTTCTTACAAATGAAAGAGATAGGGATATCGAAAGATGTACCTTTAATCGACGACTGGTCCTAGCTTTCACTTGATCTCCCGCTTGATCTCCTGCTATGATGAACCTGCAACACAAAGGAAACCTTCCTCACCGTATCTTGACTATATAAATATGATGAATATTGAAGACAATCAAACATCAACAACAATTAGATACTAATCCAAATGAACACACAATCCAATAGACATTCGATTTGGGACAGGAAGGGTATTTTTACCTTTTTATTGCCAAAGAAACATGAATCAATACAACTATACCTCATCGATCAAGATGCTTCTGCAACCAAGTCTTGGGCTCCTTCTCTTCACAATGACTTTGGCATTTCTCCAGCGTAACAACATTCAAGCCTTTCTTCTAGGTCATCTTCTATCTAATCCTCTTTCATGGATCCTCCTTGTATTTATGGGACAAGGTAGGCAGTTGGATTCGAGAGGTGGTTGAATTGGGAGGTTGGGGAAGTTGCAGAACCAACTTCAACTAATCCCAATTCGTAATCTTAATATATTTTTTGACTTCATCTTAAGATGTACGTGGGTTTCATATAACCAGAGTAGCGTACAGTAAGCAACTTTTGTGCTTTACAACAAGTGTTTGCAACATTTTTATTGGTGTACGTTGGTTGACCTTGAGGAAAGAAGCATTCATCTCCAAGGTGTATGCTGGTTTTCTATACAGATAGTAGCGTTCATCTCATGAAATCAATAGAAACGGTATGTTTCTCAGCTGAAGAGAGTAGTTCTAGTCAATAAGTCATCTAGGTCAACCTAGCTCTTCAATCCTTAGTGTCCTTTTGTGTGATCAACAGAGCAATGTGATCACAGACGGAGAAGTGCAGATTTGACCTATAACAGATGCCCCTTAATGTGTGAGGTCAGAGGGAAACGATGGCCGAAATACATTATAATTCCAAGTCAGAGGAGGAGCAAGAAACCGCAGAACCAAGTCACAAAAGTACCTGAAACAATGATCAAGGTCAGCGAGTAATTACAATCTTCACATCATATAGATGTGTAGCATGATACAACATGATCTCTGATACATAACTAGGAGATGTATATATAGCATGGCCACTGAAATACAAGCGTGGATCCATGTCAAAATGAGAGATCATAGCCATAACAACAAACTGGATCTATGTCTCATGAAGAGCCAAAATGAGTGAGGCCCACTCTTGCGCAACTTGGGAGATAACATAAATATGGTGATGCTATCAGAGTCCCAAGTTCTTCATCCAAACAACCCAAGGTACAAACCCTAACCATGTGAATAAGTGAGTTGTGGTCGAACATGGGGGGTATCGTTTGATTACCAGTCATTGATGTATACCGTTAACAAACGCAGATACTTCCATCGATAATGATAATGGGGTCCAAGGTACCTAGTAAGATCCAAAAAGTGTGAATAAGTGGACTTGAAGTCAAACACTTGAGGAACATGTCGAATAAGAGACATTGATGTATTCCCATTATTCAACAGCAAGGGAAATTGCCACTAATGACTGCAATCCCTAAGGTACTAACCGAAACCCTAAACTTCATTCCCAGAGCATAATGAGTTGAAGTCGATGGGAAGAAGTCCGTTGGAAGGGAGGCCTTAATGCATCCTTCATCATCGAACATGAGGAAAACTCAATAGGTGTGAGCTGATGTGGAATAATACAAGTAACAAGATGAAGCAAACTGACACCAGGATGGCCGACACATGAAGTCAAGGTAAACTACATAATGGTTGACACAAGCTTTATCCTTGAACAGTGAGCATGACACAAAGTGACTTAGGCAGCTTTTAACATGAAGGGGAAGTGATATGAGCCTGCAATGTAGGAGACATTAACAAACCCTCCATATGGTTGGAAGAATAACCAACCAGGGGAGTAAAAAACTCGGAGATCGGGTTCAACCTAAGGTCAAAAACTAAAACCCAACTGACATGAAAGACTCAAGTAGGTGTTGTGTTCAAGGATATGATTGACTTAACTGCCTTTGAAACTAAAAAAGATGTGATATACCCTTCTTATCCCTTATTCTTTTTGGTAAAAGAATGTCTTTCTTGTTGTTTTAATGAGTCCAAGAAAGATAGAAAACTCAATAAGTCCAACCATGTAAAATTTTAACGAGCCCATGGGAGGAAGACTCATGAACTTCTTGATTTTGTAAAGAGTTCAAAGAAGAGATAGACGAATACTCTATAATACTGATCTCTAGATTTTAATATCGAGCTGAGATCTATTCTTGTTTGCCGATGTTTTCTTGTTTAAGGAGTCAGAAAAAATTAAATAATCCTCCATACACTTGTGGATTTTAATATCGAGCCTGAGTAGGTTAATGCTCGTCAGTGTTTTCCTATTTATAGAGTCTGAAAAACTTAAACAATCCTCTATATACCCTCTCGTGGATTTCACATCGAGACCATGTAGGTGAATGCTCGCTTGGTGTTTTCATGTTTTGAGAGCCTGAAAACCCTAAAGAAGGCCCCAAAAGGTCCTTTTCGTACAGTTAGTCTCCTCCCCCGAAAAAGTGTAAAACAATGGAAGAATAACTCTTCTAGCCATGTATGACTAGAGTATTCATTTTTCGTAAGTAATCCGCAAAAGTCTGGAAAATGGTTAAACTTATACTTAAGCAGGTGGACCTTCAATTCCTTTAATGAGCTTGAAAAGACCAAGTTTGCTTGGCAATCTTGTTCAGTTTTTCAATAGTCAAAACAAGAGATTAAAACGACTTAAAAGACAGCTTCTAGGATCGTGGATTCATGACCTGCCAAAAGATAGGATCTCAACAATCGCATTAGCAACTATTGACAAATTTTCTCAATGAAATATTAGCAACATGGTACTTATATTGATCTATCAATAAGAAAATAAGTCGTGTCCGGTTTAATACTTTGAAAATCTAGTGAAAATTTGAAATATATTGGTTGAATTTAAATCACCAAAGTTTGTAGGTATTAGTGATTAAATAGAACATTTTAGGGACAACTTGAAACTAAACACTTTTGCAAAAAGTGGGTAAAAATTAAAATCAATTTTATATAACTTGTTTCAAATTAACAAATCAAATATCACAATTGAAAATTCTAGGGAAAAATTGGAGCAAAACCTTGATCTTCCTCCGTTGATTGCGACCAAACCGGACCACCAATCGATCTTTTTCTTCCACCGAGTAAGTTCATTCCTCCCAAACTTGCAATTTCATGTATTTTTTGTCAATTTGTATGGCCAAAAATCATTTTCTAGCAATGTTCACATCGTGTTCTGCGTGTACGCTGCTGTGTATGAGGAAAAGTAGTGCTCACTGGCCAAGTGAACTGGTTTATCTCATAAGAGTAGCGTTCAAACGTGCATATTCAGTACTAACAGCAGCGTACACCCCTGAAAGTAGGGTAAAATGTGAAAAAGACTAAAAATTGACTGTTGCTTGGCAGGATGGTTTTGGTATGGCGTGAAAAGGAGCATGAGGACATGGACCGAGAAGCATTACAAGATCCAATGACCCTTCATACGCTCCGAAGATGTGGATTATTGAAGTTTTATAGAATAGTCAACATGCGGGCACAAATCCGCTTGCTTGAAAGACTTGTCCAATATTGGGATGCAAATGCCATGGTGTTTGATATCCGAGGTGAGATACTGGAGCTCACCATAGATGACATTTACTTTATCATGGGTCTCTATCGGAGGGGAGACTTGGTGAATCTAAAAGGGTCGTCTCGCAATGTGGGTGCCTTGTCTATGCAAGAATATGTCAATGCTTACTGCCTACCAGGAACTGAGAAATGTGGTAGTCAAATTCTCATCTCGACTGTTGCAAGCTTCCCCCTCCAATTTATTCTGAGTATTCTCAACCAAATGGGGGAAAGTGCTACACAACATCTTGCCTCAAGACATTATATGCATATAGGTATTGAATGCTTGCAAGGGCATGTTTATGACTGGTGTTCAAGTCTTTTGGGGAACATGAAGCTTCAACTCTCGAGGTGTAAGACCGGGAGAATGAAGAATTTTGTGTATGGAAGCATACTTTGCACCTTCTTCTTTGAGAGGGTGCCTTCTATCAGTTTGGGCATGGCATTGCCCCCTGTCAACCCTCGTGATCCAATGTTGGCCCATTGGGGTGAGATCTTCCTCCGCCAGGGTGGTGGCGAGAGAAACTTATGTTACCATGAGGATGAATTCTGGGGTTGGTGGGAATGATGGGTGCCAGTTCTTGAGCAGTTTCCGTATTCATGCATAGACTTCCGCCATGATCCTAAGATGATACTTCCTCCAGGAGCAGCCTGGGGAGATATGGGTATGTACATGTTTTTGAAAAATTATTTAATTTTTATATTTTATGTATGTGATTTTTATGATGAGTTTGAAGTACTAAAGCAAAGTGTTAAATGCAGATGTTGGACCAATACGCCCTGAGGGACATCCATATACTTTCGTGATACCAGTGGAAGTGGGTGCAGCTGATGCCACGCCGGGAGCCATAGAGAGGAATATGAGTCGGTTGACTCATGACATTCCTACATGTTGGATTGAGCGGATGCCGGTTGATATGCAACACGATGTGGTAGGTGTGCCCCCAGCCTGGATTAGGTTACTGCGGAAAGTAGCTAGGCTGTTCATTTGCTACCGAGAGGCAGCAGAGGCAAATGAGGCCCCACATTCTCCATAGGAGAAGGATATTCTATGTATATTTTTTAGGCCATCGAGCCCAATTTTTGTATCTTATGACTCTGTGAAAAACTTATGATCCAAACTCATATTACTTTTTGATACGAATATATATATACAGTATATGCTATTTATATGTTTGTTATTGTGTTTTATGCATGAATTACTATGTGTGTGAATGATGCAAATGCCAATCTAGAACGTATTTTGCAAATGAATCGGCTAATGCATTCAAGTTCCTTGGAATATGTTGATATGTGATATACTCAAACTGTCTCTCAAGTAACCTAACGTGCAAAAACTGACGTAGAAAAGTAGGATCTCTAACCTGATAAATACCCATTAACTGAAAAACAACTAACTGTGAGTCGAGTCGTACCTCCAAATGTGAAATGCCATGAAACATAGCATCTCAGATTATCTCTACGACTGCACTGTATTCATCCACATTGTTCACTGTGGGACCTAAACAAGCCCCTTCCAAAGACACCAGTTGACCAGTTGGTGAGTGAATAACCCAAGCAGCTGTGGCCAACTGATGGGTGTGGCGGCTAGCGCCATCAGCAAACCCTATAAAGTGTTCAGTTGACATCTAAAACATAAAGCAATAAATGCATAAGACGTAACTACAACCATAAACAAAGCTAACTCTACAAAATGTACAGCTAAAAATACATGAAAAAGCACAGATGCCTAAGTGTAGTACTTCTTCAAGTAGGGTCAATGCCTGGGATCTCTTCATGAGACCGGGCAAAGATGTCGCGGAAATCATTAAAAAGATTGGTATATGGAATGATCTCATCAAGATAACAGTTCGCTCCACTAAAAATGTTTTCCGTGACTCCAGGTTCAGTAGAAATGTTGATCGGGGTGTTTCTCGATGTATTCGCCCTATTCCCTTCGGCAAAAACAGCTTGTGAAGTGGAAGGGATAGAGGACCAATCAACATTCATAATGGGTCTCGGAGAGAAATCACCTCTCTCTATCAAGTTTAGAACGGGAAGTAAATAGGACCTGGGGTGTATACTTTCTCGAGGGTGGTCCAGGCCTATCATAGCTTCCAAAAATGTTTGATCAGAAGGCAAAACTGTGTCTAAACAATCAGGAGAGTGGGTAGAGTCTATTGACCATGCAGGAGCATAGTCGATATTTGACTCAGCAAAGACCAATGGAGTCATGATATGTTATGTTGCAGTTTGTTGTGAATCTAAGTAGGTTATCTCTGCAATAGGTACAGGCACAACTCGTTCTCATTCAATAGGGAGAATCCGCGGGTCTGTCATTGAACCGACCGTGGAAGTCTCGGGTGAGGAAAATTCCTCAGAACCAATAAAATTAATGGGAGAAGGTAGGTCAAAAGTGCCTATTAATGACCCATAGAGACCTACTCCCAAACTCTCAGTGACTGGGCAGGACTGATCAACCAACGGGATAGTTGAATCCGATGAAGTCTGGTTGGTCTTACGGGAAAATGAAAGTTGATTGACTGTGACGATCTTTTCTTCGTGAGGGAAATATGATCCGAAAAACAACTGACGACACTTCCTGCATGGAATATGTCCAGCTCCTACCCAACAGCAAGTTATAATCGAGTGGAGCATCCAGAACTTCAACCTCTACCGATACTAGTTTTCCCGCAAGTTCAACATCAAATGATGGTAAGATTCCATGTGTACGAAAAGATCTTCCATCAAAGGCGGTGAGTATTGTATTAGAGGGGGCTAGCTCAGGTTCACCTAAATCCTTCGAGCAAGAAATAGACATTACGCATGTTGACGCGCCCTCATCTACAACAACTCGTCGAATGTTCATGAGACCATGGACGACCTCTATCTGGAGAGCGACATGATACGGCAATCGGTACTTGATATCTTTCATATCAAAACACGCAAGCATGGTGGATGAATCAACACTCCCAATCGCTACGAGGAGTGCACTGCGTTGCAATGCGAAACTTTGTAGTAACTCCAAAGTAGACATGGCATAGGGGGTTTGGGCTAAATCCTCCACAACATTGTAGTTGGGGGCATCCCGCGCGTTGGGGTTGTGCACAGCCCATTTGTAGACACCTTTCGGTATCTTCAGTAGTGTATCCACTGGTGTGTGAAGAGCAGTAGAGGATTCAAGAACATCCTTCTACCGTGGATCCGAGGTATAATTCTTTGCTCAATTTTTCAATAGAGCATCTGAGTTAACCATATTAACGAAAGATTGAACAGCTCAGGTGGCATGAGTGGTGCCCCCAGCACTAGAGCTGCCAAAAGCTGATCTCTATCCATGGGGAAAAGGGTCTTTTAAAACAAATGGTTTCTTCTCATGGATCAGCTTCTGGGATTCTTCCATTAGAGGGAATTGATGGGTAAGGTGGTCCTCTTGACATAACTTGCAAGGGAACATAGCCTTCCTTTTCTTCTTTTTACCTTCCTCGACATTTTGTGTGTTTCTGGGCTTTTGTTGGTTTCCCTCCCCTTTCTTGCCCTTTCTTTTGGGCTGCCGAGAGCCCTTTTGGTTTGTTTGCACCTGCTGTACAAATTCTGTAGTTGAAGGGGAGGATGCAACAGAAGTTGCTTCTGCAGTAGACTGTTTGACTGACAAGGCGTGAACCTACTTTGTTAAGGCATCAAACGCTGCAGAGTTGACTGAACCCACAATGCCATCAGCATGTGGTCCAGGTTTAGGTTTACCTAAGTCGATATTAGACCTCGGCGCATTAGGAATAATTTCATATAAATTCCCAGAATGAGAATAGACCAAGTCCAGCTGCTGGGTTCTCAAAATGGCTTCCTCTTCAGAGTACACCCCTGAAGTGGCAACTTCCTTAGAAATATAAGGAAGAAGAGAATTAAGGTACCATTCTAATAAGAATGTTGGGGGGATGTCGGCTTTGATGAGCCTCTTTCGCCTTCACCACTCCTGAATATGATCAGATAGATGAGTGGCTTTGTTATGTTGAAAGGTCGACAGAAGGTCTATGCCGGCATCGTACCAGACGAGAAGTTGAAAGTGGTTCGGGAAAACAATGGCAAGATACCGAAAGGTGCCATAGGCAGCTGCACGAAATTCGATATACCATTTGGCTGTGACACTTGTCAAGGTTCTTTGAAAGATCCTTAACCTTATGGAATCATCATTCAACGAATTTGAGGAGCACCAGAGATGAAATGTCGTAACATGGTCACCGGGGTCCTCACCAATCTTACCTTCAAACTTTGGTATGTCTTAGGGAAACTTAGTGGGAACGGGTGGCCATGCAGAGTCATGACGCACGGGATCGTTCATGAGCTTTAAAAGATCTGGCAAGTTCAAATTTGCCAGAAAAGGTAAATGGGGTTGAGCCGATGGAATTTGATAGATAGGAACCTGGTATTGGGAACCACCCATTGCCTGGTTCGTGTATTGTTGGTTGGGGTATCCCCCAGCCATGATCGGTTGTGAAATGAAAGGATTGAAATTGCTCCACTTGAAAGAAAGCAGATTAAATAGCTATGTGTTTGTCCATTGTGGCTGGGTGTTAGCCCTACCATACTGCTGGTTAAACATATCACCCCCTACTCCAGAAAACAAAGAGAAGGGCATACTCCCTGCGGGTATATTCAATGGATTCACATTGTAACTTGCATAGGGGTTGAAACTAGGTGTGGTTGTAATGGACGACGCAGTCATGGTACCCATGACAGGCATAGATGTAGAGGGAATCGATCCTATTGTGGAAGGGGAATCCATAGCTTGAGTTACACCTTTAAAATGTTGTGTAGCAGAAGACTGAGTGAAGTTCACTGCGGGTATCCCTGACAAAGGGACATTGTTTGGTCCAAAAGTTGGGGTAGAAACTAAGGCAGATGTCGAAGCTAATGAGCTCAGAATTCCTAGAGTACCAGCGTTAAAACTAAAGGATGGAGTTGAGGCAGAAGTAGTCTGCGACGAACTCAGTGTAGCAGTGTTTGTGAAATAAGGATTAACAATCCTTGCATCTATAGAAGTTATGGGAGTTTGAGGAACTCCCTGCTCATCTCCTGGGTTGGTCATAGTATAACCCGGTGTAAACAAGTAAGCACTATACTTAGGTTGTTGAAAACCTACAGGCACCCGAAGTGGATCATTAGGTCCAGTAAGAGGAGGGTTAAAAGGAATATTGAACTCTCTAGAAGTTAGGTCCTCAACCTCAACAGTATCAAAGACTTGTCGATCTGGGATTCTGGGTTGTAGTTCACCAAGAACCTCTGTGTCGCCCGTAAGTTCAAAATAACCATGGGAGTCTGTCCTCCAACATCGCGGTGGCGGTGGAGGCTCCACAATGGGTGGGGGAAGTTTTTTGCAACCTCCGAGATCGATGAAGATGTTGGTCCTCCACAACTATAAAAAGTAAACTAAGTGAAAACCTAGTGGCCACTACAACTAAGGAGCAAACAACATACCACTAAAAAATTTCCCAAGTAATAAAACCAGGCAAATAATGGAAAATACTCTCGGAAGCAAGTCTGGGATGATTAGGTCCCAGAATAGACTAATAGAGTATCGATGGTCAATTACGTGGCATCCTACGGAGGTCCTCTAGGTGCAAGCATTTGAATCACCAAACCGCCCTCTCGGGATTACTGCCAAAGGGTTACCTTCCATGTCTGTCCGAGGTGAAGTGGGAATAACCACCTACTCTAGTTGTGTAGAGCCCTAAAGATCTGATACTAAGGCTACCATCAATACAAAATAACCTGGGGGGACAGTCATCAGCCTAGTCGAAACGCATGGGCAGGGTAGCAAAGCCTGAAGTCCGAAAGGACCCCTGTATGCGAATCAACTTTGGTTTATGGTTGAGAGGAAAGTGAGGGGATATCGTCAAAAATTCCAATCTCCCACGGCCTCATGCTTAACTTTGGTTTGAGTAGAGCATCACAGGACTATTCGATAGAGATGGATTTACCTAAAAGATAGTCGTACTATGATTGTTGATTAATGAAGCCAGTTTCGGATCGTTTAAGGTGATTTAAGTCCGAAACTCTAACCTAAGCTAGTTGATGATGTGTATACCTAAAAGGAAAAATGTTGCTAGTAAATTTTATTAATATTGATTTTTAAGGGCTACTTGTTACTCAAGGGTTGTAGTGCGATGTGTGGAATGGTTTGTATGAAAGTAAAGTGCATGTAAAGTAATGCTTTCAAATTCACAATTTTTTTTTCTCTTTTTCATTTATATTCTTTCAAAAAAATTGAAAACTACGCAATCCTAAAATCGAACTTCTTTTTGTATTTTGTTTTTAATATTTCAAAGAAAACTATGCTACCTTAAAATAATGAAAGACCTTATTACTAAGCTACTTGAACAATTTTTGTCTTTTCTAATAATTGTAAAAGAAAGAGAACTTGTACAAGAGCAAGTAAGATCTAAATGTAAAGTGTGTGTAAGACAAACACCTAAATAGCTCAAAACAAACGAATCAAAAGATTTGAGGAAGACTTAAACTACTAAGTTGTTTCGAAAAGAAAAAACTTTAGGCTTGGAAACAAAGTGTAAAAGAAGCAGGGAAAAGAGACGCTTGTAACGGAAAGGCAGACCTAAACAAGTTGCTCCTAAGCATCAAAACCCTAGGAAAACACTAAGCCATGCAAAAAAGTAGCAAGCGAACCAAGAATGACCTTACCAACACAGTGACTCAAAAGAAAGATAACTAGAAATATTTGACTCACTTGGACTGAACTGATAAGACAATCAGAAAGTATCTAAATGAAGCAACCTTTCGAAAGAAACCCTAAGGACTCAAACTTGAAGTCAAACCCTAATGGGAAGGATAAGACACAGTGAAAGTGTGCTAAATGTTGCAACATACAACAAATGTTAAGAATGCAAGTCTGTAAGACTGCAACAAGCAACTAGGGTGAACGTATGTAGCTATATCCAAAAGAGAATAGTGCACGAACTTCAAAAAGGGCTAGAAAGCAGTAAAGACACTTAAACAAGTACTCAAGCAAGCAAAAACAAACTAAAAGACTCAAGAGAGGCCAACAAGACTCAAAAGAGGCATCGAAGTCTCAGGGGTCAGTCAAGGAAACAAAGCAATAGGCTGGAAATCAAACCCTAACAGAAAACTGGACACTACTGGAAAATACACTACTGTGCAGTGCATAAACCAACATATACTAGGAAAGAAATGCTACTGTGCAGTGTATAAAGCAACATTCATCAAGTAACAAATGCTACTATGAGTAGGGTAAACCAACGTACATGCCTCAGAAGGACACAAACAGGATTTGCAGCAGTGGACTGAGATGGATCAGGTAAGAGAGAACAGGTAACAGTGACCTATAAAGCCTCTTAGAGAATCAAAAATTGAAAAAAGGACTAGAAGAAACCCTAAACTAGGTCTCCTAGAGCAGAATAAATACCAGTTACTCCCCAGCGGAGTCGCCAGTCTGTTGTTCAGGATTTTAACCTTACAGTGAGGAGAGACACTACCAACTTGGGCAGGGTTGACAGGTAAATACATTCATTATATTTCATTTAGTTCTTACAAATGAAAGAGATCGTGATATCGAAAGATGTACCTTTAATCGACGGTTGGTCCTAGCTTATCTTGATCTCCCGCTTGATCTCCTGCTATGATGAACCTGCAACACAAAGGAAACTTTCCTCAGTGTATCTTGACTATATAAATATGATGAATATTGAAGACAATCAAACATCAACAACAATCAGATACTAATCCAAATGAACATACAATCCAATAGACATTTGATTTGGGACAGGAAGGGTATTTCCACGTTTTTATTGTCAAAGAAACATGAATCAGTACAATAATATCGGATCGATCAAGATGCTTCTGCAACCGAGTCCTGGGCTCCTGCTCTTCATAATGACTTGGGAATTCCTCTAGCATAACAACACTTCAAGCCTTTCTTCTAGGTCATCTTCTATCTAATCCTCTTTCATGGATCCTCCTTGTATTTATGGGACAAGGTAGGCAGTTGGATTCGAGAGGTGGTTGAATTGGGAGGTTGGGGAAGTTGCAGAACCAACTTCAACTAATCCCAATTCGTAATCTTAATATTTTTTTGACTTCATCTTAAGATGTACGTGGGTTTCATATAACTAGAGTAGCGTACAGTAAGCAACTTTTGTGCTTTACAACAAGCATTTGCAACATTTTTATTGGTGTACGCTGGTTGTCCTTGAGGAAAGCACCGTTCAGCTCCAAGGTGTATGCTGTTTTGCTATATAGATAATAGCGTTCATCTCATGAAATCAATAGAAACAGTATGTTTCTCAGTTGAATAGAGTAGTTCTAGTCAATAAGTCATCTAGGTCAACCTAGCTCTTCAATCCTTAGTTTTCTTTTGTGTGATCAACAGAGCAATGTGATCACGGATGGAGAAGTGCAGATTTGACCTATAATAGTAGACATAACAAAATCTTATGGATTAATATTGAGTAGGGATTGGTGAAGAAAATTGAATTGTTATTTTGCAATAGATTGGTCCCATTTGTGGCTGCCATATCAAAACAAACAAAATCAAATCAAAGTTTTAAGAGAACCACATATGAAATATAATGTGACAGAGTTAGAAGGAAAGAATGAACCAGTAAAATTTTCATCTTCTGTATTGGGAAATTATTTTCTGAAGATTGAACCTGGAAATGATCAAACATAAAACACTGGTCATTATTCAGACATGCATTCTGATCTCCTTCAATTTGCGTGGGTTGATGATATCGATTGTAATATAGTTGAATTAGTTACTAACATAGGAGACAATACTAACATAGTCAAAATAGAAGATAAATTTTGGAATTTATATTTTGATGGCTCTAAGACATAAGAGGGAGCAAAAGCCGGTTGTGTTCTTGTATATCCCCGAGGAAAAAGGAAATTTATCTCTTGTAGATATGAATTCGAATGCACCAATAATGCACCAATAATAATTCAGGGACTAAAAAAGGCTATTGAATTAAATGTAAAGAATTTGAAATTTTTTGGTGATTCAGAGATAGTTCTCAGATGGGTAAGAAATACCATCATTGTTTATCTCCGCATTTGAAAGGTTATCATTGTGAGGTATGGAATTTGATCTCTAATTTTGACGCTTTTAATATAAATTCTATTCCTAGATTACAAAATGTTGTTGTTGATTTATTAGCTACTTATGTTTCACGTTTAGTACCAACTAATAATAAATGTTCCATTGAATTACTTATCAGACCATATGCCCCCGATAATATTACTAATTGGAGAGTTTTTGACGATAATGAGCAAATTATTGACTTCTTGACAAATGAAAATACATTTAAAGAGTCAGTCATTGATGAATCTCAACACCAATCAGATTTGGAAGATAAGGATATGATCAATGGAAATTTTATGCCAAAAGGAGTATGAACTATTGAAAAGTTATTCGATTTACAACATAAATTTAGGAACCCATCTAATTTCAAAACAAATAGCTCCTCAATGCAGTATGACTTGGTGAACTTGGGTACAGAGTAAGAACCAAAATATGTTAATTTGGGACAGTTTTGCTCACCTGGAAAAAGACACAAATTTGTTAAACTCTTTCAACAATACAAATATGTTTTCGCATGGATGTATGATGATCTGAAGACATACGGTACAAGTATCATACAACATGTGATACCTATAAAACAAGGTGTAAAACCATTTCAGCAGTAACTCCGTAAAATGCATCCTATGCTAGAACCATTAATATAGAAGGAATTAAAGAAGTTGTTGGATGCCAAAATTATTTTTAAAGTTCGACATTCTGAATGGGTGGCGAATTTGGTACCCGTACGCAAAAAGTCAGGAGAGATAATATTGTGTGTGGATTTTCGAAATATAAATAGAGCATCATACAAAGACAATAATTCATTCTCGCCTATGGAACAAATATTACAACTAGTATCAGGCTTAGAAATGTTTTCCTTGTTAGATGGATTTTCAGGATATAATCAAGTATTCATGGCTAAAAAGGATCGACTTAAAAATACCTTTTGTACAAAATGGGAAACATTTGCTTATAGAAGAATGCCTTTTGGTATTATGAATGTAGGAGCCACATTTCAAAGGTCCATGGATATCGCATTACGAGGACTGATCGGACACAACATTATTGTCTATTTGGATGATGTTACGGTCTTCTCCAAGAAAAGAGAATATCATGCTTTTCACTTAAAACAGATCTTTGAACCTTGTAGGAAATATGGCATATCTTTGAACCCCAAGAAAAGCATATTCGTTGTTTTAGAAGGGAAGCTATTAGGGCACATCATCTCTAGAAAGGGAATCTCAATTGATCCATAAAGAATTCAATCTATACGCTCGATTCCCATGCCCCATAATAAGAAGGAAATGCAGCCATTCATGAGCAGAATAAATTTTATTCGAAGATTTGTACCAAATTTCGTGCAAATTGTGAAACCTTTGCAACAAATGGTGAAGCAAAGTGTACAATTTAAATGGACTGAAATAGAAAAGGACGCATCAAAGATATAAAAAACATTATTGATCATGCACCTTCATTAAGCAGTCCCGATTTTGAAAAGGATTTCATTGTATATAGTTTTGCTTCAGATCATTATCTTGCAACAATTATCACACAAAAGGAGGAGCAAGGGGATGAATATCCAATATATTTTATGAGCATTGGATTACAAGGAGCTGAACTCAATTACCCAGATGTAGACAAACAAGCGTATGTGGTATTTAAAGTAGTAAATTAGTTCAGACCCTATATTCTGGAGAATAAAATAAAGGTTGTAGTACCTCATCCGGTTGTCAGATCTCTATTTGTACAAAAGGAATTGGGAGAAAGACGTGGAAATTGGGTGACTATGTTACAAGAATATGACTTGGAATTTAAGCCTACCAATATTGTCAAAGGTCAAGGATTCTGTAAGTTGCTTACTGAAAATTCAAATTATGAAGAAGATTATGGTTGGGAGAATGAATCTGAAATGAATTTGTTTGAAGTGTGTTTCGTTTCTACCACTCCTGATTCATGGTATAGAGATTTAATACATTATATTCAGCATGGGTATATGCCAGAACATTGGAATTCTAAGCAAACAAGGACTCTTAGATTAAAATCAGCTTCATATCAAATAATAGATGGAGTCCTTTTTAGAAGAAATTATGATGGAGTGTTTCTCAAATGTCTAGAAAAGGATTATGCAGAAAGGGTGATTAAAGGATTGCATGATGGTCCTGCGGGAGGTCATTATTCTGGGGATACAACTGCACATAAAATATTGAGAGAAAGATATTATTGGCCCACTATTTTCAAGGATTTCCATGCTTACGCACGAAAATGTGATATATGTCAAAAATATACCGGTAAACTATCAAAACCAGCAACACCATTACAACCAGTTATCATTTCCGAGCCATTTTAACAATGGGGTTTAAACATCATCGGAGAAATGAACCCCAAATATTCGTTACAACATCATTATATTCTTACTTCCACATATTATTTTACGTGATGTACTAAAGCCATTCCTTTACACAAAGTCAATGAAGAAGCGGTTGTCAAATTTCTACAGGAGAACATCATAACCAGGTTTGGGGTTCCAATTTCTTTAGTTTTTTATAATGCTTCTTATTTCTCTTCTTTAAAGATGAGTAAGTTTGATGTTGAAAGGGGATTGAATTGCACTACTCCTCTAATTACCATCCACAAGGGAATGAGTTAGAAAAATATACTAATAAGAACTTGATAAGAATATTAAAGAAAACCCTCATTGAGAATCAAAGAAATTGTGACATAGCTCTTCCCAATGCTTTATGGGAAGACAGGGTCACTCCAAAGAATTCATTAGGGGTTTCTCCTTACACATTAGTTTATGGGAAGGAGGCTATTCTTCCTCCAAGTATTGTAAAATTAGTCACAACAGATGTATTGAACAAGAATATCAATCACAATGATGTAAAACAAATTGGAGTAAAAACTGTGCAAGAGAGATGCATCGGTTCTCTATAATCCAGAATAGTAGAATTACAATACAATAATGTCACAATGAGTGAGCCATGTCCAATCATAAAAAAATAACCGGAAGTGGACTTCCGATCAATGCTATCACCCGCCCAATCTGAATCAGTAAAACCAATGAAATCTAGCTCAGAATCTGTAGCATAATGTATGCCAAAATGTCTCGTACCTTGCACATAATACAAGATTAGCTTGCATATACCTTGATACAACACTCATGGCATAAGAAATATCAGGCCTTGAGTGTGTCAAGTAGAGTAGTGAACCAATCAACTGTCAATACATAGTGCAATCTGCAAGCAGTGTAGAATTTCCTTCCTTAAGATTGATTCCTGAGAGGAATGGAAACGGAGCAGCCTTACATTCTGCCATATTAAACTTTAATAGCAGGTTTGAAACATACTTTTGCTGAGATAATATGATCCCATCAAAATTTTGAGCTATCTCCAAGCCTAAAAATTGCTTAAGCAATCCCAAATCGCTCATGTCAAAAGCTAGCTTTAAAGTGGTTTTTAGCTTGTTGATTGTAAGGAGAGTGCTACCAGTAATGAGAAGATCATCAACATAAAGAAAAACAATCAGCAAATTACCTTTAACTTGTTGTAGGTACACATTCAGATCAGATTTGCATCTTTTGAAATTCTGAGAAAGAAGGAAGGAGTCCATCTTTGCGTACCAAGCTCTTGGGGCCTGTTTCAATCCATAAAAATATTTCTTCAATCTACAAACTAATGATGGATCTGATATGTATCCTTCTGGATGCTTCATGTATACTTCTTCATCAAGGTCTCCATGTAGAAAATCACTCTTCACATCCATATGGTGCACTTCCCAGTGCTTGGCTGTGGAAATAGCCAAAACTAGGCGGATGGAATCCATCTTTGCAACCGGCGCAAAGGTCTCAGAGTAGTCCAGTCCTTGGACTTGGGAGAAACCTTTTTCCACTAGCCTAGATTTGTATTTGTTGATAGAGCCATCAGCATCAACCTTCGTGTGGTAGACCCACTTACATAGGACCAATTTTCTTCCAGGTGGAAGAGAAACTAGCTCCCATGTATTGTTCTTTTGAAGAGAATTGTACTCTTCATCAATGGCAGTTTTCCATCTTGGGTCTCGGTGGGAATGATAGTATGATTTGGGATATGAACCAATCATCAAATAAAATTTCTCAGATAATAATGGATCAGAAAACGAAAGAGCCATACTTTCTCTTTGAAAGTCTGCTCTCGTTCTCCTTGGATCAACAGGATTTCCAATGTTTAGAGCAGCAGATTATAGAGTGTTTTGGGCCCACTTTGGTAACTGAGGACGACCATTATGGTCAGATTATGAACCTGATATTTCATGGCCATAAAATTTTGATAAAATATCAAAAATATCAGATCCAATGCTTTCTTCATCTTCTCTTGAAACTTCTTCTTGTAGAGACTGCGGATCGGCAGTGTTTTCCTCGACTAGTTTCAGATCTGGAAGCGGTTCTTCAAACTTTACACTTCGTTCTATGAATATGTTTTTGGATATGATATTCATGAGTTTATATGCTTTTGATTCTTTTCCATATCCTATTATTATGCATTCAGTACTTTGTGGATCCAAAGCTTTCTCGTTTCAAAAGGAATTCTAGCCCATGCAGTGGAGCCAAAAACCCTCAAATTGGACACATCCGGTTTGTGACTAGTGAATGCTTTGAAAGGAGTTTTACCTTTCACGGATGAATGTGGAACTTGGTTCTGAATGTATGCAGTAAAATTCATTGCTTCAGACCAAATATTTACATCCAAACCTTTTGACTCAAGCATATAGGTAGCCATCTCTTTCAGTGACTGATTCTTCCTTTTTGCTACACCGTTCTGCTGGGGTGTGCAGGGAACTGTATGTTGGAGATGAATCCCGCTTTTGGCACAAAGTTACAGCAACTCAGTCTTGATATATTATCTTCCATTATCATATATAAGAGCTTTTATCTTTCTCTTAGTGGTGATCTCAATAGAAGCCTTAAAATCCTTGAATTTTCCAAGCACTTCTGACTTGTTTTCGAGAAAAAAGACTCAAGTAAAGCGGGAGAAGTCATCGATGAATGTCAAAACATACCTTGAACCATTAATGGACATATTTGGAAATGGACCACTGATATCAGAATGGATGAGACCCAAAATAGTAGAAGCTCTGCTAGCTTTGCTGCGGTCGAACTTGTGCTTCGGGTGCTTCCCAATGATGCAACCTGGGAAAATTCCCTTCGAGGAATGGAGGTGCGGAAGACCATCAACCATGGATTTGTTTTGAAATAGTAGCAAATACTTGTAATTAAGGTGTCCAAACCTTTCATTCCAAATCCTACTAACCTCATTTCCATGAGTGAGAAGAGCAATGGGCTTTTCAAGCGGCATAAAATGTGAAAACTCATAGTATTTTGCAGTATGGTTTGCCTTTCTGACTACAATAAGTCTTCCACTTTCAATATCAGAAATTTCAACTTTGTTTGGGCTGAATGTAACTTTCTTCGGTGCACCAATGTGTGTCATTTGATACACGGAAAGAAGATTCGAAGCCAAGGAAGGCACATAAAGAACATTCTAAAAACTTCCATGCTCTAAATGGATGGTACTTTTACCCTTTGATGAAATTTTTGAGTCATATCCCAAATGGATGGGGATGGAGTTGTTTGGATCAAATGAAGAAAATGAGTCAATATTTGCAGACATATGATTTGAGGCACCGGAATATATCAATAGAGTGGTGGGTTTCGAAACAGTTGCCATGAGTGCTTGACCTCTTTCATGATCATCATTTCTATCCTTCTTCTGTGCACCGTCGGGAAGAGTTATGTTATTATTTTCGAAAAGGAGGGCCATTTGATCTATTGTTTTCTTTATGCATGAACTTTCAGGATGAAAGCCATGGTTGCAATATGAACATTTAGATTTTTCTTTACCCTCTTTACCCTTTTGCTTGTTCCTTGAACCAGATGGTGCATCTGATGGTTTGCTTTTGTCTCTTTGCTTGGATGGTTTGAATTTGGGCTTCTCTTTCTTTTGCTTCCCTTTTCCATTCGAATTCTTGGATCCTCCAACAAAGAGGGATGAATCTTTGGAGCTTATGGACCCCATTTGAATTAGATTATCATTCTCTTTGGTAACGGACTCAATGAAGACATTCAAGGTAGGCATCTTCTAATTTGGGGTAGTTAGCCAACCGGAATTGAAAGTAGAGACAAATACTGAGAAATCTTTACCAAGTTTTGAAAGAATAGAGAGGATCAATTGTTTATCCTCTTTGACAACTCCACTGTTCTTCAATTGCAAAGACAAATGTTTGAATCTTGTGAAAAAATCATTGATGGTCTTGAAATTCTCAGGATTCAAGGCAATCAATTCATTTTCCAATTGAAAAGACTGCATGTCATCTTGCTTTCCAAAAATATTCTCGAGTTTCTCCCATACTGCCTTTGGAGTAGTCAATCCACTAAGGTAAAATTGAAGATCCTTGGAAATATTGAGGCAAAGAAGACCATATGCTTCATCCAATTTGTTGAAGTGTTTGGATTTTTCAATGAGAGTATTGGGCTCAACTTTGAGGCCCATGGTGACTCTGTAGTACCCTTTTGAGCGCAACATAATATCCATGTCATTCTTCCATTCAAAATAATTGAAGGGAGTGAGTAGCTTTGAAGAAGAAGAATCCATCTCAATGATAGCAAATCCACTTGATGGAGATGATAAACCTGCAAATCACAATCAAAACAAGAACAGTAAGGTGGAACAATCCACCCTTTTAGAGTTGAATCACACCTGGGATTGGAGATTAAGTAAGCTTGAAGATCCAATGTATCAAATCAAGGAATTCTGTGGAAAACTCAAGCTTCTGGAGTGGATTGGAGAGTGTTTTTCAGCTTTGCATGCACATGAGATTTTGCATGCCAAAACTTCAGTATTTTTGAGAAAATTCACTCAATTCTTCATGTAGAACACCTGCAGAAGAGAGATCTTGTCCCTTCCATGGCTCTGATACCATGTAAAATTAGTCACAGTAGATCTATTGAACAAGAATATCAATCACAATGATGTAAAACAAATTGGAGTAAAAACTGTGCAAGAGAGATGCATCAGTGCTCTATAATCTAGAATAGTAGAATTACAATACAATACTGTCACAATGAGTGATCAATTTGAATTAGCCAAGGAGGTCATTCGAATATACTGCATGGCATAGCTTGGCTCCAACTAGGAGTCCTCATCATCAATCAGCGATGGTCATCAATGCACAAGTAACTGTCAACCAGGTGTCAAACTGAGTCTAACTGATGGTAATGGCACTAATGTAGGGAAGGAGGCTCAGTGGAGGGCGCATGAGGAGTTAACTGAACTCAGAATAGGTAGTCAAGTCTCATCGGAGGTCCATCAGAGTGGTAACAGCAGTTATGAGTCAGTCTAGCCTCAAATCAAGGAAAGACAACTAGCTAACTGAAGTGAACTAGACTGGTAGGTGAGAAAAGGCACCCCTCTCAGGTTGTAGGTGCATGCTGGGTGCACTAAGCACTAAGAGGGATAAAACTGAGTGGAAGGAAGCTCCCAAGTGCTAGCAGACTAGGGACTAGGTGCTGGAAGCATCAAACTGGTGACTGGGCAGCATGCGAATGCATGCAGATGCATGCATGCATGCAAAGTACATACTGAATGATGAGATATCCTAAAAAATATATTACTCCCTTCCTTGCAATTAGCTCAGACATCCCGAGGGTCAAATAGTGGAATTATGCAGTCACGAATTAATACTCTGTTAAAACTTAAATAAGAAAGCCAAAAGGCCAAGGATAAGTTTAACTGTCACCAAGATATTATAAAAAAATGGTTTGATAATTGAAAGTTTGAAAAGAATAATTTTGAGGTAGGAGATCTAGTTCTAAAGTGGGATCACCCTCATGAAGAAAAGGGCTAGCATACCAAATTTCAGCATTTATGGCTTGGCCCTTAACAAGTTATTGAGAAGCTTGGTCCAGGAACATAGAGGTTACAAGATTTACAAGGAGAAAGGGAAATTCTTCCTGTCAATGGCCTAGCACTCGAACAATATTTTTCTTAGGAATAGGAAGGTTTTTGTACATAAATAATTTTGTTTTTCTTTGTTTTTTTCTACTCTTTACTTTTGTAGAATACTTCATTTTAACCTTAGTACGAGTTTGCATTTTAGTTTTATTATTATATGATTTGATTTTGTTTCAAATAAATCTCGACTCAACTTTCAGAGTGATAAGCATGAAACCAAGATATGATATAGAGTTACTCTTGTGAAAGAATTCAGGATTTTGGAAAGGTTAAAATTTGCTTCGAAACAAAAGGGATATCTCTTTGTAAAAGTTATAAAACTAAGGATTTTAATTGTTACTCTATTTCAAAGGAAAATATGTTTCTTGGTTCATTTTGTATCAAAACATATTAAACCCTGTGTAAGTAGCCAGGATTTAAGAGTTCTAAATTACTATCTTGGGGCTCCACTCACTAACATTTAAATAACCTTCTTAGGAATCAAGTCTTGAAGATATATGGAAATTAAAATTATCCTATTCCACAAGAAATTAAAGCCGAAAGGCACACAAATAGAGTCAAAAGTTCTCTAAAAGATTCAATATCCATCAAAGAAAGATTGGCTATTGGAAAGATAAGTACATGTCAAAGCCAATCAAGAAGATACTCTTGATGATATTCCAGAAGGTTCTTCTCAATCCGTGAGTATGACAAGTCAAATAAAATATTCATTACTCACACAAAATTACATTATGGATGGAAGAACCCACGATAAATATTTGAAGACTAAGGAGGACCATTCATATTGAAGGACTCGAATGTCAAAGTACATTAAAAGCATCAAAAGAAATGCTAGCAGTATAGGAATGAGGAACACACGAATACATATACTTGATATTGTTACTATCCTGTGGTGTCATATTTAGTGGCGACCGAAAGGCAGGGAAAGTAAAGAAACCCCATATTATGGCCTCAAGAGAGTGATTGGGAAATCTAAACTAGGCTACCCTTTCCCTGAAGTAAATGACCATTATGATCCAAGAAGCTCTCATCCTTAACTGAAATACAGAATTTTAAATCATTAAAAGAAATTTTAAAGCATGACTATTACAATTAGAAATGAATAATGAGTAGAAGCAATTTTTGTCCTAAGTAAGAGTTTTGTTCTTTGTTTAGAGATCTATGTTCACCAGCTAGTCGCCAATTGTTGCAGCCACAAATTTTTTTCCCAGAATTTATATGAAATTATATGGACCCTCCTTTAATTTTTTTTTTTATGAAGGCATTCTTAGTCTTTATCTTCCTTTGGATTTCAAACATTTTTGTTCTTAGAAAAATCCCAAACTTAGAATATTTTTTTCAATTTTCCTGTTTCAAAGCAGAATTCGATTTCTTGTCGAAACAGTTGGAACAAATTTTGATTTGTCACTGAAACAGTCGGAACACAAACAATTTTTATGCGATTAGGGAAGAATTCGGTTTTCTTACCGAAACAGTCGGAACAACGTTTGATTTGTCGTTGAAATAGGCGGAGCAAAAGTGGTTTTGTAAGAATCGGGGGAAAATTCAGTTGACACCTGAAACGGTTGATGCAAGGTTATATTTTGCGTCGATCATTAATCAAATAGGTCACTCCAAATTTTATTTTTATGTCGATACGTAGCCGGCGTCAAAATCGCTCTACACTTGAAATGGGCTCGACACCAAAAATTAGCTCAAAATTCACTTTAAAACTTCGTTTCGCTGCTATTCTTGGTTTAGTCCCGACACATATTGGATCCTTATCTCATTTGGCTCCGAAACATTTACTCCAACAAGAGTTTTTTCCCAATTCTCTTACGACTTGGATTTAGTGAACATCGTGGCTGCACACGCCAATGCAGCTAATGTAGACAAATTGATGAATGATTTAGAACGAAGTAAAACAAAAATGTTGAAATTAAAAGATAATTTGGTACAAGCTCGGAGCGAAGGGATTGAGATGAAGAGAAAGAGGGATGCTATAGAATCCGAAAATAAAAAACTGTTGTTGGATTACCAAGAGCTTGAAAATGAAAGAGATTCTTTGAATGTGCAATTAGTAATTATGGAAGGAGAACGAGTTGATTTCCATTCTCGAATCAATGAGTTAGAGAAAAAATAAACTTAGTTGAATCAGCAGATAGAATCTTAGATGGTTGAAAAGGGATCTCTACAATCTCAAGTGAATGAATGGACGAGAGAAAATGAATCTTTGATAGAGTAGATCAAAATTGGTCATAATCAGAAACAAGACATGACACCTTTTTACGAGCATGCTCGTGAATTACAAGAATAGATTTGTCACTCACACGAGTTAGTGACAGAAGAAGTTTATAAATTAAGAGGAATGATAGACAGAATGAAAGAAATCTCTGCAAAAGATGCCATTGTAAAACAAAATTTGATAGACACATTTAACAAGGTGAAAAGGTTAATTGGTTGGAAAGGAAAGAATCATGAGATTCCCGATCACTTTCCTAAGAAGACAACTGTTGAATTAAAGATAGATATAGATCTTTTGGAAAGTTGTCGGAAGGCTTCCAAAAGGGTACAAAATTAAGAGCGGAAGATCATTACAAAATGTGAAGAAATTGATCAAAATGTCTGCCAAGCATATGAAAAATGCCACATTCCAATTTCTAAATATATTTACGAATTACCATCCAGAGATCAGTGTTTAGCAGATTTGAGAAACATCTTGAGTGAAGATTTGGAATACATCAAGGGACTAGATGTGCTTACTATAGAAGATCTTCAACAGCATGTGGAACAAGCAACTATGAACACCCACTTTCTAGGTGAAAGCCACAAGGCACCAACGAAGGGGTTAATAAACATAGTGAAAGAATTGTGAACTCATGAAGTTTCTTTGAAATTGTTGGAACCTCAACAATTTAATGTATTATCTTATGAAAGTGATCTTTGGCACAATTATATTTCAAGTTTAGAAAATCCTCTAGCATAATAATGTAATTTTTATTTTATTATCTATTTTTGGTTGAGCAGTCACAAAAGGAAAAAATTCAGAAACCCAAGAGTTAAAGGGAAGGTGAAAGGATTAGTCATGTAAGGACAATTTTCTTGTAAAGATAAATAGTATAGAAGGGAAATGAGAAGGGGCTTTTTTCTGGTGTAATAGAAGCTAGTAACATTCTGTATGAAAAATATTTTTCTTCAAATGAGAATGAACTATTTTGTTGGGTAAAAGATTACATGGAGTTTGCATGGAATGTCATGAATCAAGGTTCATAATTATTTCTTCCTGTGTTCATCTTTATGTTGTGAGATCTTTCTTACTTTGTTGGATTATTCTAATGGTATGAATTATTTTACTAGTTTTATTTACAAAATGCAAATGTTTGTGTAGTAAGGAGTAATAAATGGAATCCATATTTATCAAAGCTATCTTTGTGTATAATTTGTGTTGTGATTTTAAGTGCTTTATCTCAATAGCTACCGGTTGAATTTGTACAAAAAATCTCATATATTACTCTTCTTTTGTAAAAATCGCTCCTTGTAAGGATAGATTAGTTAAAATAGGATAGAGTTAATTGATTGATAAGGTAAAAGTGGTAAGATGAGAGATAAGAACCTGTGCATCACTTGTGAGGCTTCTACCTATCAATTATAGGTTATGCAATATTAAAATTAGGGCACTTGCATATGCATCCTTATATATATAAAATATAACCGGTGGGTCGGGCCGCAACCGATAAAGTATAGTTGAAAAATATCTATGGTAGTCGGACCATTAACTGGACATAATCCCTATTCCAAACAATGAATAATATAATTGGGATTGTTCATTGGGGAGAATCCCTACTGTGGATGCTAGTATTTTCCAGGCATCAACATAACCTTTATAAATCCTTACAAGATCTTGAAGCATCTAACATGTGTTAACGTCTTATAGATTGTTCTCTAGAGCAGGGGTCTTTTATTTGTAAGACATAGATCTCTAGATGGTCTCATGCTCCTTGTCAAGATGATAGATTTGTGCCTCCTTCAACTTGTGAGAGGACATGTATTTGTTACTAATATATTTATATATTAGTAACAAACTCTATCATATATATATATATATATATATAAGTGAATTATAATTATGTTGAATAATTTTTATTTTACTTTCACAAGGATACCACTTTTTAGTTATGAGGTGACACCACCTAGTGGTGGTCACAATAGAGGGAGTCGGGGATGCAGTGGTCCTATACCATCCCACATCAACTGTTTGTCATGATAAGAGATGGAGTAGTTCCAAGACCCAGGAGTTAAATATGGAAATTATTATTGTTCACTCATAGATTCCTTTGATTTTGACAGTTTCAATTCACAAGCAAACACATATTTTAATTTGTATTTTTTTGTCTAAATTGCATATTCCCCTAGAGGATAGCTTGATCATTCTACACCTCCCTCACCATTAGATAATTAGATTGCACAGGTGTCTCTTAATGAGATCACTAGAAAACAAAATTGGCTATGCTAGGGGATACTTGCCATATCTTGTGATAGGCACATTCGATGCTCTATGTCGATGATTCTTGAGAATGTTGACTATTTGATTCACCCATATCAGACATGGGAGCAACAAAGTGGCCTCTATAATTGTGTTGAAATGAGTAGGACATAGGTATTGGAAAAATAAAAATGGGATGTGGTGAAAGAACACATGAGAGGGTATAATGTGAAGAATACCCTATTTGAGATCCCTCCTGACAAACAAAGGAGGAAAACTCTTAAACTCAAAGAGTTTATGCTTGAGGTTGTAGTACCTTTTTTTATTATATATTTATTGGTGCATGGGGAATGCTCCCCCACCATGATGAGGTTCCGTCATATTTTGTAACACACATCCATGCAAATTTTGTGTTGCATACGGATCCCAAAGAAACCAGCATGCCATCACAATTTTATGGTCCCGATAACGGATGTAGCTATGACCATATCAAGGATCGTAGAGACCTCACTTACATATCATCTCCTTTGAGATTGGCACCAATGTCAAGGAGAAGTATATTTTTACCCAAGATCCAAATGATCCATTTTAGTATGTATTTGAGGTGCCATATGTGATTGTAAACACCATGTGCATTGCAATGTGCAATGTTTTAGTTGCTTTAGCTATAGAGAGATCTAGACCACCCCTCATTTCTTGAGAGCTAGATTTGTTCTAGAATGTTTATGAGACATGTGCATTGCTACCTCTCAATCAGTTATATAGTATGATATCAATGTAGAAGATGAATATTTTGGTCATACAAGAAATATAGGATAGCTCCTATAGGTGAGGTCTAGTTTTATACATTATAGTATGCTTAAATTATCTTTATTGGCCATAAGTTGATCATCTTGATACATGTGGAATCAACACATTAAGAAATATTATTTTGTTTTTATAACATGCAAATGCCCACATTATTAGATGAAATTTATAGTTGTGAATGATCAGTTTGCCATCCACATGTGAAAGACGGAGGAGATCTGATTACTATATGATTGAATTCTAAAAGTTTCAATTGATATAAATTATGTATCTTCTTATGTATTTACAATTGTTTATTTAATCCTTTTCCACTATCCAAAATAGATCAATATATAATTTGTCATTTATTTGGGTACTTTATGGATGGAAATATTGGATGAACTGGCTTGCAAAGCCCATTTTAGGGGTAGATCTCACTTTGTAGATTTGGGATATGGAACCTTTCAAGGCCTATTTGAGGGATTAAACAATGTTTTTGGGGGTCAAATTTAATTGCCTATGCAATTCCCCTTGACACTATTCTACACTCTGAGACCTTTCCAATGACATAATAATTGATTCAAGCTGAGCCTGTATGATGAAGTTATGCCTCCCACAAGTTGAAATATCCAGTTAACCACCATGGTGTCAAGTGGATACCACATCAACACTCATTTATCACACATGTGGAGCTAGTCATGTGTGTATTTTCAAGATCATTCTAGAACGTCCAAAGCCTTAACCCTAATTGAGAATTGAGGCATGCAAAAAACCTAAAATTAATCCTATACGGCTATAAGACTATGTTAAATACCAGGTCATTAGGAGAAGAAGGGGTTCATTTATGATGATGTTATTGTATTGTTCCATAGCTAAGAAATAGTAAGGGAGTGGATATTAAGCATAACAAAGGCATTAGGAGATCCTATATTATTCATACAGGCCACAATGTTGAAGGTAACTCCATAGAGAGTACATTTTCCTTTGTATTTGCATTCTCTATAAAAGGGAAAGGAATAATCCTCATTTTTCATTGGTTTATTCCCATAGTGGGTTTTCTCAAGGTAAATCTTATGTTGATTGTGTGTATTATTTATTTATTTTCTCTAGTTATTTTTATTATAGTTATAGTTTATTCAGCATTCAATCGAAATAACCTAATAAAAGAACTAGACTGTAAGATATGTTGTGACGAACTGTTCTAGTGGAATATATGCATTAGTTTACATATCACTTCACATGTCCCCTATTCATATGGACAAAGGAAATGAAGTTACTAATGGACCTAATCCCTGATTATAGGTTGGGCACATGTCCAAACCCAAGTCTCCAAATACAGTCTAGGGCCACTTAGTCAATGAGGTATAGTTCACACCATGATTCAATCAAATCCAATTCAAATGCATCAATTTTTGAAACAATTATTACAGTACATGTATTTACTAGTTTGACTATTTAGATTTAACTTTGTCACTCAAAGGTCGGGGTATAGGGGACTGTAGATTCCATACTGATGTCGGTGCATGAATAGGATGCAATATTTTCTCATCTTGATGAGAACCCACTGAGGATTCCAAAAAATAGGCATATATTGAAATGTTCTTTAAGGTTTTAATGATAATCATGTTTTTTAATAATCATTTGATTTCATGTTTCTAGGGAAACGCCATGGATGTTAATGCTCATTAAGGCATGATTAGTATGGATGCATGGATTCAAAGAACATCTACAGAGACCCAGATCTCATACAAATTATTTAGCTTTGACTTGGCTCATGTAACTTAATCCATTTGGTTAAAGTTTAAAAATATAGTCACCACATCAATTATGTACTAAAATTTATCTAACTTGATTGTAAATTTAATTAGTATGCAATGCTAGATGAATTTTTTATGGACCATCCTATGTAAGGTTTTGACACTTCTCCATGTTATAGGGAGGCTAGTGCAGGTGATAGTGGAAATGGCTATGGTTATAGGTGTTTTGGGAGGCCTAGTGTAGGTAGTGGTGGTGGTGATAGTGATGGTCATAGGGGCGATAGGGGCCTTAGTGTAGGCAATATTGATGGTGGTGGTGGTCATGGGGCTATTTGGGCTAGTGGATTGATGTTATGATGTGTACTATCTACATGTTATATATATATGATTTGTTTATAGTTTACATATGGACTTTATGATCATTTTTTAGAATTTATTATGAGTATTTTTTAGACTTTATACATGAAATTTTGATTTTTTTTATGTTTAAATAATCATTTGCAAATATCATTAGGTTTAAATCAATATTCATTTTAATTGGCAATTACTATAAGCAATCTCACTCTTATTTATTATGAGTTGACATATTATGTGCATTTAAATTCATACTTAAATGCATTAGAAAACCACATAATATGAATAAAACTTGAATATACCAAAGTTAATAATTTGGAATGCATTTCACTTAAACACATTCCGTTCAATGTAATTAAATATTTTAAATGTTAGGAACATGTTTAAACCTTTTTTAAGTTGAAATTTGAAGTTTCAAGATTGGTGAGTTTCTGAATTAATTCCAAGGTTATCCAACCATCCCCCCACCCACCATATATAATGCATCTGAAACTCTTAAGAAGATTTGAGAAGTCAAGATATCTCTCTATGAATATGTGTTGATCACCAATATGATGATAAATTAAAACCATCATTTCATCTTCTAATCATATTCAATTTTTCAATTATAATAAGTTAGTATCCTTCAGTTTTTAAAAGTAGGATATTTAAGTGTTTATCTAGGGATAGTCCTTTTTGGAAATCCATTATAACTTATACAAAATTGTTGGTCGAATCATTAATATTATGAATGAAATATCCCAATGGGAAACCTATATAATCAAATATAATTCCTCCAATATAAACTTTTCCCAAATACTTTGAGGACCCATCGAATTTAGTTTAGAGAAAGGAAGATGCATAGTTTGTTGTTTCGCCTAACTGATTTCAGTTTGAGTGAAGAATAACTCGATTGAGTAAGATTGAAGATTTGAATTCCCTAGAGTTCAAGTGTGTGTCAATCCTCTATTACTCCCTTAATGTATTTTTTTTATCACTTTCTACATGTAATAGTTTCACCTATATTCCTTTTGACCATTAATTTTCCTTTAATTATAAAATAAAATAAAAATCAATCCCTTGGAATACTATCATATTTATCTCTATCTAAATGGACTCCTAGTTTTGATTTTAAATTATATTTACGCTACATATGGAGGAGCATAGCTATGTCATCATGATGAGGGTGTATGGCATATTATCCTTCTCTTGGCCCATACCCATACAAAGTTGAAGCATCCAAATATTACCATCTTTAGAAATCAATGGAATTTGATAACCACTAATAAACATTTTATAAACATCATAAAGACTGATTCCCATTTCCCCAATAAAATATTCAATTGGTTGAATATCAACACATTGTAGGAGGGGAGGAAGTTACTTCTAAGAGTATTTCCCAAAAAACAATTGTTCCCCATCCCCAATTTCTTAGAATATGTTATTAAGGATGAAAATCATATCACTTTTCATATTGTTCCAAATAAATGAACTGTCATATAATCCTTGGTAGGCCGTACCATGGAGTACTTTAAGCATATATTTCTTTCTAGATATATGTTATTAAGGGTAAAAATCATATCACCTTTCATATTGTTCCAAATAAATGAATTGTCATATAATCCTTGGTAGGCCGTACCATGGAGTACTTTAAGCATATATTTCTTTCTAGATATGTGCCCGTAGATTTGAACTATAATTATAACATCACCAAATAAGTTTGATTGATATAATTATGTTGAAATGATTCACTTTTTAAAGTCTCATACTCCCCATACTCTTTCGAGTGAAAATATTTTTGGAGTGCAAATGGTGGTGGAGATATGTGCATGGAAATAGGACTCCATGAATAGGAAAAATTGAAGAATTGTGTGGGTCATTTAAATATTCAATTTGAATGGGTTAAACTCATTATGGATATGAAGGATAATGTGTTTCTTTCTATTTTGGACATGTTTATTATAAAAATTTACGATGGGTTTAAAGAATTTTGATAAACTTATATAAAGAAAAAACAATACTATAAAGAATCTAAAACATAATAATTAACAATGGCTTACAATCATATTATATAGAGATTTACCATGGAAACCCAAATTCAAGAAAACCAACATTCCTAATTTTTGTTACACTCTCTATCTCATTGTAGTATTTTTTCTATTTCTAATACAATATTATAGAATCCAAAACCCTAATAAAATAACATGGATTATATTACAACCCCAATTCTTTGAACGAAATTAGTTTACAATGGGCTACAAAAATATGGGCTAAGAATAACTCAAAATGGACCATAAAGGAACCCAAAAAAATTATTTCAAGGGAACTATCCCCCTTGTTCCCCCATCCCGGCGGGACTAATTAGTCCCCTGAAAGCCCCCTTTATTTGGGAACCTACAAAGAGTACAATAGCTGTCTAGAAAGGTTCTTAGTGCATCAAGAATATAAAAAATATCCACACATAATAATATGCAAGGTCACAACATATAGCCTGGACAAGGTAATTTTTAAGGGCGAAATTTCGCCAATTGGCTATTTTTCGGTCTTTTTTTCAAAAAATAAATTCGTTATTTGGTCATTTTTAGTCTCTAATATCGCCTATATTTATATAAAATATGTTTTTTTATCATAATATTCGCCAAAATTTACACATTTCAATAGTAAATTGTATGTTTCATATTAATATTCACCTACCTATCTATATACATGTTTTTTTCAATCCAAAATAATCGCCTAGGATACTATACTTAAGTATATTATTAGAATCCTTAAAAAATACCCTGAGCCTAGTTCTAATGGTTAATAACATGTGTTTCCTACTAGGATGTCATAGGTTCAAATATAGATGGGGGTAGGGTATGTACACCTTCATAGAATTTAGTAGTCAAATTGTTGCATGGAGGGGGGGTCTCGTGATCTTGTCCCATAAACAAGGGTATGTCATACACCAAATTGGTTCCTGGCTATGTCGTGACCTTAAAAATAGCTTACTAAATTATATAATCCTACATGTATAAACTTGGTATTATATACACATTATCTCCCCATGCTTTCAGAATGTCATATGATGAGGATTTGGAACAAGAGAACGCAAATCTTCATCGGGTATTTATATCACCTCATTAATTACATTTGGTCACTGTTTAATTACAATTTTTGGATTCACTACAACGAATAATTAATCATCTTAAGTATGTATCATCTCTCATTATAATATCCATGAAATTTTACAAAAGAAAGAGACATGAACAAAATATTTTGTACATCTTAACCCTAAAATTCAACTAAACCTCTCAAAGTGATAAAAAATTGCTATTATTTGGATTATACATACAATGTACATACATACATACATACATATGTGTGTGTATGTTAAGCCCTAAATATTGGCACATTACCCCCTATGTAGTGGCACATGACCCCTTTTATTATGATGCATTACATATTATTGATGTCGTCTTGGGTCTATTAGTTGCTATTGTACCCTTTTGTCTCCTATATATAGGAATGAGACCTTTTCATTTTTGTCATCATTGTATCTTGTCTTATCTTATGTCCTTAGTACATTGTGTAAGGAGGTTCCTCCCTCGAAGAGGATTGTTATTCATCTCAGTTATATATTTGTAAGGCGTGGTTTACTTTCTTATGGTCTATTTATTCTATTTTTATGTTATATCTGGGACTTGGTTGCATAGCATTTGGTATCAAAGCGCTTTCCTCAGGACTGGTTTCTTTAAAACGAGTCATCTTGGAATTTTCACTATAAGTTTTTTGATACGAGGAATCAGAAAGCAATATTAAAAAAAATCTCCAAAATAGGCCGAGCTATCTGTGGTACAAGTTTTAGATCCTGAGACCGTACAAGTTCGGAGATATTCTCCTTTGAATATTAAACAAGTGTTCTGAGGAAAAAGGTCATATCTGTGGCATGAAAGATCCAAATTGAGTGAGACCTATGGAATCAGAAATAAGAAGGACCAAATTATATGTGGTAGGGATTTCATCCTCAGATCCGAAATATTGGACATGTGGAATATCGTACAAGTTTGCACTTTTGGAAAGTTCAAAAATAAGAAGTGTTGGGAGATTCGCAATAACTTCTTATTGGTACATTAGAATTAGGTCATACCTACGACATTGGAAAAATGACACATCAACATACATCAAGGCGAATTTTCGGACCCATAGGAGCCAAAATTTTAAATTTACATCAGTTTCAAGTCGACCCTAAAACAATCTTCCAACCAGGGTTTGAAAAAAGGTACACCATTTTAAATTTGAATAACTTTGTGTAGAAGGATCTAATTGTGGTTAAAAATAGTGTGTGATATCTATTTTTATTATTCATAATGCCACCAAAAGGAAGTGTAAAAACTCACACTCCACTCAAACCACCTGAGGAGTCATCCCCAACGTATGATGAAAGGGAAGACCTATATTTTTTAGTGTCCCGGTTGGAAAAGATGATTAAAGGATATGTGAAAGAAGTTGATTTAGTTAATTTAGAGGGGAAGTTGATGAAACATATGGATAATAAGATGGAGGAAAATGTGGAAGGGTTGTTGGAACAAATTGAAAATATTGCTAATCTCATACAAAATTCAAAGGATACTCCTTCTCCAGGTGATGATGTATTCCATGATACTCAGGAGGATAAAGATAAGGTTCATGTTGAAAAACATTCCATGAATAAGAATATTTCAAGAGGAAATTATTCTGATTATGGAAATAATCAGGGATGGTCACGAAGGGGTACCCAACTTCCCAAGATTGACATGAGAAAGTTTGATGTCAATGATCCAATAACATGGATATTCCAAATGGAGCAGTTCTTTGATATACACCAGGTTCCAACTTTGCAGAAGGTAACTATTGCATCCTTATATTTAGATCCTGGTCAATTTGTATGGTACTAATGGATTTGTGACCATAAAAATGACTCTATTATCTCTTGGTCTATATCTACAGAAGAATTGATTGGACATTATGGGAATATAAATAGCAACACCTTCTTTAGACAGTTGGTAAATCTCAAGCAAAAAGGTCAAGTTAGTGAGCACGTCAAGTAGTTTCAGAAGCTAAGTCTTAGACTGAAGAATATTTTAGAAGATAATTTGTTGGAGCTATTTCTTGGAACTTTGAAGGATCACATCCAACATGAGTTTCACCTTTGGGAACCTAAATCATTGGAGCATGCATTTAGGGTGGCAAGAAAAGTTGAAAATAAAATTGTGACAACAAGGAAGTCTACCATATACAACTATAAAGAAGGAAGTGTGTTCTCTAGTCATCCACAGCCTACAAGCTTGACACCACAACAACTAAAGGAAAAAAAGAGCAAAAGGGATTTGTTACAGTTGTGATAGAAAATACAGTAAGGGCCATAAGTGTACTGAGAAGAAACTATTTTACATAGAGTATGAAGTAGAGGAAGAAAACGAACAAGAAGCACCAAAAGAACAGGAACCGTCTCAAGATGAAGAAATAGAATACAATACTTGCGAAGAGATTACTCCCAGCATATCTTGTCATGAATTGGATGGAATTAACACTCTTCAAACTCTCAAGATTGAAGGATATATCAAAAAGAAAAAGGTAACAATGTTGATTGATTCTGGTAGTACTCATAATTTCATTCACTGTACATTAGCCAAGGTTCTCAATTGCTTTGTATATCTAGAACCAAAGTTTCAACTAATGATTGTAGATGGAGGAACTATAAATTGTTCAGGAAAATTCCATAATATCAATCTCCCTATGGGGGAATATGTATTGAATAGTCCAATGATTGATATTCCTATTGGTTGTGTGGCATGATCTTCCAGTCTCATAGATGATGATTCAGTCGTGTTTGAACCCCAGGTTTGGTTATGATCCCGGCACGATCCCCAGGGGGTAACCCGTGGTATTTTCCCATTGTATTTCCCTTATAAAATAAATTCATCATAACACGGCTAGGGTTGATGTATTAGGTATTATTCATTTTAAAGATCTTTGAGATCGGAAGAGAGACTGTGAGACAGTGAAGAGGAAGTGCAGCGGTTGTGCTGCAGGTTGTATCCCTTCACTTTGCTGGACGGTATAATAATAAGGACTGGCAATTTCAGTGTGGACATAGCCCATCTTGGGGTGAACCACGATATATATGTGTCTCTCTTTTAATGTGTATGTGTGATTATATTTGCATTTATGTTTATTGTTATTGCTCTGCGATCCTATTTTTCTAACAATTACAATGCAGGGTGTTAATGTTTTCTTAGGAGTACAATGGTTACAATCATTGGGAACAATGGCTTTTAATTTTCAGAAGCTTTTCATGAAATTTTTATGGGAAGGAAAGGAATATGAGTTAAATGGTATCATATGGAAACCTGTTAAGGTGATAAAATCTAATGGTAAAATTGTTAAAAATGGGACATCAAGGTGTAATTGCACAATTATGCTCATTAGATGTTCAAACATCTAAGTCTCTTATTTCCCTAGATCTCCAAAAGGTGATTGATAAGCATTCCAACGCATTTGAATATATTCCAAAAGTTCTTCCACTTATTCGCGATTTTGATCATACCATTCACTTAATTCCAGGAAGTGTTCCTCCTATGATCAGACCTTACAGATACCCCTACGGACAAAAGAGTGAAATTGAGAGTATGGTTGATAAAATGTTAGAGGTTGACATAACTAGGCCTAGCCAAAGTTCTTACTCTGCACCAGTGGTAATGGTACACAAGCCGGATGGATCATGGCGTATGTGTCCAGATTATAGAGACCTCAACAAGATCACTATTAAAGATAAATTTCCCATTCTTATCATCGATGAATTGTTAGACGAATTACATGGAGCAGTTTTCTTCACAAAGTTGGATGTTCATTCTGGATATCATCAAATTAGAATGAAGGAGGAAGACATTCCAAAATCAACATTCAGAACTCATGAAGGTCATTATGAATTTTTGGTCATTCCATTTGGTCTCACGAATGTGACTTCCACATTTCAAGGTTTGATGAATTCCATTTTCAAGCCTTTCCTTATACAAATTTTGCTTTTATTCTTTGATGATATACTAATCTATCGCAAGTCTTGGGAAGAACATGTTCAACATGTTGACAAGGTACTACAACTACTAAAGGAGCAACAACTATATGCAAAACCTTCAAAATGTTTCTTTGGTGTAAAGGAGGAAGAATATTTGTGTCATATCGTATCTCAGGAAGGTGTCAAGGTAGACCCCATCAAAATTAAAGCCATGATGGACTGGCTAATTCCAAAAGACCTGAAGAATCTTCAAGGATTCTTGGGTCTGATGGGGTACTACTTGTAATAACCCTAATTTTGAATTGGAATGTATTTATCCAAAATTATGTAAATGATGTAAATATGCTAGTGTGAATTCCTAGTGCGAAGCTCAAGGCCAAGGCCCGACTAGTGAATGGATAGGAATGTATTATGTATATATTTTTATTAGGACTATTTGGTTGGCTTTTATGCTGATTTAGAATATATGTAAATATTATGTGCATAAATAATAAAATTGTCCAAGACTGGTTGTGTAAAGAGCACCATAGGGGCCATGATTCCACCAGAGGGGAAGATGAAAGGGGGTCCATGGGTGACTAAATCCTTGTTGCCAAGTTTCAACCTTTGAACTCACCCAAAATTCTGTCATGTGATGAGAATAAGCCAATTATCTCCTTTTTTGATCATTTTCCAATTATTAATGCATGTGTGTGGTTGGTGGGTAAAGTCACATGATGTAGTTATTGAAGCATGGGACTGACTACACTTTTGTGCCAGTTTTGTCATGACAGAAGTCAGTTTGTAGCTGCCAAGAGTCCTTTCTTCTATTGTCAGAAGTTATGTCAATTGTCTTTTCACTATTTTCTCATATCCTTTGGAGTCAACCCTCATTTTTCTCATTCTTTCATGCAGATTTAGGCTATGCATAGCTCTCCATTGTTGTCCAAGAACTTACCATGCTTTTTTGAACCTAGAAATTCGAATTTGGAGCCCATGGTGTAGATTTGGAAGTGAAAATTGTTGGTTGTAGGTGAGCATAGAAGTTGGGAAAGCTAGGAACCCTTACCCATTGATTTCTACTGCTCCTAAGTGCTTGAGCAACCACGAATTGAGGCTACAGGTGTATCTATAGCATCCAATATCATATTGGACTTCTTCTATGCACACACTGTAAGCACCCAGCAAGATGGATCGCCTAAAAGAACCGCGGATCGGTGAAGGGGATTCCTAAGCTAGAAGGGTGTTGTGTGGGGTAGGTATTGTTGAAGCCAAGGCTGTAAGGGATGAGTGAGACCCCTGTAGAGATCAGTATGAGAATTTGGATAAGCATAGAGAGCAGAATGGGTTGTGGAATTAGAGAGAGAATCTTGTAGGTGTTTCCTTCGCCCTAGTGGCCTCATAGCCCAGCTTAGGGGTGGCCTTCCAACAAAAAGAGTATATCCTAGACTAAGTGCCTATGTTTGGGTGGAAACTTGCTATTACACAACCAGTTTCTTGGATCTGCCTTGGATAAAAATAAGTATTCTCATGCATTTGAATCGGAAATGTTTTTACTTTATGCTTGTATTTTCATGCTAGATGTGTGTGGATAGATTTTAAATTTCATTGTGCATGTCTATTTAAGTTTTTGCACATATTTTATTTGTTGAAAATCATATTCTGGGTTTGGGGCAAAGTTTGAGAGCCTAAATTTGGATAATGTCGCCTCCCGATGGTCAAATTGGGTGAGGGGGACATTACACTACTGCAAGTTTGTTCGAAACTATGGAAGAATAACAACACCTCTAACAACATTATTAAATAAAGGTGCATTTTCTTGGATTCCAGAGGAAACTCAAGCTCTTGAATAGCTTAAGGAGGTAATGTGCAAAGCTCATGTTTTGGCCACACCAGAATTCATAAGAACATTTATTGTTGAATGTGATTCTTTAGGAAATGGGATTGGTGTTGGTCTAATGCAAGAAGGACACCTGCTTGCTTTCACAAGTCATCGAATCAAGGGAAAGCACTTACAAAAGCCCATTTATGAGAAGCAAATGTTGGCAATTCTACATGCTCTTAAGAAATGATGTCCTTACTTAATAGGTAGACACTTCTGTGATAATCCGTAGAGGGATCTAGCTGTTGTAACAAGCCTCACACAAACTCTCAATAATGTTGCAAAGAAGAAGAGAAAAATGCATTCAATTAATCACACATGCACACACAAAATGGAGAATAGAAATATCGTACATCAGCTGTAAGCTGACACTGTGTAAAATGAATATAATAATGAAATGTGTTTGGAGAATTCGAATTAACCAATGAGGTCATTCGATCCATGCTCAAAGTCTAGCTTGGAGTACAATGGAGACATCATCCAGTCAGTAGTATCAGTCATAAATGGTAATAGTCAGTCAAGTGAGTCTAACTGAGTCTAACAGAACCATCTAGGCATAAATTAGGGGATGGAGACTCCAAGGAGGGTGCATGAGGCTGTCAAATAGTCAAGTAACACTCCATAGCTAGATAACTAGGAGCTCCAGTCAATCAGCATGAGCAATCAGTGGAAGAACTGCTCAATCAATGCACTAACTGAATGATAACTCCCGGTAGGTGAGATAAGGCACTCTAACTGAGAGATAATTGGTGGTAGGTGAGAAAATGCGCACTTGTCATGCAGAACAGTCAAAGAGGGCGCATCAAATAGGTAGGAGGCCAACTAGGGGCTGAAGACAGGCTCTAGGGAGCTGAAAGTGAGTTCTAGGTGTTGGGGAGACCACCAAGATGATGGTTGGATGCATGCACGCATGCAAAATCTAAAAATGATGGTATGAATATTCCAACAACTTCAAGGTCAAAACAGGACATGATAGTCTTAAATACTTCTTGGAACAGAGATTATCTTCTGAAGAGCAACACAATGTTATGAATAAAATAATAATAAAATAAACATCAACATATATATATATATATATATATATATATATATATATATATAACAATAACAACAAACAAGAATAATATAATAATATAATTAATTAGTGAAATGGTGTAACTCTTTATGAAGAGTTGCATTAGACACCCTTTAAACAATTATAAATACGGGAAAGTCTATCTTGTAAAAGACATCATCTTATCTTATCAATTTATATATCATTTTACATCTACGGATTTGTGGGTTATTTCAGAAATTATGGGTTTAACCTTAACTTATTAAGAATATCCAACTATGGATATTACATTGGTATTAGAGCCAAGCTTGTAGCCGGCAAAAGTAAAAGAAAATAAAAGAAGAAAAGAAAGACAAGTAAAAAAGAAGAAAATAGAATATAGAAATTAAAAAAAAAAAAAGTGAGAAGAAAAAAAAGGAAAAAAAAAAAGTAAAAGTAAAGTTTAAAAGTGAAAAGTAAAAGTAAGAAGTAAAACTGCACATGGTGTTAAGGTGCACGTGGTTTTGTGAGAAGTGGGTTTGGTTTTATTCCCTAAAAAACAAACCAAAAGTGAGATTTGAACCTAGGTGGGGAAGGTAACAATCATTTATCCCAACCACCCAATCTACACCATTTTACTTATATTAAGGGGAAAATAATATTAGAAGAAGAATCATATTGAATATTGTTTATTATAAAAAAGAAGGAGATATTGAATAAATTTCAAAGAAAACTCAAGAAGATGGGTTTTAATGTTGAAAAGAAGGGAAAGTTTCCTAGCACCTCATTGATGAATGCCTCAATATTATTTAAAGTTAAAGGGACACTTGCAGGGAAGGATGTCACCATTTCTATTGCCCCTTGTGAAATAAATAATTATATTAGTACTGAATTCGCTAACTATTTAGTGATTCCTGAATCAAATATAAGTGAAAGGCTAGACCTTTGGGACAAAAAGCAATTTCAAATAAGTGGATTAGAATTGAAAGTTGGAGATTATATGGTCATATCTCAATTCACTGTTAATTCCTTATGGAGTTTTGATGGTGACATAGTTTTGGGGTTACCTTGGATTAAAACATTGGGGACCTTCATTTTAAATGCTGAAAAGAAATTTCTTACTTTTTCCTATAAGTAGAAGAGAATCACATTTTAAGATATTACAATAAAGTCAGATTTAGAAGCTCCAACATCTGAAGACTTCAAGGATATATCAAAGATGATTTCACAGGGTAATTAGAAGTCAGATCAAAAGATGCAGTCAGAATTCGACAAAATCGTCACAGATAAAGAAGAAGAGATCTCTCATTTAAGAGATCATAATCAAAAATTGCTTCTTCAAATAAAAAAGATGAAGGATAAAACACAACATAATCAAAATCTAGAAGAGGAGAATCGAGATCTTCAGAAGAAACTATTAGAAAACATTGACGAAAATGGCCACCTCAAGAAGCACAAACAAGATCTAATGGATCAAATTCAAAAGCTTAAAGATGATAAGAAAGCGTAAGAAGAAATGACCCGAAATGTTAAAAAGAAAAATACTTGTTAGACAATAAGTTGGAGCGAATTCAAAAGAGGACATCAAATCCCTTGGACTAAAAAATCTACGTCGAGAAAAAAGAAGCAAATACAAATTCAGTCTTCATCATAGTTCAGAAAGAAGACAATCTTGTAAAAAAACAAACAACAATAACTCCCTATCGACACCCCAACCATATAAACCAGTATCCTAAAAAGTGGGAATTGTTGAAATATAATGGTACTAATGTGCTCAAAGCACCTGACAACAAATCAATAGAGAATCCCAATAGTCAGCAACAAATCAATTTTGGCTGGATTGATCCATCAACATATCGGAAGTTATGTTCTACACTTAGAAGTTTGTACCGACATGTTTCGTCAGCTACGACATCACAAGGAACGGTGCGACAATGTTATAAGGCTTTGAGGACAAAGCTTTTCTAAGAGAGAGGCAATGTTATGAATAAAATAATAATAAAATAAACATCAACATATATATATATATATATATATAATAATAACAACAAACAAGAATAATATAATAATATAATTAATTAGTGAAATGGTGTAACTCTTTATGAAGAGTTGCATTAGACACCCTTTAAACAATTATAAATACGGGAAAGTCTATCTTGCAAAAGACATCATCTTATCTTATCAATTTATATATCATTTTTATATCTACGGATATGTGGGTTATTTTAGAAATTACGGGTTCATCCCGAGTTAATTGAGAATATCCAACTATGGATATTACACACAAATGGGTAACTGAGATGTTGGGATATGACTTTGAAATCATCTATCGAAAAGAGAAACATAATGTGGTGGTAGATGCACTTTCCAGAAAAGATAAAGATGTTGGGGCATTACTTTGTGCAATTTCCTTTCTACAACCCGATTGGGTAGTAGAAGCAAGGGAAGAATGGAAAATGACCTATCTGTGTGGAAGTCATTCAAAAGATACAAGACGATCCCATTGTATCAGATACTTTTGTGTGGAAAAATGATTCATTATGGTATAAGGATCGCTTATATTTATGCAAAGGCTTTTAACTCAAACAAAATTTCCTCTCGGAATTACACACCTCTCCTATAGGTGGGAACTCTAGATTCCTAAAAACTTACCACATGGTCAAGAAGGAATTATTTTGGAAAGGTCTTAAATCTGATGTTCAAAGGTTCGTGGTCGAATGCTTGGTTTTCCAATAGAATAAGGTGGAAATAGTTAAGACCCCAGGACTTCTACAACCATTAAACATACCTTTCCAGCACTGGGAAGAAGTCCCAATGGATTTTATCACAGAAGGAAAGAATGTTATTATGGTAGTTGTTGATAGACTCACAAAGTATGCACATTTTTTTCCACTCTCTCACCCTTTTAAGGCAAGTACAGTGGCTGCAGCTTTTCTGGAAACAGTTCAAAAGTTACATGGAAATTCAAAGATTATTGTAAGCGATAGAGATCCATTTTTCACTTGAAAATTTTGGATTGAATTATTTTCTTGTTTGGGTACCTAATTGGCTCACAATTCATCTTATCATCCTCAATCTAATGGGAAAACTGAGATTGTGAACAAATGTTTCGAAGGATATCTTCATTGCTTTGCATCTGATAAACAAACACATTGGGTGAAATGGTTATCTTTGGTAGAATGGTGGTACAATACTTCGTTCCATACATCATAAAAAATGTCTCCATTTATCGCACTTTATGGGTACCAGCCTCCATCTACCACATATCCCTTAAAGGGAAAATCTAAAGTTCAAGCCGTGGAAGATCACATAGAGTACCGGCAAGAAGTTCTCCAGATGCTTAAGGACAACCTAGCTATGTCACAAAACAGGATGAAACAACAAGTTGATCAACATCGGAGTGAAAGGAGTTTCGAAGAAGGGGATTGGGTATTTATGAGGCTACAACCTTATAAGCAGATGTCCCTCAAGCAACTAAATAAGGACAATAAATTAGAACCCAAGTATTATGGTCCTTATAAAGTGTTGGAGAAGATTGGTAGTATGGCTTACAAATTGGAGCTTCCTTCATCTTCAAGAGTACATCCACTTTTCCATGTTTCTTGCTTAAAAAAGGTAATAGGAGACAAGATCCCAATTCAAACAATCTTGCATGAGCTTGATGAAGAAGGAAGATTCATATTGGAACCTGAACAAATCACTGAAAAGGGGACCAAACAACTAGGAAGTTGGGTTATTATGGACTACCTCATCAAATGGAAGAACTTGCTAGTGGAAGATTTGACATGGTAAGATGAATCCTTCATACAGAAGCATCCATAACTAATCAAGCGTTGATGACAACAGTTTTTTGAAGGGGAGGGGCATGTTAAGCCCTAAATATTGGCACATTACCCCCTATGTAGTGCCACATTACCCCCTTTATTATGGTGCATTACATATTATTGATGTCGGCTTGGGTCTATTAGTGGGTCTATTAGTTGTTATTGTACCCCTTTGTCTCTTATATACAGGAAGGAGACCTTTTCACTTTAGTCATCATTGTATCTTGTCTTGTCTTATGTATTTAGTACATTGCGTTAGGAGGTTCCTCCCACAAAAAGGATTGTTATTTATCTCAGTTATTCATTATTAAGGCATGGTTTACTTTCTTCTAATCTATTTATGCTATTTTTCACGACGATGTTTAAAGTAATGTTTCTATAGAAAAAAACTTGTAAATGCAATAAAGCTATCATTTATTTGTAAATTCCTTTAGGTTTTTAATGGGAGTTTCTCCAGCTTAGATATTCATGCAAAGTTGATTGCAATTTAAATATAATGGGAAGTTTTTCAACTTGAATATTCAAAGTTTAGTTGATTTTATTATTATAGCCGAAATTGAGAGTATGTGATCCTTATACTATGGTTATTGATCTTCAAAAGATTACTAATTTAAACCAGCATAGATCCATCTTAAACCTGTATCTCTCAAGCATCGAGAGGGATCCAATTTCTTGAGGTGTATTTCTTTTTTTAAATTTAAACTCAAGAAATTTGATCTCTCTTGATTTATAGATCCAGGGTTAAGTTTTAAGTTTTTATTTTATAAATGAACATCTATTTTTTAATTACTTTTCATAATATTTTATTTTATGAACCAACATGGATTTTTTTTAAATACTTTCCATAATTTTTTATTTTATGAGTTGACATGAATTTTTTTAATAAAAAAAATTACTTTTTACATTTTATTAGATGTAATGCTACATACATTACAACATCTCCTCCATACTGGACTGTAGAGCACCTCGTTTCACTCAGTGCAAAAATAAAGAAAAACTTGTATTGGAAAGTATTATACGATGATTTTCTAAAATTAAGTGTCGAACGTCCATTTTATGGATGGCATATCATACTGTATGGCTAATATCACACTTCACTCACACTAATAGGTATAGTAATTCCATTATTTCACAATACAAATCGCATATATTAAAATTAATTTGTCTTCAAAAATATCACTACTCCACTTTGATCATCAAGTGAAAAGGCCTTTATATCATATCAAACGTTTGAAAACATTATTTTAAAGTAAAATATCAATATTACTATATATATATATATATAATTTGTTTAGAAAAATATCGCTACCCTACATGATAATGAAAAGCCCTTATATTATGTCAAATTTTGTAAAACATTTTTTTTAATAAAATATTAACATTATTCTTTCCAAAAACTTTCTAAATTGTATGAGAAAGTATTATAAGATGGTTTTCCAAAATTAAGTGTCGACCATCCATAAATTATGCATAAAAACCTTATATAATGTGAAATTTTATAAAACATTCTTTTTTGTTAAAATATTAACATTATTCTTTTTAAAAGCTTTTTAAATGCTTTCTAAATTGTATGGGAGATACTTTTTTAAAATTAAGTGTCGACGAGGGTTGAAATTTGACATTTTACTTTGCACGTCAACAAATTTTTATATGACGTTTTAATTTTAACATTGTTTTTTTTTTTACATTTAAATCCTAATTTTATCCGTCATAATAATAGTTATTTTTTTTAAATAACATTCATAATAACTATATAAAACATTGAATTCTCATAGCTACTTTAATCGAATACCTACACCAAGTTACACATAAAAGAACACTGAAGGTTGAATTGATGTTAAGAAAATCCAAATCACTAACAATAGATATATATACATTAAGACAAGAAGAATGTCCACAAAAGATCAAGACAAGAAGAATGTCCACAAAAGATCCAACTAAAATCCCCTTGTTTTTTATATTTTTGTGTATATTCATAAACAAAATGAAATTAGAGGCAATGTGGAGCACGGATTTACATTTCACTAATTTTGAATGGAGCATCCGCTAACAACATTTGCTATGAACTATTGCAGTTGTAGCATGTAGGATCGATATAATGGTTCGTGTGAGGAAATAGTTAATTCAAGTGGTGATAAAGCCAATCCAGAAAGACAGAAACACTTCATATACCAAAGACAAGGCTTAAATGCTTATGCAGATTCTCAAATCATTTTCGTAGACTACTTCGATGCTTACATGAACATTTCATTGTTCATGAAAAATACTGTAAGCTATGCTTTAGGACCATCTTTCATTATAATAATATGGAAATAAATAGTAACTCTTGTTGTAACATGTAAGTTGATCTCAACCAAATATTAGCATTTAATAAAACTATTATCAATTCAATCTCATAAATTATTTGAGTTAAGGATCTATCATGAAATCTATAGAGATCAAACTTATCCATATATAAACAAAAAACATGAAATTTGCAATCTTGCATACTTTCTTCAAACTTAATTTTTATTATTGAAACAATAGTATTATGTTAAGGGCATCCAATTATGATCTAACTACAATTATTTAATAAAATTACCTTTTTCTCCAACTCAACTTGATGAAATTCTTGCAATTTATTTTAGTGGAGGATTATTATGAAAACATGATCTGCAAAACATATCAGTATAAAATAAACATTAAATGATGTACAACTAAAATTCATTCAAAGATTTCAAATTAATATATATGAAATGTAGCAAAAGTGTAGCAATTATTTACCGAGTTTATGGAGGGTGTTATAATTAGACATACATAATAAACATAATGAGTAAACCAAGCATACACATAATGTCAAAGAAGATTTATCTTGGAAACCTTTAAATAGGCTTCTTCACAAGCAATACAATGGGTCACCAAATACCATGGGCCTAAAAGCCCATGAACTTAATGATTGAACCCACTTGATACAAAAGAGATTAGAAAACATAATGACTAGATAAATAAACTAAATAAATGAATAACTTAGCAAATTAAAACAAACCATAACTTGTCTCTAATACCATCTTGTCCACTGCCATCAGTGTCTTCGGTAGGATCCCTCCAGAAAAGCTCGTTTAACCATAGGCGAAGCAACCGTTAGCTTCGCCACCCAACCATAGGCTCATGTTTTCAGTCTTATGGCCTCCCCCGAGCTTTGGGTCGCAGAGCTCACACATAATAATCAAGAAACCCAACTTGGGTTTCCCCCCCACCAAGATTTCCAGCCAAACCCTCAATAGCAGCAAGTCATGAGGTAACTCAAAATTATGATAGTCATCCAGGGTCTGGGTCCTTTACCCATTCCCAATGCCTTCCTTATAAAAGAAAATCTCATGTGTCACATGTCGCTCCATGCATAATTATTTATTTTATTTAAATTCTAAATAAAAACAACTCACCCATCCAAGTCTCATCTTTTATAGGAGATGCACCAACATTCCTAAGTTTTCGCATATTTGTCCCCCAAATATTTCACTTAACTCCTAGATATGTGGTGTAGGTGGGGTTGACTAGGCGTCCATGCCTAGGATTCCATTTTGCTCCTAAATACATATTTATAATATTTTTAAATAATCAGAAATATCCTTTCATGTGCAAATTCCTAAATAACACTTAATATTATTTAAATGCCAAAGTAATCATTTATGTGCAAATGCCTAAAGTACTCAAATGCATTTCTAAGTAATGTTCTAGGTGCAAACTTATATATTTTTATGTAGTTAAGTTTAACAATCATTTTTACTAGGATCCTGGAGCCACGCCATTGGGCCTCCCCATTCTTTAATTCATTTCCCTGACATGGCACCACTCCGTTGGGTCCATTCATCAATCGTTTCCATTTCTCGGCAAGGTACCACATTGTCGGGTCCTTGCGTCCACTCTTTCCATTCTATGCAGGGTACCACATCGTCGAGCCCTTATGCCGCCATCCTTTCATTTTGACTTGCAGGAACTTCATGTAGGGATTTCAGGAGCTGTTACCTTCTATCCTCCATCTACACGCTATTAGGGACTAATGGCGCTGAGGAGTGAGTCCGTTATCACTGCGCGCCCCCCAGATCGTACGTGACCAGCTCTGTCGTGGCCCACCTCATATGCCCTCACACTTTCCTCTTGAGCAAGTGGATCAGTGCTTATCTGCTCATGCATGGTATTCCGTCGGAAGTCGACATCGTCGTCGCTCTCCCCGTGTGTAATTTATCCGTACTCTACAACCCTCAATTCCCTTGTGTGTTCGTCAGTGAGCCGTTTCACCTGTCACTACACACATTTCTCAAAACACCTATTAATAGTCCTGCCCTCATTAATCATAGTTCATTCCATAATCAATCATACAGCTAGTCGTTTAAGCATCATTCACATGTAATTTTTTCATAATCAAAATTAATCGTTAAACAACATGTAATCATTCATTTACATCAACTATCCAAATACACATATATCATTAATTAATTGATTCACAATCAGTCGTAGTCATGAATATACTCAATATAACATTAAAGGATTATTTTATTAATGTTTCAAACAGTTGGGTCACTCAGCAGGTGCCTTCAATGTCTACAGTAGTCTAGGAGAACTACATTAGTAGTCTAGGGGCACTACATACACCCCTACTTATTTAGAACTTCGTCCTGAAGTTCAGAATAAATGCAGAAAGCTATGACGCATCACAGTTGCATCCTCCCAAGTGACAGAGCTAGGATTGTAACTATCCTATTGTACTTTGACTTGATCAATCAAGGCTAAGCATTTAAGAAAGATCTAATAAATCAATTATCGCACTCCACACATATAATTTAATTCATTAATTCATTTATCAACTATAGTCATGCACATCATCAAGTGATTCTCCCTTATTAAGACACATCCTAACTCGAACGACCACTTCATTGAATTCTAATATGCTGGGTCACTTGATAGGTGCCCTTAAAGTCCATAGTCATTTTAGGGGCATTACATACACCCCCTCTTGTATAGAACTTCGTCCCGAAGTTTAAAATTTTTGTTCTCGTACTTACGACTCTAGGCTTAACTTTTAATTTCCTATTCTCATCTTCTTGCCATTCTCTTCTATTTTTCTCCAACAATCAAGGCTTTAAGCATTAGTGACTCTAATCGTAAGTTTTTTTTTTCATCCAACATGGTTCCAATACATCCTTATGAACTCAATCATAACAAGCATATTGTAAATCCAATAATGCCTTCATAATTGTCAACACCAACCTAGATCTGCGAAGGTCTACAATATCCAAACTTAATTACAAGCTATACCGCATCAATAGCCACCCATTAGTTAGTAAATCACCATCAAGCAAGACTCCAAATATATTTGGTCGTCATTCCCTCCAAGACGAGAAGGTAAACATCATAACATATTCTGTCAATCAAAGATGGATAAGACATGGTCACATTTTTAACAAATCAAGAGAGAGAGACCCTCAAATATTTCAAAACCAATTTCCATAAGGTTACTTCCAAAACCCCTAAATGTTGGTTCTCAAATCGATAGGATTCCTAGGGTCGGAACTTAGTGACTTATTCGACCATATAATCTAGTCCTTTCATCATGTTCAGGTCAATGATCTTATCAAGAACTCTCATCCTTTCGCCATTTCTGTTATCATAGAACCTCTTCAATAGACTCTTCAAGGTGCACGAGATGTGTTTTCTTAACCTCATTGAGTTCCATTTTTTCTAAAGATAACTAACTCCTTAAAATATAACATATATATCTTTTTTTATAACAAACAATTCTTTTAAAATATATATATATATAAACTCATATATCTCCTTATCTCATACCATAAATAACACTTTCTATGTAATTATATAATAACATATATTATACATATTTTCAACAAATAAATATATATAATTCTTCTCTTTTCTTTTTTTGAATCCTCAGATAAAAACTTACAATTACCACACCTTCATTCTAACTCATAATGTAAATTCTCTGACATATATGATTAGTCGATTCCTTCCATAAACATAATTTCATTCTATTATATAATTTTACATGCATAATACAAAGTTATTAAAACATATTATATAAACGCTGATACTTTTTCACAATCATACTCATAACTTAAATCATAATATTTGTAAACCTTTTTAAGTAATACATTATCCCTTCACCCAAATCATGTCATCACCTAGTGAAATATAAAATAAAATATTACATCCTCATTCCACTAATTCTTACAATCACATAAATACATAAAATTTAGAATAATAACCAATCTTCCCATCCATGCTAAGAGGGTTATGACATATAACAAGAAGTAACTTTTCTTGTACTTCTAATTATTCCATAAATGTAGTAAAGCTTTATACTTCCATACCAAGCAATGCTATTTCATAAATAAATTGTTAATTAAAAAGGAATGATAATATCTATCAATTAATTCCTACCATTACATAACCTTACATTATAAATATAATTGTATTATACCTTATATATTCCTTAACTTTTGCTTATATTTCCATTCGCATATGATAAAGAAAGAAACTTTAGAATAAGGTCATAACGTAGACTATATTTTTCCCAGTACATCTCAATTGAAAATTGTATAAAAGTGATGTGTCCTTCTTTCTTTCTTTTTTTAATACAAAATCATTTAAATTCTATCTTGGCATGCCTCCCACTTGGCTTTATGGGTATTAACCTTACTTATCTCTTCAAGATATTTCATATACTATAACATAACTTATTGTTTAGGAGTATTACTCATATTGTAAGCTTATCTTCCAGATGTATTCGACGGGAAATTAACTATAACCTAAGTTGATTCCATAAATTGCGTTATAGTAAATTTACAACGTACAGTAAACCATTTTTCAACTACTAGATCTACGACTCGGTTATAAATTTATTAAATGGATCGTTTTTGTTAGAGATATAACCATCATAAACTGGAAGTGAACAATCAAATGGTTCAAAGCATTGTGAATATAAACGATAAAACTGTGAATACCTCAAATCTATCTATACTTAACTAATATGTCTGTAATGCATCCCTCCTATTTAAACTTCATAACAACATCTTTTATAATATGAATTATTTAATTTCTTCATAATTTAAGTTTCCTAATATCTAATCTCTTCAAGCATAAGCTACTATAACCTTCCTTACCTTTAAATAAAAAAAATTAGTTTAAAATCTATAAGGGAATCTTTTCATTCAACAAGTATATAATTATGTAATAATTTAATACTCAACTTCATCTCAATAGCATATAAGTACATGTATAACTTTAATTCGACATTTGTATTTATATTTTATCCTTTCGACAATTATTAAAGACATAATTTGTTTGCTTTTATTAAACGATCACATGCGTATGGAGTTGTATTCAGTAAATGTAATTACTTAACTCGAGTAATCAGTGGGATTTAGTGGTCTTCAATCATTAAGTTAATGAACCATCTTAAACCCGTATCTATCAAGCACTGAGAGGGATCCAATTTCTTGAGGTGTATTTCTTTTTTAAAATTTAAACTCAAGAAATTTGATCTCTCTTGATTTATAGATCCGGATTTAAGTTTTAAGTTTTTATTTTATAAATGAACATCTATTTTTTAATTACTTTTCATAATATTGTATTTTATGAACCAAGATGGATTTTTTTTAGATACTTTCCATAATTTTTTTATTTTATGAGCGGACATGAATTTTTTTAATTAAAAAAATTACTTTTTAAGTTTTATTAGATGTAAGGCTACATGTAACGCTACATACACATTACAACATCTCCCCCATATTGGGATGTAGAGCATCTAGTTTCACTTGGTGCAAAAATAAAAATGCACTTCAGAATGAGGATTGAAATTAAAATTTACACATGTTTAAATTTATGAAGTGACGGTATTTTAACGTCTAAAATAGAAAATAACCGCTATTTACAAGCCAAATTTCAACCTTGGTGTCGATCATCAATCATTTATGAAGAGATAGATAAGATGCCATATTATATTATTAAGTCAAATTAATAATTATATGATTCTATTATTTTACAAGATAAATCGTATTATATATTTTTTAAATAATTGGTTTTGAAAAATATTACCACTACAATGATTAACCTTTGAAAAACTCTTAATTATATGATGCCAAAGCTTTAACTTTAAACCACTCCATTAACCTCTAAAAAACTCTTAATTATATGATGTCAAAACTTTTTAAAACATTTCCATTTATAATGATAATTCGTAAGGAAAAACAAATTTCATTTGTATTAGAAAATTAATTTTATTTATTTATAATAGTGGATACCAAAAATCTAACCATGTTAAGGGTTGGTGCGATCCCCTAGTGCTTTTGCCGCCTTAGATACCCATAGTTCATGGTTTCTTATCCAAAGACAAACCTTGCAAGTAAGGGGTACCACTTACCAACTATATATATATATATATTAAAGCTTATAAAATTTAGAAGATTAAAAGTTTTTTTCAATTTTAATTAGTTCAAAAAAAAAATTAACATTGCTAAAATAAGAGGAAATTTTCATGACTTTATAGTGAAACATGGCACTAGACAATTCTTAAAATGTCATGGGATGAAAGAATTTGTCATCTTTGTGACACAAAGAGGGTTGAAGATAAAAATCACTGTCATAAAATGTCTTGCCTATAAACACATTAGAGTCCAATTTCAAAATATTGGTTACATTAGTGACCTTCCTAACCTTTAAAATCATCACAATTATGGTGATTTATCAATTCTTTTCTTAAATATTTTTGGGCATAGAAATAAAATTCTAAAGAAAACCAATGAACTTTTTATCGTTGTAAAGTCCAACGAAAGTTGGTCTCGGTGAACTTTGATAACTATCATCAACATCATCATATAATTGTTTCAAAATATTTATAAAACTTTGATTTATTGGTAAAATGCTAAATTGTTTTTTTGGTTGTTAGAAATCTTATTTTAAGAATTAACATACACACATATTAACAAAAAGTTGTAGATAAATTGGTTAACGCCAAAATACAAAATTGATATTTTTCAATTAAATAAATTCTTAAAATTATATAGAACAAGTTTAAAATTAAATCCTTAAGATCTATACAATTTCTTCATAGGTATGCTAGTATAACCTTATAAAAGATGTCTAATATCAAAATTGATTTACATAACATAAGATAAAAAGATACTATGGAAAATCATGCTTGTTGTATGCTTTGTCTTGCATAATGGTGGTAGACTAATTTTATTTCTTGTCTACCTCCATGTCCTTGTACATTTACATTTGATAAATTGCTTCTTGTTCTTTAAATTTTCTATGGGTAGAGAGCCCTTGGACATTCTTGGATTGGATGTTGTTAAGTGAGAGCCTTTATTAAGATTACATATCATATTTATGAGCATAGAAGTTTCCATCTCTTGGAATTTGCCTCTTCTATTGAACCAAAGTTTTCATAATCAAACCAGCTTCAATGGTGCATAAATTTTTATTTTCATGAAAGTGACTAAGAAAATGGAAGTTTCATTACTGTTGACTAGATATTCATATCTCATGAGAACCCTATAACTGTCGTATATGACCCTTTGAGAATTTCCATTGTAGTTGGGACAATCCATAGCCTAAAGATGATAGGGAGAATCGACCAATAGTTTAATAACAAGTGCACTACAAGTACAAACAAAGCACTATGTATGGTAAGGGCCTCACTACCAAAACTATTTCTAAAAATTAAAAATAGAAGAGATGGTAATTGATGAACCAGGAGGGACCCAAAAAGGTGGAGATGCCCATTGAATCCATAAGCACTGGAGCCTTCATAAACTATATTTTTTTTCCTCCATGTTATAAAGGTTGAGAATCAACCAATATACTAGAAATGAGGAGAGACCCATAAAGGGTAGTGAACCAAAATTTTGACATGAAATAACAATTATCACTACCAAAGGGCTAGTTCACATGACAAACCTAAACCCACATACCTAGAATGGAGATAGAGTGGAGATTGTTAATAGGGTTCCACCAAGCCTAAGGTTAGCCACCAAAATTCACACCTAGGTTCATACTTAACCATTGTTTGCATGATAACCCACTTCATGATTAAGATCCCTTAAGGAATGGTAGAATTGAATGTCTTTGTAACTGCCTCTCTTTTAATTGATTCTGGCTAGGAAATGGGCTAGAGTTCCCTCAATTGAGGTTTTATGAAGTGTGCATGTGATTTATAATTATAGTAGTCACCATAGCGAGGTTTCCGTAATTGAATGAGAAGTATTAAACCTTGTACTAGAGCATATGCTTTTACTTATTTACTTGTGTCTTTTCCAAGACCTCACTCTCCCATCGTTTGTCGAGATTGAGTATGATTATCATTTTTTAAATTTAAGTTATATAATAATTAAATATATAAAGATATGAAAATGACTATATTTATTAAAATCATAATCATATATATATATATATATAATAGAATTTTTTTATAATTTTAAACAAGATAAAATTTAAAGGTTTATTATTTATTAAAATCATAATCATATATATAATAGAATTTTTTTATAATTTTAAACAAGATAAAATTTAAAGGTTTATAATTTTCTCAAAGTACAAAAACTTTGAGGAATCTTACTAATTTTTAATTTCCAAACATAAAAATTTGGCAAATCATTTAAAAAAAATGAAAATTCAAAAAAAAAAAAAAACATATAAAATTGGTTATTTATTAAATTTTTTCCACCTTTTTTTTCTCCTTTATATTTTTAATATAGTTATTAAAAATTAAGTAAAATCTAATTTTATAATTTCAATGTATTGAATATAACATATAAAATAAAAATATATAATGAATATAACTTATTTACAAATTAAATATATAGTGAATACATTTTGAGTGGGCCTAATAATTAAGAATATAATATTTTAAATGGGTTAATACATTTTAAGTATATAACATAGAATATTTTTGTACAATTTTATACAAAGTAACCATAATAAAACTTGAAGAATATATATTGAATATAATGTATAAAATATATATAAAAATTAAATATATAATGAATATACTTATTTATAAATTAAATATATAGTGAATGTGTCTAACAGTTAAGAACATGTGTTTCTTCTTAAAAATCACATATTCAATTTCAAAAATAATGTTGAATGATATGTAAAAAAATTAGAATCACATATATTAGCTATGAAAATTGCATAACTTTGGTGTCGGGTATATTTGAGGGTGCTAAATTTATTTATGGATTCAAAAGCATAATTTTAACACTTCCAAAATTGGATTTTACCAAAACAAATTACAAGATTCCAACAAAAAAACAGACGGAAAAGTAAAGAACTTAGAAATTTTCAAATTGTAATAATATGATAATATTTCAATACTGAATATATAGGACTATAAACTCTATGTTGACCAATTTGATCGTGGATATCCAAGTTAATTAAGATATAGACTAATATTAAAATGAAATAATAATAATAATATATAAAAAAAAATACATAATAACATATTTGATTGCATGACAGCACCATTAAAATATTTGCATAAACTATAATAATATATTATATATTTCCATCCTGTTTACAAACATCAAAACACATTATTATTAATAACATAAGAAAAAGGGCACAATAGATAGAAATATCAGTTTGACAGTGTAGAATGTGAATTACAGTCTTGGGAATTCTCATATAAAAATCTATGACAATTTGTTCTAACAGTATCGCACTTTAACCGAACTTGGAACGAATCTGCTGAAAATGAAACAGGGTATACATATGTAGCAAACACATCTCTTGAATCAATGAAGTGGAAACATGTGCTTTGAAATGCCTTTTTCATTCTTAGAACAAATATCTTTTGAAAATAGAGTTACATAGTTTACATAGAATACTTGGTATGGTGAACAGAAAATCAGAACAATAGACTTTGATGGCAAGGCAATCAACCTTGTATTTAATTTGGCTGTAGTGGTATCCTTCATTGCTTGATGGAAATAGATGGATCCTTTTAGGATCTTTGATTGATAGGAACAATCTCTAGTGGTCATGTATTGCACTAAGGCATTTTTTTTACAATATGGCAAGTCAACTGACAGTGGGGAACATGAAAGTAAACACTCTTGAAATGGAAGGGTAGCTGCTTCCATAGAAAGGTGGCAGCTGTTATAGCTAGATATCTTTCTAGGTCTTGTTTTGTGATATATCTTGGGGCTTTGTAGTTTTGAAACAGATGAGTAACAGTTGAGTAGTGACTTGGGAGCAATACTTGATGCTCTTTGCTTGGAACCTAGGCCTTGTTAGTAACCTGGTAACAATGTACAATTTATGTATTTTATATATTCTATATTGTGTTACAAAATATGCTCTGCTTGGAAACATATTCATATTTATGATTTGAGAATGCAGAATGAAAGAAAAAAACATATGCATAATTGAAGAAACTAAGAACAATATGGGTGTGTGCATAGGAACTACAACACCCTTTGACTCTATTGTAGTGGCAGCTCAATAGAAGTTCAAGCACTTGTGGTTGTTGCAGCAAATATAAAGCTAATGCATATATGGTTTTTTTTATCTCGGTAAAGCTGCAAATGTGGGAAAACAACTTGATCTAGATGATAGAAAGTTCTAAGAAGCAGGTTTAAATGAAGTTGGAACGATTAAAGAGTATCTTGGTAAAAATAATTTGTGGTGCAGAAAAGAAGATGTGAAAAATAAATTTGAACCAAACAGGACAAAAGGAACATAACCAACAAGGAATTTCAACAGGGGGTCAGTAGCACGAATAGGTTATTGCAGAACCAGGAAACAAGAAAATTCTGAGAAATAAAAGATCAACTTTTCAAAAGTGGCAACTTTTGTAGGAGACAAAATGTATTGCAGTGCAAGTATATTTTCCCAAGTTAGTAGAAACATATATTGGTAAACACAAGGAACTGAATATATATCAATCAACCACGATTGCATGTGAAACAAGTAAACAAATCACATACATGATTAAATTCTAAACAACAAATATGAGTTTGGTTTGAGAGGAAAACCTTGTTTTTTAATACAAAACAAAAAGCTTTGGTTCTTGAAGAGGACCGTTGCTTCGTAAATTGATAGGGATTCGAATAAGTGAGCTGATGTCACAATAACAATAGCAAACAACAATACAATGACAAAGGCTTGACCCATTGAATTTTATAAAGGATTATGAGGAAAGCCGGTGGTGCATTGGTGTCTGAGCACATTTAAGCATTCTTGCATTGAAATCTGTTCTTGTATTTGCAGAAGAAACAATGTACAACAGGTCCAATCCGTCAACTTTTGGTCTGCATCAATAGGAAAAGATCTGTACGACTCAAGCGATATTCATAACTTCGTCATGGATTAACCCAAGGAAATAAATGTTGATGTGGGAAGCCTTATAGAAGGTTGTTCCATGTCCAATCCGTAATTGAATGCTCAAGTTTAGAAAAAGAAAATTTATACATGGTAAGCTTTTGCCATGAAGAGATGGATCGAAGCCTTACACTGGGAATATGATTATTTTTTAAAACTAAATGCATAGAAAAAATATTTGGTCTACAGGAGATGGATGATTCAATCGAAGAAATGCAGAGGCCCATCTCAGAAAACCAAAACAAAACTGCATTTTTTTGTGCAGGGGGGGTTTGTTCATTCGATCGCCGGATCGAATCACATGCCCAGAGGAACTCGCCCATTTTTTTCGCAAAGGCGGACATATTCAATCAACTCTTCTGCAAAAGGGAAGATGAACCTTTCCTTATTCTCTAATGAGTTGTTTCTCTTAAGTTACGTAAAATCGCCTGCAGGCTCGGAAAAATTCGCTTATCTTTTCCACAAAAGCGGATAAAACTCGGCTAAATTTTTTGCTTTACGCTTTCGCGCCTGTCCATGATGGGAAAACTTGAATTCTCTTTCCGCAAAGGCGGAAAAAATTGAATTCTCTTTCTATAGATGAACCTTTCCTTCTTCTCTAATGAATTATTTCGCTTAAGTTACGTAAAATCGCCTGCACGCTTGGAAAAATTCGCTTATCTTTTCCACAAAAGTGGATAAAACTCGGATAAATTTCCCGCTTTACACTTTCGTGCCTCTCCACGGCAAGAAAACTTGAATTTTCTTTCCGCAAAGGCGGGCAAGTCTGCGTATCTTTTCCGCAATGGTGGAACCATTTGGCTAAATTTCCCACCTTATGCTTTCGCGCTTGTCCTCAGCGGGAAAATTTGGGTTCTCTTTCTGCAAAGGTGGGCAAGCCCAGGTATCTTTTCCGTAATGGCAGGAAACTCCACGTGTCTTTCCCGCAACGGCGGAATCATTTGGCCATCGATTCCTCGCCCTTCCGTTTCATGTTTTCGCAAAGGCGGGCAAGTCCGTGTATCTTTTCCGCAACGATGGGAAAGTCCGCGTATCTTTTCCGCAACGGCATGCAAGTCGGGAGGTTTTCTGGATGTGAACGCACAAGATGTGCAGGCCTACATCATAGGAGAGCACGACGACAGGTCCGTGGCTCTCTAGTCAAGCATCAGTGTGGCTAACAAAAGACCTCGATGCCAGAGCAAGCTAGCAGAGGGAACCAGGAAAAACCCGGAGAAGACTAAATCGACGGCCGGTTCGCGAGCAGTTTATCCAACGGACCGGGAGCAACCTCCACGTGGCAGGATTCCATTTGCTCCATGAGCGAGGAATCTAGCCAACGTGGAGGTTATGGACCTTCGTGGTGAAATGCCTACAGCATAATTAATAATAATAATAATAAATAAATAAAGAATAAAGTAAGAAGTAAATTTAATATGTAAGAAGATAAAGTAGGAAATCAAATCTTGTAGTCTTAAAGAGAATTTCCATACAAATCTCTTTTAACTTTAGGTTTATATAAATAAAAAACAAATGAGTTATATATTTTTAGATATTTAAAAGATTATGTATTAAGATAGATCAAATATCTTAATATTTTGTCTAAGGTTTGTCTTAATTTAGGATTTACTAAGTGTTTAGAGAAATCAATGTTTTTGAGTTCAAATCTTGTGCTTTATAAAAGTTTTGCATCTTAAAGGATTTGATGAATTAAGATGAATTTATACTAATTTTATATGTAAATTTATGGTTTAATGATGATTCAATTCCTAGATGTCATAGTAAGAAGTATCCAAGTTTCATTAATTTTATTAATTTTTTTAGTTTTTATTAATTGAAATATATATTTATCTTTGTTTTTGAGCTTTAGCTTATAATAGACATTATAAAAAATTTATTTACTCAATATTTTATTATTTTAAAGTGTCACTTCTCACCTATATATTGAGCATGGAATTAGACTTCTCCCTCATACTATGCTATAGAAACACGCCTCTTGAAGCAATTAGTTAATGTATAATATCATGTAACACATTCATTATGATGATGATGATTGTTATTGTTCAATTTTAGTTTGTAAGAATTTACTAGAAAATATAAGGTATTAATGGGTTTGCTTTAAATTCTTATTTCTATGGAAGGTAGGTATTATTACAAACATTTGGAAATTGAGATCAAATGTGGGCAAGTTAAGCTAATGACCTTTTTATAGTATTTTAATTTTGTCTTTCATAAAATGTCTAATCACTAATGTTGTCAAAAAAAAATTGCCTTAACTACATTTTGTTATAACATTTGAAATGATTTAGATTTTAGAATTGGTTAAATACATTTTGTTATAATGTTTGAAATGATTTAGATTTTAGAATTGTTAAATACATTTTGTTATAATGTTTGAAATGATTTAGATTTTAGAATTCGTTAAATACATTTTGTTATAATGTTTGAAATGATTTAGATTTTAGAATTCGTTAAATACATTTTGTTATAATGTTTGAAATGATTTAGATTTTAGAATTCGTTCTCTCTAAAGGTTTATGAATAGTTATTATTTAGTCCATATGGCGAGCTGCAACAATCTGCTACATGGAAACCTACAACAAAAGGTGGTCGAGCATGAAGTGGCATGCTTATGCCATATTGTGCTGCGGTTTGAATTTTGCTCCAAAACTAAACCGACTCCAGGAAATGATGGTAGAAATGACAACCAAGTGGGAGCTGGATGTGTGGAGGACTCTGTGGTATCTTTAAATGGTAATTATTGTTAGGTTGTCGATGGGAAAGCCAAGCACTAGGAATGATGACCCACATTGGCCATTTTTTCATCGCGACCTCCTTCACCAATCTCTAGTAGCATTCAGAACGCATGAAGGAAACAATCTTCATTGTTGGTATTGCAAGGTTGGTTGAACTGCGGAGTTGGAAACTTGAATTTGGAAAAGTGGTGGTTTGCTACCATTACCATTTGCACCATGGTGAAGGCGAATAGGGGAAGAAGAGATGGGAAGCAAGCGACCTATATGCCTTGCATTAAGGGAGAAGTTGGAAAGGCGAAGCAATAATACTTTCAGGAGGTACCAAGGGCCACCAAGCAATATTTGGAGCAGTTGAAGTAGGATATTGGACGAGTGAAGGATGAATCGGAGGCTGAAGAGGCTCGGATGGAATGGGTGGTGAAAATTTTGGACGTTGGCTCATCTTACTCGAGTGAGACAAAATAGAGAAAAATGACTCTCCTATACTGGAAAATGACGATGTTATTGGGGATGGCTCTAACAGAGTGATTCGAAATGGATCAATATATAATATGTCACCTACTTGGATATTTCGGGGGTCAATAGATTAGATGAATTAGTTTGTAGGCCCATTTTAGGGGCACATATCACTATTTATATTTGAGGTCAAAAACTCTCTAAAAAATTCCAAGGCCATTTTGAGGGCTTAAATGACTTTTTTTGCTCAAACCTAACTCTGGACCAATATTCCATATTACACACTGAGACCTTTCCAACGGTCCAAAAATTGCCTCAAACTGAGTCTGTATGAAGAAGTTATGCATCCTAAAAGTTGGCCCATCTAGTTGACCACCATGGTATCGAGTGGATTCCACATCGGCTCTCATTTTTCACACGCCTAGAGCTAGTCACGTGTGGATCTTCAAGAACATTCTAGAAGGACCAAAATGTTAACCCTAATCAAGAGTTGAGGCTTGCAAAAAACCCCTAAAAATAACCCTAGATGACTATTGAGCTATGTTAAATATCAGGCCACTAGGAGAAGAAGGGGGTTCCCTTCTTTTGATGTATTGTGTTGTTCCATACCTAAGAAAACAACATGGGGGTGGATATTCGAGAAGAAAATAGGAGATAGGAGATCCTATAGTAGCCATTCTGGTCGCAGAGTCATAGGTAACTCCATAGAGAGTACCATTTCCTTTGTATTTGCATTTTGATATAAAGAGCAAGGAATAGTCCTCATTTGTGGCTAGGTTTTTCCCCATAGTGGGTTTTCCTCACTGGTTTTCCTAGGATATATCTTGTGTTGCTATGTGTATTGTGTACTTATTTGCTCTAGTTTCGTCTTTAAGTTCCATTATATTCAGTATTTATGGAATTAAACTAACACAATGAACTAAGTTGTAAGATTCATTGTGACGAACTGATTCAATGGAATATCCATGATAGTTTACGAATCATAGAGACCATGGATAGAGAAGCGTGAGATTAGGACCTGGTTGCGGAAGAATCTTCTTGGACCAAGAACTAGATACAAAGGCTTCACTCCACTCCCAACAACATATTGGAAGCTATCAAGGAGTTGGCTAAGAGAATCAACATTTTGGCCCAGATGACCACATGCAAAGTGTTTGGGCCCAAGCCTACAGAAGGACCATCCCGAAGCCAGCATCACGCATCGACCACACACATGGCCACCATCTCCAACGGCGCCTAGCTCTTAGGTTTCCATACTCCACTGTGTTTTGTTTTCTCTATTTTAGATTATCCTTGGATTATATCGGTTATGGGAGGTCTATTGTATAGCAGTATTAGCTTTGTCTATTTTAACACTTATGAATTTGGATTTTACCAAAAATAATTTACAAGGTTCCAACAAAAAAAATAGACTGAAAAGTAAAGAGCGTAGAAATTTTCAAATTGTAATAATATGATAAAATTTCCAATAATGAGTATATTATGAATATAAACTCTATGTTGACATGTTTGATCTTGGATATCCAGGTTAATTCAAATATAGACTAATATTAAAATGCAATAATAATAATATATTAAAAAATTACATTGTAACATATATTTGAATGCATGACAGCGCCATTGAAACATTTAGAGAGTGGCCACCTCTGGAGTGAATTAATTTAGCATATGATCATTTGTTCTGAGAGTAATATAATATGCTCACAGCATCTGACAAATATTCTAAGTATAAGCTGATATGATAGATAAATTGAAGTTAACACACATTGACCATGCACTAAAGATAACATATAAAGATAAATGCATAGAGAAAAAGAGAATTCGAATTGATCATGAGATGACTAAGTGAACTTGAATTTTCAAGCTTCAATTAAAGCCACAATGTATGCCTCAGTTAATTAAAGAACTCACTGTGGTCACTACAAGTAAATCAATTGGCATGATTTCAGTTAACTAAGTGTTGATAAAGAAGTACTAGTTAACTAAAGTGTGTTCACTTTAGTTAAACGAAAAGATGACACTTAAGTTAACCAAAAGACGACACTTCATTAAATCAAGGGATAAATTGAATTGATGACTACAGTGATGTTATCAAGAAAGAATCAGTTAAGAGATTTAACTAAGTGATAACAAATAAGATCTAGTTAAATAAGTGTTATGGCATGATGACACTTATGCTAAACTAAAAGATGGCACTTGAGTTGAAACACTTGCATGATGAAACTTAAGTTTTCCACCTAACTAAGTGGGAAAGCTTTCAGTTAAGAGGCGAGTTCATCCTAAGAGACAGTTCAGTGAAATAATGCACTACATGAGAAGTGGGGTGCACTTCTTCATGCAAGAGTGATATATCTAGATGGAGGGCGAGTTCATCCTAAAGTTAGAAGATACAAATAAAAGCTGATGCATGAGAAGAATGTATAAATATGTTATAATGGATTGATGAATTCAATGTGAAGTGAATTGTCTTCTCCCTTGAAGGCAAGATGCTTCTCTTTGTGCAGGATATTATTCTTGCTTGTTATTAATGTGTTGGGCACATGGCAAGTTTATGCAGTTGATCTCTATTCTCTATTGCTCAGTATTCTATCTTATCTAGCACCTGGGGTGCCGAAAGCAATTTGCTATTTTGTAAAAGACATTCTCTGTTATATATCATAATTATACTATGAATATTTGTTGGGATTTTTCATCCTCATTGTTTTGAGGGTTTTCCCTAGGTATATCTTGTGCTATGGTTGAATGTTTCATGTGATTGAATAGTTCATTGATTCAAGTATATAGTATTTCCACACTTAAAGTTTTAAAGTACAAATCTCATCATATTTGCTCAAAAATTAACAGGGGGTAACTCCACATGGTCTGAATATAATAAATTAAAAGAGAATCTTTTGAACTTGGGCATGAAGTTAATCCAATTACCACGATGTGGTCCCTGAATATTCAGTCGGTCCATAATTCATCCACATTGATCTAGTCGACTCCATATGTTGTTGTTACCAGGTCCAAGTCCTATGTATCGCTCAATGATTTATTTAATGCTTGGTCTAGTCATCATTATCATTGGCATAGAGTCGATAGGAGCCTAGGAATAATTAATTGTAATATGCAAGGACTAGGGGGTAAACATCATCACGTGTGACCACTCCATTGGTGTTAACATCTCACCCTTTCTCTTATCTGGTCGAATTTCCCTTGGCTCAGGAAGGTCTTTTGGTTGCTTGACCATTTCACCCTGTTTCTTCATAACTCTTATCTAATGCAATGGGCTTGCAATGTCCCTTAACTCCTATCTCTTGAACCTCTTTTCTCTTTCTATTTTGTAGATATCTATTATTTGTTTATGGTTGGATGGAAATTTATTTCGTTGATGAGGACTTGGCTTATTTATAGGATTCATTCTCCAATTTCTTTGTCGACTAACATCATCCTTCTATTTAGTGCACATGGTTGACGACCACCTCAATGCTGACCTGACTCCTACTAAGAGACTGAGATTGTTTTAGCATCGGGGTTCATTCATTTAGAAAGTATTCCCACCGGTATTCATTGACAAAATTTTCCCAATCTTTTTACTTATGTTCCCAATTTGAGCATGCATCGAGACCCAACAGAGTTCGGGGTTCGACTATATGACCAACTCCTTTTTCAATTAGGAATTTATATAGTAGAGTCAGAATTGTGATGAAGAAGGAATAATGGAATTCATTGTAAAATATGGCTTGGATTTCGTCGATCAAGGTCCTTTCTTCAATGGTTCATTCCTCATAGTAGTCTTCACTTATCTTCTCAAGACAATCATATAGGTTCGTCCTTCCTCCTTTATAAATATTATGCATTAACAATTTTTCATTTTGAGGGTCAATTTTTCTCATGAATTTAGTCAACTAATTTCTTTATTTCTTGAGGTACAACTTCTATGATTTTTCATGTGATTCAGTGAAAAAAATTTCTTTGGCCCTGACAATGGTCAACTTGTTCCTTCTATCATAATTATGGATGTAATTTGCTATCCTTCGATCCCACCATTCTCTAATTTCTTCCTCACTTACTATTTATGCATACTTGGTCATCTTTGTATCCTGATTAGTACTACTGACAACGCAACCAATGCTGTGATCTAAGGGATTACATGAGGTTACTAGTAGCAAAGTAATACATAACAAGACACAAGATACATACATGCATAAAGATAATATAGACAACACAAATAATGGTGGTAGAAGTAATAGGTTGTTTTATATTAACAGACCATCATGCAAAAGAAGTATCTTTTATCTTATGGCTCACTGGCCTAATATATACTGCAGACAAGTAGTTATACCGTTACAAATTTCTAATTATTTGGTTGGTTCACTTAACTGACTTGACTGACTTGAGTCGAATAATCCCTTAGTTGGTCAAGAGGACCTAGTCATCTAGCTGACTAGGCTTCTCCAACAAAATAGGTTTTGTTTTTTATTCCTATGATATATAAATTTGCAACTTTTATGAAGAAAATAATTGGTTAGTTATCAGATTAAGACACAAACCATTTACACCATGCCATATCCTATTAGTGGAGGTGCACAATGGAAAAACAAAGTGGAGCACTTTATTATGCAATTAAAACTTTTAATAAATCATGGTTGGAATTAAAGTGAATGCTATAGGAATAAAAGGTTTATAATCATGAAATCTATTTTAGAATCTCACTAAATTGGATAGAAAGGTGGTATTTTAAACACTTTAAAATTTGAATTCTATCTTGCCACATTTTGTGGATAATTTTTGTTAGAAATATAGTAAAAACTACATAAGAGTTGTTGAAATTGCATATATTAATCCTTAAGATTGCATAATCACGGTGTAAAGGGGATATTTGAGGGTATAACATTCATTTATATATGCATTTAAATATACAATTTAAATAATAAAAACATTAAAGTTTGAACAAAAAATATATAACCAGATTTCGATGATAGAGAAACTTAAAAATCTTCACCATGAATTAAAGTGGACGATGCAATTCAAAAAAACTTAAACCATTGATTTCCAACAAAAAAATAACCCTCTTGTAGTGGTTTCCTTAAGGATATCAAACTTTGATGGTCTCCAGGAATCAACAAAAAGTTGATAGTTGCAATTAGCAAGAAGTCCATTGACTAGTTATTTGCAGTACAACACTTATGAATGCTTGATTTGTCATTGAGGTGTGACTCTTGTAATGAAGCAATAGTCCATTTAGATGTGACTCTCAGTGATAAATAATATGCATTTTCAATGCATATAGTGATCAATAATCATATAATTGCACATCAAATCCAAGTGGGTATTGAGGCCACGTTGACAAATGCAATTTCCAAACACAAATAGAAAATTTCAAAGGGTTATATTATTGAGGGGGGTGGTTAGGTCCCATATAATTTTTTAAGATTGATAGTACACTAAGTGTAATAGGATAAATGAGTTTCACACTTTGATCAAGTGCTCAATTGGATATTGCAAACATTTATGAAACCGTATCTACATTTTATCTCTAAGGTTTGAAGTTAGTACCGTAGAAGTAGTTGTGATGAGTAAAGTCATTAAATTAGCTAAAAATTTGTTTACAAGGTATTATAGTGCAAGAATACATGGAAAATCCAAATACAAAATCATCTAGGAAATTTTATTAAGTCAAATTTCAACAAAATTGCCAAGACTTTACAAGGTTTTATAGCTCAATGAAAGGTCTACCAAGATTTTATAATTATGTGGAATATTCGCCAAAACTTTTACAATATTTTATAATTCTGTGAAAGATTCTACAAGACTTTCACAAGGTTTTATATTTCCGTGAAAATTTGCAACGATTTTACAAGATTATATAATTTGGTGAAAAATTCACTAGATAATTTGACAAAATAACCTTCAAAATTTCCCATGTATCATGGATATTCACTCATTTATTATACATATAAATGTAGGGGGGTTCTTAAATTTTTACTTGTTTAAAATACACCCATGTGGACAATTTAAATGCTAAACACCATTGTGCTTATGTTAACAAAGCATTGGTACAGTTGTATGAATTTTACACACCAATTAAAACACTCCACTATAACCTCCACTCTACAACCTTTGCTAAACTATCCATTACCAATGTTGGAGGTTTCAACTGAGGATTTTTTGAAAGTTTTGTCAAATATTGTAAAACTAAATTCGTTCACAAAAACCTCTATTTGTTTTCCTTGTTCTGTCCTATTTTGTCTTTTCATTCAACTACATTTGAGGAATAGTGTCTCATGTTTTCATTTTCAAATACATGATTTTATTTTTTAGAATACATTTCGTTTTAAATTTACATTTCACATGCTAACTTTAGAGTACTATATTAAGGAATGGGTGGACACTAGTCATGATAGCATAAGCTCTTCACATCATCAACTCTATCTCCTGCCTCATCAATAGCTTTGAACCTTACCTATGCTTATAATCATTAAGACTGCATAAAAACCCATTTTTTGTTTTCGATTCAATTTAGATCAACAATATCAAGATTCAATATTTTGATGTCAAGAGTGGAAGGGTTCTTAGAACCACTCTTGGAATACAAATTTTCAAACCTACAAGGAACTATGTCCACCAATATTTTAAATATCACCTCATTTCCTATCTTGTAAGATTTAGCAATTTTTCATAAGACTTGTATGAAGGAAAAATTTAGTAGTGAAAGGAATTATGTTAAAGAGTGGAAATGTCTATGGAATACAAATTTTCAAACCTACAAGGAACTATGTCCACCAATATTTTAAATATCACCTCATTTCCTATCTTGTAAGATTTAGCAATTTTTCATAAGACTTGTATGAAGGAAAAATTTAGTAGTGAAAGGAATTATGTTAAAGAGTGGAAATGTCTACGAGAGTATATAACATTGTAAAATAATGTGAATACAAAGTTACATAACATTGTAAAATAATGTGAATACAAAGTTACATAACATTGTAACATAATGTGAATAAAAAGTTACAGAAAATACCTTTGAAAACGGAGATGAAAATGTGTCCTTTATATACGATGTCCTTGAAACCTTATTAGAATGTCCATAAACCCTATTATAGTTTGTGTTAATGATTGGGGTTTACATGTTATGGTGGACTCATACCATTTTGTAAAATAATTTTGTGGTTAATATTTTGAATATTAACATACAAAGTTGAGCCTACACGTTCATGCTTGGATGAGCACTCACTTTTTTAAAATTACTTATCGACAGTGTTTTAATGAATTTAGAAGTAAATATATGAATTGAAAATGTGTTATCAAATTCTCCATGCAAAATATTTGTTCAATCAATGTACTAATATTATGGCAATCTAGTTGTGATTATTTATAAAGACTTATATGCAGTGTAGTTGTGTTTTTTTATTATCATTTTATATAGTGTTTTCTCATGACCATGTTTAAAGTAATGTTTCTATAGAAAAAAATATGTAAATGCAATAAAGCTATCATTTATTTGTAAATTGATTTATCAATGTACTAATATTATGGCAATCTAGTTGTGATTATTTATAAACACTTATATGCAGTGTAGTTGTGTTTTTTTATTATCATTTTATATAGTGTTTTCTCATGACCATGTTTAAAGTAATGTTTCTATAGAAAAAAATATGTAAATGCAATAAAGCTATCATTTATTTGTAAATTGATTTAGGCTTTTAATGGGAGTTTCTCAAGCTTAGATATTCAACGCGAAGTTGATTGCAATTTAAATATAATGGGAAGTTTTTCAACTTGAATATTCAATGTTAAGTTGATTTCTTTAAATTATTATTATAGACAAAATTGAGAGTATGTGATCCTTATACTATTATTAATGTCAACTTCAAATCTGCAATACAAAGCCAACTCTATCATTTAAGAAATCAACAAATTAACGTAGATTAATCCTCCAAGAATATCGGTGAAATGCTCCTGTATTAGAATTAGTTTGATGAAGTTTTGATAGATTCTATTATGGAGTACAATCTCTCTCTTATAGAATGAAAAAAAAAAGAAACATGAGAACAATGGTTTGTCCTGTCGAATCCAACATAAGGACCACTATGTGTAATCAAATTATCATAGTCTACCAGAATCGGGACCTGCATAGGAAATATTGCAAAAATGAGTATGTATAGAGATTATCACTCTCTCAAAGATACAGATTTAAGGCATCTCAAGATGAGTTATTTTTATGTAGATGTGTCTCCTCCATTTCTTGATTGAATAAGGCTGATATGTAACCCCTGTAATACAAGGGGGCGGTGCTTCTGACAATGATTTTGTATATTTGGTGTATTCTATATATTTTGTGCCATATTAGTCCTCCAAAGTGCTCTACTTTGGTAATGACATGATTAGAAATGCAGATATTTTTATTTATTTTAATACACAATCTTTATTAAAGATAATGATGCTTAGAGATAATTTCTTTTAACACATAATCTATGCCTTCCATAAAAGACTGCTAATAACTAAATCACTTTGGAAGAATTTCTCATCAAGGCAAAAGATAGGCAAAAGCACTAAAACCTTCCATTAGAAAGAATCAATGTCAAATGCTGAAAAAAGTGTCCCCAGGCCAAGAAGATATCCAATCTAAGGGATGTGCATCTAGAGTGTTGAAAAAAGTAAAGGGGTATTGAGGTAAACTCACAAAATCTGACAGTAATAAATGCAACTTCTAATCAATGACTAATGATGCAGACCTCCCAAGCCTATGGTGAGAACATGGGTTGCTACTAAGCATGGATTTATAATTGGGCATGATCTTTGCCATACCATAACCAAAATCATTGAGCCTTGAAAGAACATTTCAACTGGCATCCAAAGAATTTAAGAACTAGTAACAGAGTGAAAGATAGGCATTGGCATGAAGGAACATATGTAAACGGTAGAAGCACTATTCATATCCAACATCCAGTTACAAAGCCAGAATGTTCATAGCCAAGTTAGAGAAGCTTTACTAACTTGGCAAGTGAACAGTCTAAGCATAAACAGAGTCCTAGAAGGAACGATTCTTTATCTCTTTCATAACATCTAGTTACATATCTGCATTCTTCACTCATATGAAATTATATGCAACACATACAAGGATATAGAGAATGAATCTAAGATATACCTGTTTAGGATATAGAGAATGAATCTAAGATATACCTGTTTAGGATATAGAGAATGAATCTAAGATATACCTGTTTATGATTAAGAGCAAGAAAAAATAATGGAAATCTTCTGCTCTGACAACTGAGCTGCTACAAGTGCTATTGCTGGGGAAGGTACATGACACATGCCTAAGCCCTTTAGTTTTCTTTCCATAGACAATCAGGGCATGGAAGCATATTTCCAGCTTTTGTGCGTATCCATTTTCAAGCGTAAGACCCGAAGAGATATTATAAGCTCTGGTTTAGTTAGATCTTTTTTCATCTTTGAAAGAAAATATGTTGTTGAATTAAGAATTCCAACAGTTAAAATACAGGCAAATAACCCTGGGAAAATGTTGCCATATTGCATTTTCTAGCAGAATTTAATTAGTATTCTTTGCATAATCAAGCATAGCCAAGTTAAGATATTATTCAAAGGTGGAAAGGAAAGGGTACAGGTTGTTTACTTCATTGTATTGTTTCCATTCATACATATGTTTTGAGGAAACCAAGTTATTAACATCGCATTACAACTCTGAAAGCTGCCTGTCGGCTAGTAAAATTTAATGACCATTATTTGCATCATGAAGCTAAGAAAATTTTAGATATTATTCAAAGTTAGAATGGAAAGGGAACATGGTGCTCACTTCATTGTATTTTTTCCATGAAGAGACATATCTTTTGACGAAACCAAGTTTTTCATTTAGGAAAGGTTACTTGCACCTTTTAACAAAAGAATGAAGAGACATATCTTTTGACGAAACCAAGTTTTTCATTTAGGAAAGGTTACTTGCACCTTTTAACAAAAGAATAATTCATGTAAGTTGTGGATTAAATTCTAGAACTGTAAGCATTCTAAATACATTAGTATTCTACAAATTCATATATTTGCCGCAATGTAGTATAGTCTTACTTCTATTCATATGTATTGCACATTCAAGTAAAAACTACCAAAATCTGCACATAAATTGAATGTATGACAATGTTTTAATATTAGAAGTCCTGCACATAAATTGAATGTATGACGTTGTTTTAATATGAGAAGTCAATCTAGAATGTGTAGCATGCCGCATATATGTTGTGATCTATAGTTCCTGCCATAGGCAAAGACTATATATTCTGTCTTTTCCTATTAGTTGAACATTATATTTACCAAAGTAAGCAAAGTGTGATCTATAGTCCCTGCCGTAGGCAAAGACTATATGTTCTGTATTTTCCTATTAGTTGAACATTATATTTACCAAAGTAAACAAAGATAATATAATTTTCCAACTTGTTTTATTACTTATTTTCTAAATTTCTATTGGATAATAACTATTGATGGGATATTTTTTATCATTGTTTCGGATTAGTTAAAATTCGAAAGAAAAAAAAAATACAAGACATTGTATTACATACCAACTACATGTAAATATTTCAATGATTTGACATGGTCTGCGATTTGCAGCAAGCATTTAAAACCAATCTGACATCTTATTAATTTGCCATCTCATTCTTAGTTGTCATTGAGTTTTTTTAGACATTAATTTGCAATCTCATTCTTAGTTGTCATTGAGTTTTTTTAGACACGAAATTATCTCACGGGTTTAGGTGTAGACAGGGTAGCATGCCACACTTCTTATTTAAAACCAATCTGACATCTGATTCTATTGAATCTCACTTAAGTAGGATAGTGTGCCACACTCCTTGGTTGTGTTCTGGAACCTTCATTGCTTGCTAATGTTCTCATCGAAGCTATCACATCTTAATATTAATAATAACCAATTCTTCCATTTTTATATGTAAATTATTCATTTTATTATGTATAGAATATCATTTTACAAATTAGATAGCAATTTTTTTAAGACGTACATAAATATAAATAATTGCTAAATACATTAATTAATATTAACTTAAAAAAATTATAATATTAATTTTTTTTATTATATATAATATTAATTTATATATCAAATGGAAATAAATAATATTTAACGATAATGTTATTTTTTTTTAAATTAATAATTTTTTATTATTTTATTAACTTAGGTATTGTACATTTTAATTAATTTTAATTTAATATTATTTTTTAATATTTTATAAAGTAGGGACTAAGCTGCATGCAACTCTTGTTTCCAAAATTAAGTGTCCACTATCCATAAATTATGTAGAAAAACCTTATATAATGTTAAACTAAATGTAAAACATTTTTTTGTTAAAACATTAACATTATTCTTTTCAAAAGCTTTTTAAATTGTATGGGAAAGTGTTATAAGATGCTTTTCCAAAATTAAGTGTCGACCAGGGTTGAAATTTGACATCCTAACTTGCACATCAACAAATTTTTATATGACGTTTTAATTTTAACATTACTTTTCATTTGACGTTTAAATCTTAATTTTATCCATCATAATAATAGTTGATTTTTTTTTAAATAACATTCATAATAACTATATAAAACATTGAATTCTCATAGCTACTTTAACCGAATACCTACACCAAGTTACACATAAAGGAACACTAAAGGTTGAATTGATGTTAAGAAAATCCAAATAGCTAACAACGGGTATATATACATTGAGACAAGAAGAATTCCCACAAAAGATCCAACTAAAATCCCCTTGTTTTTGATATTTTTGTGTACATTCATAAACACAATGAAAATAGAGACAATGTGGAGCACGAATTTACATTTCGCTAATTTCAAATGGAGTATCCGCTAACAACATTTGCTATGAACTATTGCACTTGTAGCATGTAGGATCGATATTATGGTTCGTGTGAGGTAATAGTTCATTCAAGTGGTGATAAAGCCAAGCCAGAAAGATAGAAACACTTCATATACCAAAGGCAAGGCTTAAATGCTTATGCAGGTTCTCAAATCATTTTCGTAGATTACTTTGATGCTTACATGAACATTTCACTGTTAATGAAAAACACTGTAAGCTATGCTTATCAATTAGGAACATCTTTCATTATAATATGGAAATAAATAGTAACTCTTGTTGTAACATGTAAGTTGATCTCAACCAAATATTAGCATTTAATAAAACTATTATAAATTCAATCTCATAAATTTAGCAATTTGAGTTAAGGATCTATCAGGAATCTATCAAAGAGACTAAAAAAGATCATAATCATCCATATATAAATGTTTTTAAAAATACAAAAACTTGAAATTTGCAATATTGCATACTTTCTTCAAAAACATGAAATTTGCAATCTTGCATAAGTTTGAAATAAGGCGAAAATATTGTTAATTACTTTTACTTTTAGTGTTTTTATTCTTTAAAAACATTTCCAATTATAATGATAATTTGTAAGGCAAAACAAATTTCACTTGTATGATAAAATTATTTTTATTTATTTATCCGCGAGCTGTAGAATAGTTGGTGGTGGGTGATGAGTTAAGACACCTCTAAGCTGAATGGTCGTCGATTCGAAACCCTGTTGATGCCAAAAATCTAGCCATGTTAAGGGTTGGTGGGATCCCCGAGTGATTTTGACAGCTTAGCTGCCCCAGCTGGTTCGTGGTTTCTTAGCCAAAGGAAAACCCTGCAAGTAAGGAGTACCATGTGCCAACAAAAAACAATATTTTTATTTATTTAAAATATTAAAGCTTATAAAATTTAGAAGATTAAAAGTTTTTTTCAATTTTAATTAGTTCAAAGAAAAAAATTAGCATTGCTAAAATAAGAGGAAACTCTTAGGACTCTATAGTGAAACATGGCACTCGACAATTCTTAAAATGTTATGGGATAAAAGAATTTGTCATCTTTGCGACACCAAGAGGGTTGCAGATGAAAATCACTTTGTCATAAAATGTCTTGCCTATACATACATTCGAGCCCAATTTCAAAATATTTGTTACAATAGTGACCTTCCTAACCTTTAAAATCATCACAATTATGATGATTTATGAATTCTTTTCTTAAATAATTTTGGGCATAGAAATAAAATTCTAAAGAAAACCAAGTAACTTTTTATCTTTTTAAGGTCCAACCAAAATTGGTCTCAGTGAACATAAATAACTATCATCGGCATCATCATATAATTGTTTCAAGATATTTATAAAACTTTTATTTATTGGTAAAATGTCAAATTGTTTTGTTCATTGTTGAAATCAAGATATTTATAAAACTTTGATTTATTGGTAAAATGTCAAATTGTTTTGTTGGTTGTTGAAATCTTATTTTAAGAATTAACATGCAGACATATTAACAAAAAGTTGTAGATAAATTAGTTAAATCCTTAAGATCCATATATTTTCTTGATAAGTATGCTAGTATAACCTTATAAAAGATGTTTAGTATCAAAATTGATTTACATAACATAAGATAAAAAGATACCTTGGAAAATCATGTTGGTTGTATGCTTTGTCTTGCCTTCTTATTCTTTGAATTTTCTATGGGTAGAGAGTTCATGGACATTCTTGGATTGGATGGTGCTAAGTGAAAACTTTTACTAAGATTATATATCATATTTATGAGCATGGAAATTTTTGTTTCTTGAAATTTGCCTCTTCCATTGAACCAAAGTTTCCATAATCACAACAACTTCAATGGTGCACACATTTTCATTTTCATGAGAGTGACTAAGAAAATGGAAGTTCCATTACTGTTGACTAGATCTTCATATCTCATGAGAACCTATAACTCTCCTGTATGACCCTTTGAGAATTTCCATTGCAGGTAGGACAATCCATAGCCTAAAGATGATAAGAGAAGAATCAACTAATAGTTAAATAACAAGTGCATTACAAATACAAACAAAGCACTATGTATGGTAAGGGCCCAGTAGCAAAACTATTTTTAAAAATTAAAAATAAAAGAAATGGTAATCGAAAATTAAAAATAGAAGAAATGGTAATCAATGAAATGAACCAGGAGAGACCCAAAAAGGTGAAGATTCCCATTGAAGCAATAGGCACTAGAGCCTTCATAAACTATATTTTTTCCACCAAGCTATAAAGGTCGAGAATTAACCAATAACTACTAGAAATGAAGAGAGACCCAACATGAAGGGCACTGGACCAAAATTTTGAACGTGCCACCCTTTAAATTTAAGTATGATTCCTCACACATGCCATTTTTTAAATTTAAATTATATAATAATATATAAAGATATGAAAATGACTATATTTATTAAAATTATATATATTAGAGGATTTTTTTACAATTTCAAATAAAGTAAAATTTAAAGATTCATAATTTTCTTAAAGTATAAAATTTTTGAGAAATCTTACTAATTTTTAATTTCCAAATATAAAAATTGGACAAATCATTTAAAAATATTGAAAGTTAACCAAAAAAATTTACAAAAGAAAAAAAACATATAAAATTGACATTTTTTCTCCTTTATATTTTAAATATAGTTATTAAAAAATTAACTATAATAAAATTTTGTAATTTCAATGTATTGAATATAACATATAAAAATAAATATATAATGAGTATAACTTATTTACAAATTAAATATATAGTGAATATATTTTGAGTGGGCTTAATAATTAAGAATCTAACATTTTAAGTGGGTCTAATACATTTTGAGTATATAACATGGAATATTTTTGTACAATTTTATACAAAGTAAATTAAGTAATCAGAGAGCAACAAAGCATGCACAGGAGATTATAGACTGAAGGTGAGACTACGCTCACACAGCTTGATTATTCATAGATAATAGTTACAGATATATAGGCTTAGAGAGCCTCCAACAGACTCCTACAATAGTGGATCTGGAACTACACGTACACTAACAGCATAACAATATACTAACATAAGTATTTATCCATTATTATTCTAACATTCCCCTTTAATGGAGAAATGGACTTTCAGCAAATATGCTTGCATGATTTGTAGCTCCCCCTCTGAATCGTGCAGCTCCTTCTTTGAATCGTGCAGATAACCATGATAAAAAACTATTCTCAATTGAGAACAATTGTTTGTGATTGGAATGAACGAGTTTGATCAGCAAACATCGGTTAGAAGAAATCTTCTTAATCATTTCAATTGATTTGTTCACACCAACAGTAGACAAATAAACACTAGCAGAAATTCTTTCATGAGCTATCTTGTCACTTGTGTTGGCCACTTTTCTGATGGACAAATCATTCACACAAGAATCAGCATGTATGCATTCTAACTCATAATCCCAAACCTTGTCATCAAAGGTTGATTGATCATTAAGCCTGGAAATTCCAACAGTGACATTAGCAGGTACACTAGTCGTTGTATTCTGAAAATCTGGTGCTTCAGCGAATGTAATAGTGGATACCGAGGGGACAATATCGATGGGCATCTCATCCAAGGCAGTTACATTCTCCATATCTCCAATAATCTGCTTTTGCTCCAATGGAATCTCCACATCTTCTTCTTCATCTGCAAAGATGCTTTCAAAAGCAAGTCTCATGAGGAAGTCCATCTTCAATAGAATAATTACCTTCAACGCTGACGATCGCAACAACAAAACCTTCAATTTTCACAGCAGCGATCTCTATCTTGGGCAGTCTCTCTCCCTGCCAGATATGCACACACTTAGCACCAGCTCCGTCCACGGCTGTAGCAATGTTTTCCTCTGTGGCAGCCCCTTACTGACCTCACAGCCTACTCCTTCAACGCAGCGCCGATCTTCAACACTCAGCAGCCTGCTCCAATGTAGCAGCTTCTCCTGCAACACTCAAGCAACAGCTATTCTCTTCACGTAGTCAACGTGCCTCAATGGGCTTCACTCTGCATCGGGAGGAGATACAACTCAACTCTGGGCCACCAGGCACACACAACATCAGCAGGCCACAATGGGCACTTCTCACAGTCAATCAAGCTCAACAGGCCACTAAGGGCTCTCACAATCAGGCCACAATGGGCTCCTCACAATAGGCCACTAAGGCCTCTTCACACCAACATGCCACTATGGGCTCTGATACCAAATTAAGTAATCAGAGAGCAACAAAGCATGCACAACAGATTATAGACTGAAAGTGAGACTACGCTCACACAGCTTGATTATTCATAGATAATAGTTACAGATATATAGGCTTAGAGAGCCTCCAACAGACTCCTACAATAGTAGATCTGGAACTACACGTACACTAACAGCATAACAATATACTAACATAAGTATTTCTCCATTATTATTCTAACAAAGTAACCATAATAAAAATTGAAGAATTTTAGATTTTTAATATAGTTATTAAAAAATTAACTATGTAAAATTTTATATTTTCAATATATTGAATATAACGTATAAAAATAAATAAAAATATAAAAATTAAATATATAATGAATATACTTATTTATAAATTAAATATATAGCCAGTGTGTCTAACATTTAAGAACATGTGTTTCTTCTTAAAAATCGCATATTCAATTTCAAAAATAATGTTGAATGATATGTAAAAAATCAGAATCACATATATTAGCTATGGAAATTGTATAACCTTGATGCCAGGCATATTTGAGGGTGCTGAATCTATTTATGAATTCAAAAGTATAATTTTAACACTTCCAAATTTAAATTTTACCAAAAACAATTTACAAGATTCCAAAAAAAACAAACTAAAAAATAAAACACTTAAAAAATTTCAAATTGTAATAATATGATAATATTTTCAATAATGAATATATTATGACTATAAATTTTATGTTAACAGATTTGATCTTGAATATCTAAATTAATTCAAATATAAACTAATATTAAAATAAAATAATAACAATAATAATATATTCCAAAAATTACATTATAACATATTTGAATGCACGACAGCGCCATTGAAACATTTGCATAAACTATAATAATAAATTATATATTTCCATCCTGTTTACAAACATCAAAACACTCATTATTAATATATTATAGCAAAAACAAAATTAATTTAAGGCATAACATTATCATAAAATATGCTTAAACAGTAGGAACCTTTAAACAGTGGAACCTTTGCAATTATTACAGGGCTTCAAAATACTATAAAATTTGGAACCTTTGCAGTTATTACAGGGCTTCAAAATACTATAAAATTTGAGACCGTTAGAGGCCCCTGTTAAGCATGCTCTCCAGCCTCTTCATGGATTTCAACCTCTCCGTCTCCAACTTCAGCCTCTGTCTCTCAATGAAAACCTCTGCCTCTTTGTCCACACTTTCAGCAGGTGCTGGTTTAACATCATCACTAACTTTGGCCTCCTGACTAACTTTACCTGAATCTGCAGCATGGTCATCTCCAACTTTAGCAGAGGGACGCACGGTGGTATGGCCATGAGGAAAACTACTCTTATTTTTCTCATGACTATCTTTAGATTTCCAGCCACCAAACAGCCATGAACAACCTTTAGGACAGGACCCATGCTGTTGTGGCTTCTCTGGATTGGTGTTTTGCTCATGGGCCTCGGGGAATCGAACCCTGGATCTGGTTGCCATAACTATAACTATAGCAGAAATATAAATTTAGCTTCAGATGTAGATAGCTGCCGATAGCAGATACCACGCTCCAAATGTTGTTTGGACCTGCAGGGCTATATATAGGATCACAAGCCTCTTGGGCATAGCTTGCAGCATAAGCCAATGAAAATACTATATAATAAAAAATAAATGTTTGTTTGCAGCTGTCATACTTTTTAATATTCCCGTTCGGTGAATTGTAGGCGCTCGTTTTGGTGTTTTATTAATATTAATAATAATAAAATAATAATAAAAATAAAGAATAAAGTAAGAAGTAAATTTAATATGTACTAAGATAAAGTAGGAAATCAAATCTTGTAATCTTAAGAGAATTTCCGTACAAATCTATTTTAACTTTGGTTTTATATAAATAAAAAACTCTTTTAACTTTGGGTTTATATAAATAAAAAACAAATGAGTTATATATTTTTAGATATTTAAAAGATTATGTATTAAGATAGATCAGATATTTTTTTTAATATTTTGTGTAAGATTTATCTTAATTTAGGATTTACTAAGTCTTTAGAGTGTTTAGGGGAATTAAAATTTTTGAGTTTAAATCTTGTATTCTAGCAAAGTTTTGTATCTTAAAGGATTTGATGAGTTAAGATGAATCTATACTAGTTTTATATGTAAATCTATGGTTTAATGATTAATTTATTCCCAAATGTCATAGTAAAAAGTATCAACTTTTTTAGTTTATATTAATTGAATATATATATCTTTGTTTTTTAGTTTTAGTTTAGAATGGACATTATAAAATTTTTATTTACTCAATATTTTATTATTTTAAAATGTCACTTGTCATCTACATATTGAACATGGAATTAGACTTCTCCCTCATACTATTCTATAGAAACACACCTCTTGAAGCAATTAGTTAATGTGTAGTATCATGTAACACATTCATTATGATGATGATTGTTATTGTCCAATTTTAGTTTATAAGAATTTATTAGAAAATGTATGGTATTAATGAGTTTGCTTTAAATTCGTATTTTTATGGAAGGTAGGTATTATTACAAGTATTTGGAAATTAAGATCAAATCTAGGCAAGTTAAGCTAATAAACTTTTTATAGTATCTTAATTTTGTCTTTCATAAAATGTCTAATCACTAATGCTGTCAAATAAAATTGCCTTAAATACATTTTGTTATAATGATGTCAAACAAAATTGCCTTAAATACATTTTGTTATAATGTTTGAAATGATTTAGATTTTAGAATTCGTTAAAGACATTTTATTATAATGTTTGAAATTATTTAGATTTTAGAATTCGTTCTATGAATAGTTATTATTTAGTGGATATTAAATTTATTATTATATATTTTTAATTTTGTATTACATTTTATATTTGGGTAGATAAATGTTAATGTGAAGGTTTAAGTCCTTATGAATGGATAAAAGGGATGGACATTACAATCTTGAGGACATCACATGCAATAGTAATAGTAATAGTAATAGATGCAGGTGATCTTGAGGACATCACATGCAATAGTAATAGTAATAGTAATAGTAATAGATGTAGGTGATGCAAGCAAGAGGGTTAGGTGTGGAGAAGATGGGACACTTGTCCTGCATCACATGTAGTAGTAGTAGTAGTAGTAGTAGTAGTAGTGATGCAAGCAAGAGGGTTAGGTGTGGAGGAGATGAGACACTTGTCATGCACTCTGTTGCACCCTCCATGCAATTAATATGCTACATGGCAAGCTGCAACAAAAGGTGGTCGAGCATGAAGCGACATGCTTATGCCATATTGTGGTGTGGTTTGAATTTTGCTCCAAAACTAAACCGACTCCAGGAAATGATGGTAGAAATGACAACCAAGTGGGAGCTAAATATGTGGAGGACTATGTGGTATCTTTAAATGGTAATTATTGTTAGGTTGTCGATGGGAAAACCAAGCACTAGAAATGATGACCTACATTGTCCATTCTGTGATCGCGACCTCCTTTACCAACCTCTAGTGGCAGTCAGAACGCATGAAGGAAACAATCTTCATTGTTGGTATTGCAAGGTTGGTCGAACTGCGAAGTTGGAAAAGTGGTGGTTTGCTACCATTACCATTTGCATCATGGTGAAGGCGAAGAGGGGAAGAAGAGATGGGAATTAAGCAACCTATATGCCTTGCGTTAAGGGAGAAGTTGGAGAGGTGAAGTAGGAATACTTTCAGGAGGTACCAAGGGCCACCAAGCAATATTTGGAGCTGTTGGAGTAGGATATTGGATGAGTGAAGGATGAATTGGAGGCTGAAGAGGCTCAGATGGAATGGGCGGTGAAAATTTTGGACGTTGGCTCGTCTTACTTGAGAAAGACATAACACAGAAAAATGACTCTCCTATACTGGAAAATGAAGATGTTATTGGGGATGGCTCTAGCAGAGTGATTCGAAATGGATTAATATATAATTTGTCACCTAATTGGAGATTTCGGGGGTCAAGAGATTATATGAATTAGTTTGTAGGGCCCATTTTAGGGGCACTTATCACTATTTAGATTTGGGGTAAAAAGCTATCTAAAAACTTCCAAGGCCATTTTGAGGGCTTAAATGACTTTTTTTTGCTCAAAACTAACTCGGGACCAATATTCCATATTACACACTGAGACCTTTCCAACAGTCCAAAAATTGCCTCAAACTGAGTCTGTATGAAGAAGTTATGCATCCTACAAGTTGGCCTATCCAGTTGACTACCATGGTACTGAGTGGATTCCACATCAACTCTCATTTTTCACACACGTGGAGCTAGTCACGTGTTGACCTTCAAGAACATTCTAGAAGGACCAAAACCTTAACCCTAATCAAGAGTTGAGGCATGCAAAAAAACCCCTAAAAATAACCCTAGATGACTATTGAGCTATGTTAAATATCAGGCCACTAGGAAAAGAAGGGGGTTCCATTCTTTTGATGTATTGTGTTGTTCCATACCTAAGAAAACAACATGGGGGTGGATATTAGAGAAGAACATCTAGGAGATTAGGATATCCTATAGTAGTCATTCTGGTCGCAGAGTCATAGATAACTCCATAGAGAGTACCATTTCCTTTGTATTTGCATTTTGATATAAAGAGCAAGGCATAGTCCTCATTTGTGGCTAGGTTTTCCCCGTAGTGGGTTTTCCTCACTGGTTTTTCTAGGGTATATCTTGTGTTACTGTGTGGATTGTGTACTTATTTGCTCTAGTTTTGTCTTTAAGTTCCATTATATTCAGTATTTATGGAATTAAACTAACACACCGAACTATGTTGTAAGATTCATTGTGACGAACTGATCCAATGGAATATCCACAACAGTTTATGAATCACAAAGACCATGGATAGAGCAGTGCGAGATCGGGATCTGATTGCGGAAGAATCTTCTTGGACCAGGAACTAGATGTAGAGGCTCCACTCCAATCCCAACAACATAGTGGAAGCTATCAAGGAGTTGGCCAAGAGAATCAACATTTTGGCCCAGACGACCACATGCAAAGTGTTTGGGCCCAAGCCTACGAAAGGACCATACCGATACCAGCACCACGCATCGACCGCACACATGGTCACCATCTCCGACGATGCCTAGATCTCAGGTTGCCATACTCGACTGTGTTTTTTTTCTCTATTTTAGATTATCCTTGGCTTATATCAACTATGGAAGGTCTATTGTATAGCAGTCTTAGCTTTGTTTTGTGTTTGAATAGAATTTGTTTTGAAACTACTTAGTTCATGTTTTTGTGACTTTGGGGTTAGGCACACCATGTTTCCCATTGGCCAACTCTGCCTAATCTCTCGACATTTGGTTCGGTGCATGACTAACAAATGGCTAGAAGTTGTGTCTCTCTTTGACTTAGTAATATAATGTAAATATAGTTTAAAAAAAATCATATATGGGCATACATGATGATGACTATGATGATGATGAAGATAGTTAGACCAACTTTGGTCTATCGAATCTTGAAAATAAAATGAGTTTCTAGGTTTCTCTTTATAATTGTATTTAGATGCTCAAAAAGCTTTAAGAGAAGCAATCTTAAATCACCATAGTTATAACAAGTTAAAAGGTTAGAAAGATCAATATTGTAACAGGTGTTTTGAAATTGCGCTTTAATATAGATGTATGCATGACATTCTACAAGAAATTGATGTTCCTCTTCAACCATCTTTATCTCAAAAATATTATATATTCTTTCATCTTAATATTTATATTTAAAAATAAACTTTTTTAGATAAAATATAAACATTAGAAAAAAACCCACTTTTAACTTGAAGAACAACAGAATAAAAACAACAACAGAACAAAACTCCATGATGGTTATTAAAATGAAGAACATGATACATATATATAGATCAGGCAAAACAGATGCCCACCGGGATGGTTGCTAGAGCCGGTTTTATTAACTATATCTGAACTAAACATGTAACTAATCCTAATCAAATCATCTCGAAGGATTTAGTTAACATCCCCCCCTTAATCCAAAGGGTCATTTGACATGCCTAATAACATTATGAACTTTTCAAACTTTTCACGTCCCAATGCTTTAGTAAATATATCAGCAATTTGTTCTGGAGTAGGACAATGAGTCAAATGAATAGTTTTAGCCTCAACATGATATCGAATCAAATGATATTTGGTATTGATATGTTTGGTTTGATCATGGAATTTAGGATTCTTGGCCAATTGTATTGTAGAAGTATTATCAACAAAGAGAGGCGTTGAAGTCTTCTATTTCTCCTGCAAATCTTCAAGAATTTTCCGAAGCCAAATGATTTCTTTTGTGGCTTGAGCTGCTGCAACGTATTCGGCTTCAGTTGTAGAATCAATAGGAACTGATTGCTTTCGTGATCTCCATGTGACGACTGTTGATCCAAGATTCATCAAATAACCTGAAGTAGACACCCCATGCTCTTTCTCTCCATCAAAATCTGAATCTGAATAACTAGTAGGATGAAAGTATGAAACTTTAGAGTATTTGATGCCAAACGATTGAGTACCTTTTAAATATTTTAGCACTCATTTTGCTACGATCCAATGACCTTCACAAGGTTGATGCATAAACCTGGAAAGTATTCCTACAACAAAATTTATGTCAGGACGAGTAGTAGTAAGATAAATCAAGCTTCCAACAAGTTTCCTGTACTTTGTTGGATCTTCACATGCACTGCCTTCATGTGAACTAAGCTTTTGATTATGCTCCATTGGAGTAGAAACAGAATTACAATCCAACATCCCGAATTTACTCAACAGATCTCCAATATACTTCTTCTGAGAAATAAATATATACTTTGGTTTTTGATCTACTTCAATTCCTAAATAATAATGAAGTAATCCCAAATCCGTCATGTCAAAAACCTTTTGTAGCTCCTTTTTAATAAAGACTATATAGTCATCACTATTCCCGGTGATAAGCAAATCATCAACATAGAGAACTAGATATACAATTGATCGCCCAACTTTCTTAGCAAATAAAGTTGCATCATCTAGATTGAAATGCTTATAATTCAATTTGAGAAGATGTCCAGTTAACTTCTCATACCATGCTCGGGGTGCTTGTTTCAAACCATATAAAGATTTCACCAATTTATATACCTTATGTTCTTTTCCTTTAACAGAAAAACCTTTCGGCTGAAACATATAGACATCTTTTTTTAGATCTCCATTTAAAAATGAAGTTTTTACATCCATATGATGTATTTTCCATTCATTTTGAGCTGCAAGAGAAAACAAAGTTCTAATAGTGCCCCATTTTGCAGTAGGAGCAAATGTTTCCGTGTAATCAATACCTTGTTTTTGAGCATACCCCTTTGCTACAAGTCTTGCCTTGTATTTGTCAAGTGAGCCATCAGCCTTATATTTAGTTTTATAAACCCACTTAGAGCCAATTGGTTTAATGCCAATAGGAGGGTCCACCAACCTCCAAGTGCCATTTTTAATAAGAGCATCATATTCTTTCTGCATTGCATCTTTCCATTCATTACAACTAGCGGCTTCTTCAAAAGAAGCAGGCTCATTAACAACAACAGAAAAATTTAAATTAAATTCATCAAACCTTTTTGGAATTGTCTTTATTCGTGTTGATCTAAGAACTGATTGTTGCGATGATGGCTGAATAGCTTCTTCAATTTATGATGGCTGAATAGTTTCTTGAATTTCTGATTCTGCATTATTGTCAATTATTTTTCCTTCTACAGAATCATTATTATCAAACTAATTTGTCTTCGTTCTCAGGTGTTGAAACATAAGGAAAATTAATTGAAGGGAAATCCACAGACTGATCAAGAATCTGAATCCCCCTCCAGGATGTGGAAGATCATTATCCCATTCATAATAAAACTTCCTGGAAGGGAATTTATCCAAATGATTGAGTTGTCTATCAATAGTAGAAGCATCTTTAGCAAATTCAAGAAAAACAACATCTCTTAAAACAATAAATTTCTTGTTCTCCACATCATACAACCTGTAAGCCCTGGAAGTATTAGAATATCCCCAAAAAATACATTTGTGGCTCCTGACGCCCAATTTGTTACGTTGTTGTGTAGGAATAAAGGCAAAGCAAGGAGAACCAAAAACTCTAAAATGTTGAATAGCAGGAAGTCGACTATACCACATTTCATAAGGAGACTCATTATTGATGGCAGTAGAAGGACACCGATTACGAATATAGACTGCACAAAGTATTGCTTCTCCCCAAAACATCAACTTGACATTTTGAAAAAACATCATAGACCTTACCATATTAAGCAAAGTTCTGTTCATGCGTTCTGCCACACCATTTTGTTGTGGGGAATAAGGAACGGTGGTTTGATGCTTAATACCATTATCTTGTAAGTACTTTTCAAATTCATTAGATGTGTATTCGCCACCATTATCTGAGTGAAGAGTGCCAATATTAAGTTGAGTTTCATTGGAAATCCATAAATAAAAATTCTTAAAAGTTGCAAAAACTTGTGATTTCTCTTTCAACAAGTAAACCGAACACATCCTGGTCTAGTCATCAATAAATGTTAGCAGATATTTGTTACCATTAGTAGATGGAACAGGCATGGGCCCACATAAATCTGAATGTATAAGTCCTAACTTCCTGGAAGCTCTAGAAGTAGACCTATGAAAAGGCTGTTTACAATGCTTGCCTAAAATACAAGCATTACATGGAGACAATTTTCTTGGAACAGTAGGAAGCCGCTATATACCTTGTTGTTTCATAATTCTGATACTATCATAATTGATATGACCAAAACGAGCATGCCACAATAAGCTAGAGGATAGAGTATCACTATGCTGAGACAAAAGAGCTGAGTTGGATAAAAAAGATGATGTCCCTTTTAGTTTTAAGAGTTTGTCTTCTTCAACACCAGTCATAACAATCACATCATCAGATGTTCTTCATATCTCAATTATACCATCAAACATATGTATAGAATGTACCATCAATATGATCACTAAATGTTTCAAAACAATATCTTCTAAAGGTCATATGACATGTGGCTCCAGTATCTAAAATCCAAGTATCTTCCCACGAAGCAAAAGAAGTGCTAAAAACTTCATTAATACTAAGATTACAATGTGCAACTATATAGTGAGTGGATTCAGGTGGTTTTCCTTTGTCTGGATGTTGTTGCTCTTCCTTCAGATTAATCTTCTCCCAAGGAGCACGACAATAACTAGCAGTATGACCAAGTTTTCCACATCTATAGAATTTAACAAATTGCTTATCATTCTAAACATATTTTTGTTGTCTGTCATCTTGATGATGATTAACCCCTTGCCTCTAAATGTTCTCCTACCACGACCTCTGCTACTATGGTCAGGTCTAGTAGACTCCCCTCTAGGTTTCTGCTCTTTCTGGGTGAGACACAAAGTCTCAACAGTGGAACTAGAAAGAGATTCCTTTTTGCCAAAGGCTTTCTCTCTTTCAGCAATTTTCTCAACAAGTGCTTCAAAGGTCATAGCTTTCATTTGATCACTAGCCTGAAGTGATTCTAAATAATGAGTATATGTAGGATATAGAGCTTTAATAAATGCAGTAAGTTGAATGTCAACTTTTACACTAGTTGCATCAATATCATGGAAAATAGCTCTAATTTCAGAAGCAAGTTTCATTGGATCATTATCTTTTAATTCTAAGTTAAATAATTTCATCAATAATTGTATGATTTCAAGCTCATAATGTCAATCATACAAATCTTTTAGTTTCTTTAATGCTTCCCAAGCACTTTTGCTAGAAACTAGATGTCTACTTACTTCTTCACTTACAGAGGCAATGATCAAGGCATAAGCCTTCTTGTCCTTGCTTTTCCATAATGATAACTCTTTGGTATCGGTAGGTGGTACTGGTGGTAATAGTGGTACTATTTCTTCTCCATCTTTCTTATCTTCTAAATTCTCATATTCACAAATTCCATCCCACATATCATTAAAAATAAGGGTATTTTTAACTTTGCAAAACCATTCCTGATAATTTCATTTTCCAAAAAAAATAACTACAACAATTGAAACTAGAGAATGCATTTTAGTTTTTCAAAAAACTGTAGCTTCACAGTCTTACCAAAATATCTGATTCAGATCTCAGAGAATGCCCAGAATTTATGTCATTGTTGGCTTGGCTGTAGGGGGTTTCTCTCGAGCTCCCAATCGTTGTAGCCTTAAATGGTGGCTCTCCTCCTTTGCTCCATGGGCTCTCTTCACACAGGCTCTTCCACACACGCTCGGGCTTTCTTCTGCTACACGAAGAGGAAGACAGCCGTAGCAGCAATTCTCTTCAACACAACAGCAACGATATGGCAGCAAGTTCTGAATATCAGCAATGATCTTCAACATGGAGTTTTCTGCACACAATCTGCACACGTTTCAGGGATCACCGCTCTGTGCTCTAATACCACTAAAGAACAATAGAATAAAAACAACAAAGAACAAAACTCCACGATGGTTATTAAAATGAAGAACATGATACATATATATAGATCATGCAAAACAGTTGCCCACCAAGACAATTGCTAGAGCCGGTTTTATTAACTATATCTGAACTAAACATGTAACTAATCCTAATCAAATCATCCCGAAGGATTTAGTTAACATAACTAACCATTTAAAATTAAAATTCATTAAAACGGTAATCATCTAAAATCCATTTAAAATTTAAAACTCATATATAATTAATAAAATATTTTATATTTAAACTAAATAATATATATTATATATAATTTGTATACTTGTAAAAAAGCTAAACCAATGACAAAACTCTTACAATTATATAAATTGGAAACTCTATTTCTTAAAGACGTATTCACATATTAAAAAGACATTAAAAAAATCTAACAAATTAAAACCAAAAAAACATTTTAACCATAGAAAATCTGATTGAAGTTTTGTCCAGTTTTTTTTATTTTATTTGAACTTTCATCATATTAAAATATTAAAAATAAAAAGTATATATATTTACAAATATTAGTATTTGGTAAAGTTTTATGTATTGCTATGGGTTAGTAAACATGTGAAATAGTATGTTGTTATACTATGCTATAATATAATAGTATGCTCTTTTTCTTGTGAGAAAAAAAAACATGTGAAATAGGTTTAGATTGTTTTAAATGATTTCTTGTTCCGTAAGAAACATGTGAGATCCGAGGTTGTCTTTTCACATTTTAATAAGTTTAATGATACGCATGTTCATATATTAGTATAATATATATATATATATATATATTTTCAAAACTGTATTTTTGTTATTTTTTTAAATAAAAAGGTACATGTCATAAGTATTATATTCAGATTCTACATTGCGATAGATTTTTAATAAATTAATAACTAAAAAATATTCGTTTATTATTTATTTTTATATATAAATTGTTTTATATTTTTTAAAAAGTTATTCAACTATTATTTATTATGTCCCTGACATATAGTTTTGTATCGAGGACATTAGTTGGCCTGGCAAGAGGGCACGATTAGTCTTTTGCAAGGTGGATGGAAAGGTTTGGTTTTTTGCATTTTCATGTTTTTTTAAAGGGTCGGTTTTCCTGCTTTTTTATTGGTTTCTATAAGTAGTGACGTCGGCCTAGGGCTATGTGCCCCAAGCATTGGCGGCGAGGTGTCGTCACTAGGAGTTAATAGGGTTGGTGAGGCCATCGTTTCGTTCATCCCCCTGCGATGTGAAGGATGCGGTCGGGCTTGGAAATGGGTTATGGGATTTTATGTTATCCGGTGTGGGTTGCTGGCAGTGCCCTTCCTCGAGGCTCCTGCGTTGTAAATGAGGTTGGTGGGTTATCATTTCAAATTCAGCTTGCAATATGGTGGATGCAGTAGGGTTTTGGCTTCTTTGCATTTACTCAGTTGATTGAGGGCGACTTGTTGGCGGTGCCATGGTTCCATGCTCTCGCGGTGTTGATGAAGTTGGTGAGATTGTCACCTCAAGTGGTCCTTGCGATATGGTGGATGCAGTCTTGTTTTTTCCTATGTTTGTAGTTGGTCGAGGGAGTAAAGGACACATTGTTCTTGGATTGGAGACTGGGGTTCCTACGGGAATGCAAAGTGACTTCTTTCATGTTATCATATTTTATTTATCGACGGTGGACCTTCATACTGAGCCTAGTATGGGCGTCTGCGATTTGGAGGGTTTCAGAAGTTTACTATCTACGTGCACTGTCCTCGGTCATGAAGATTTCAATGGGTCAGCTAGCTATATTCAGAAATTGAATTTCATTGTGTTGTTGCAGACTTGTTCTCCATTGTTGGTGGTTTTCTTTGGGGTGAGTCTCTTCAGTGTTTGGTGCATGCGGTGGTGGTTTCCTTCATTTTCTGCTTGTGGGTACTGTTGTTTCCCCTTGGTTCGTCTGTTCGCTCATTTAAGAAAGGAATTTATCTCCGCCTTGTTCAGGGTTCATGTTGCGTTCCTGCCGCAGGTGAGTGGTTCCATGAGCTTAATAGAATGCATGTTCTGCTATACAATGGGATGTAATACTTCTTCGAAAGTCATTGTTCTTTTTATTTGGACATGGCTATAAACCATGCATTTGCATTTGTTTCTCCTGTTTGGCAATTGTTTGAAAATTGTGTCTTGCGAAATTCGAAAATATCGTTGTTGTTGCTCGTTGCAAAAAAAATTTCTTTGTCTTCTTCGTATTTGTTGCAAAAAAAAACCTTCATTTGTTTGGCCGGGTCAAGTGTAAAATATTTGAGATGCAAACAACCAGGTCAAGGATAAAATCCTTAAGACCGAAACCCTTTCCTTCTCGATTGAACAATCGATGTGAATGATATCAACTCTTTCCAAAATTGAATGTCGATGTCTTGCAGAAATTAAAATGCATTCAACAAATTACATTCGACCATGATTATTGATGGTATTTTACTCGTGATTTGTCAACAAACCCCATGGTTCTATTCGTTAGGGTCAACCTCTGGGATGTCTTTAACATTTGTTCTTGCTTTTCACACTTAGCGATACTTTGCTTTACCTTATAATCATTTCCTGTGTGCATTTATATGGACCGTGGAGACGGTAGAATGTGTCGAGTACTTTAAACTAAGGCATATTGTTGATGTATTTGTAACTTCGGAAGATATTCACTTCTATATTATATGTATTACATTTGTACTTTATTGTATCCCCAATGGAGATGTATTATTCCTCCGATTGGAAGTGTCGTCATTTGTATTTCCAAGTGTCGCAAGTTATATTGTAAGTGTCGTAATTTATATTTGATGGGTTATTATACCACCTTAGAGGGTTCGGCCTTGGATGAGTTAAGTGGAAGGGTTATTAGACTCCCTTAGAGAGTCGGCCCAATTAGGGTAAAAGGCAGGTTAAGTTAAAGTATAAATAGAGTGGTTGCACCACTCTATTTGCTCATTCACTCATTCATCCAATTCGCATAGTTGAGAGAGAGGAGTGCGCACAAGTGAAGGAGGAGTAGCTGTTGAAGACATCTATCTTTTGGGGTTTGATCTTTGTGATCTTTGTATTGGTGCTCATTCTATCTCTGAGGAAGTTGCGGAGTTTTTCACCTTCTTGGTTTTCCCCTAGGAAACATTGTGTCTCTTGTGTCTATGATTGTTATGTTGCGCATGTTATTCTCTTAGTAGGATCCTAGATAATATTTGAATGAAATTATCAAAATTATAACATGGTATCAGAGCGGGACTAAGAAGAAGACATTGTGCAGCTGCGGAAGCTAGGGCTCTTAATTTTTGAGTCTCTCTCCACAGATCATCGAAGGCAGGAGGCTAGGCTAACTCTCCTAAGGAAGGTACATCTTTATGTCGAGACAGAATTTGATTCTAAGCATTTTCAGTTTTTGTTCTGTCATTGCTGCGGGAAATTAGGGCTTTTGACATAAGTGGAATTTTGGAGTTCTCTCAACATAGGATTGATCTCCTCAGCAAAATTGAAGTTTAGAGACCAATATCGAACTTTGTGGTTGGGAAGAACCCTAGGATCTATCAAACCTTAGTTCAGGTTTTGGACCAGAAAACCAGTAAACCAGATTTTGACAAAAGTTGCAGATCCGAAATTTGCAGGTCAATTTTTGGAGTTTTCAAAATCTGAGCACACCAGCTTGTTCACCTCAATCAATTACATCTCCCTGTCCAGAAAGAAGTTTGAAATTCCAAGTTTGGATTTTTAGGGTTTCTTTGACAAACCCTAGCCAACTCAATATCCAGTTCAACAAATCAAGTGGTAAGACCTAAATATTTTATTTCCATTTAAGTTTCTCATTAAGATGTCTCACCACACCAAGCTTGAGGATAAGCTTGAAGGGGCTGATAACTTCCGAGCATGGAAGTATAGGATTGGGTTAATCCTAGAAGAGAATGAATTGGACACCTACATAAGTGAAGAGGTTCATGTTCCAGAGGGAGATGAGGCTAAGGCCTTACATAAGAAGAACTTGGTCAAGGCCAAAAGAATCATTGCAGATTCCATCAAAGACCATCTCATACCACATGTGTCTTCCTTAAAGACAACACCTAAGGAGATGTTTGATTCTATGACCAAGCTGTTTGAAGGAAAGAATATAAATTGGAAGATGACATTGCTGAACTAATTGAAGAGTGTGAAGATCCAGAATGGAGAGACCATCCAATCCTAATTTACTAAGGTCTCTCAAATCAAAGAACAACTTGAAGCTGTGGAAGAACTGGTGGAGAATGGAGAAATTGTGATGGCCACTTTGAATGGCCTACCTAGGTCATGGGACTCCTTCATCCAAGGAATTTGTGCAAGAAATAAATTGATTTCCTTCAGTAGACTATTGGAGGAATGCTCACAAGAAAAAGCTAGACTTGTGGCCCAAGAAGAAAAGATGGGAAGTGAAGCCTAAGCCCTCACAACACACACCAAGAGAAGTAAGTTCAAGAGGGATAAATATCATTACAAAATATATTCTCACCACCATCAAAGGGAGAACACTAAGAAAGATCACCCTCACATTAGATGATTCACATGTGATGAGAAGGGACACTATGCCTCAGAATGTCGCAGGAACAGAAAAGGCTTCAACAACAACAAAAAGAAGAACAACAAGAAGAGATATCATGCTCATGCTGCTGAGGATGATGAACCTCCTAGGAAGAAGAATAAGGAAGAAAGTGAAGACTCTTGAAGTGACGAATAATATGTTCTAATCTATGCTCTCACAGGTACTGTTATACATGGGTGTAATGATTGGCTTATTGATAGTGGGGCTTCCAAACATATGACGAGATTCAAATAATCTCTTATGGACCTATCTGAACATGAGTCACCTCATAAGGTGAAACTTGGGGATGACTATCAATACCCAATAAAAGGAAGTGGTGAAGCCTCCTACAAGTTAGACTTTGGGAAGTCTTTGAAGATGAAATATGTTCTGTATGTACCTGGTCTCAAGAAGAATCTTCTCTCCATATCATCTTTGGATGCAAAGGGGATGAGAGTTTCATTTGTGGATGGCCAAGTACTTATGTGGCCAAAAGGTAAGACCATAGATGATGCAGTAGTGATTGGAGAGAAAGAGGGAGGATTGTATAAATTGAAGGGACAACCTGAACAAGCCATGGTACATGAATCCATGGAGCCAAGTGAACTTTGGCACAGAAGGCTTGCACATGTGCACTATAGAGCACTACCAATTGCAAGCAAAGTAGTAGCAGGTCTTCCTGAAATCCAGTCAAAGCATGAAGGTGTTTGAAAGGATGTGCAAAAGGAAAGAACACAAAGAAGGCATTTCCAAGCAGTCAAAGCAAGGAAAAAGGAATCTTGGAAATTCTCCACTCCGATGCATGCAGTCCGATGTCATCCAGTTCTCTGAGTGGGTATGTATATTATGTTTCTTTCATTGATGATTTCTCTAGGAAGACTTGTATTTATTTCTTGAAGAATAAAGATGAAGTATTCATCAAATTCAAGGAATTCAAAGCCTTGATAGAAAACCACACTGAAAAGAAGATCAAGACCTTTAGATCTGACAATGGTGGAGAATTCACTTCAGTAGACTTCAAGAAGTTATGCAGTGATTCAGGGATTAAGAGGGAGTTGACCACTCCTTACAATCCACAACAGAATGGAGTTGCAGAAAGGAAGAATAGAACTATCATGGAAGCAGCATGAGAAATGCTTCATGACCAAGATCTTCCTATGCATCTATGGGCAGAAGCAGCAAGGACAACTGTATATGTACAGAACAAAACACCACACAAGATACTTGACAACAAGACACCAGAAGAAGCTTTCTCCAGTGAGAAACCAGAAGTTAGCTATCTTAGGATATTTGGCTGTCCAATATATACACATGTTCCGAGAGAAAAGAGGACAAAGCTAGATCCTTCAGGAAACAAGGGTATATTCGTGGGTTAGAGTGAAAATTCGAAAGCATACAGAATCTACTTTCCAGGGTTCAAGAAGATTGACATCAGTAGGGATGTGATTTTTGATGAAGAATTAGCGTACATCAAATCCAGGAAACCACCTGTTAAAGACAATCTAGAACCAAGAGTACCCAGAATACAAGGCACCACCATGAACGAAGCAATTCCAGAAGAGGATCGTGAAATAGAAGATCCACAAGAGCTTGTAGATCCACCCCATGAGAAGAACTCTCACAAGAGGAAACTAGCATGGGCAAGAGAGCTCATCCAAGATGCAGAGAGGTTTGGTGTTCTAGAGGAGGAGCACAGAGAAAGAAAAAGGACAAAGTCACACACCAGCTATGTAGCCTTACTATGTGACATAATGAACAAAGAACCTTCCAGTTATGAAGAAGCAACATAAAAGAAATAATGGAAGGATTCCATGGTCGAGGAATACCAGTCGATCATGAAGAATGATGTTTGGGATGTGGTCCCAAGACCAGAAGGGAAGTCTGTTGTGACTTCCAAGTGGATCTACAAGATCAAGCATGCTGCATATGGTAGCATAGAGAAATACAAGGCAAGGTTTTTGGCTCGTGGCTTCTCCCAGAAAGAAGGGATAGATTATGAAGAAAGTTTTGCACATGTAGCCAGATACACTTCCATCAGAATAATACTTGCTCTGGTTGCAGTGATGAAGTGGAAGATACACCATATGGATGTCAAGACAACTTTCTTGAATGGTGTAGTCGAAGAGGAAGTGTATGTGGAGCAGCCACTCGGATTTGAGACACATGACAGGGAGTCACATGTGTGCAAATTAAAGAAAGCCTTGTATGGTTTGAAACAAGCACCCAAGACATGGTATGGTAGGATTGACAGCTTCCTGACTAGTTTGGGCTTTACCAAGAGTAAAGCGGATTTCAACCTTTATTACAAGGTTGAGGAAGGAAATCTAGTGATACTCCTACTTTATGTATATGACCTATTTGTGACAGGTGAGATTGGGTTGATTGCTGATATGAAGAGGAAGCTTGATGTTGAGTTCGAGATGAAGGACTTGGGTATGATGCATTACTTTTTAGGTATGGAGGTGTGGAAGAATGTAGATGGAATCTTCCTTGGGCAAGGGAAGTATGCAGTAGAGATCTTGAAGCGGTTCGGGATGATGGACTGCAAGGCCATGGCCACACCTATGGAATCAAACTTGAAGATATTGAGTGATGCTTCATCAAATTCGGTTGATGCCACAATGTATCGTCAGATGATTGGGTCCTTGATGTACCTATTGAACATGAGACCACATATTTGCTTTGTTGTGAACACTTTGAGCCAGTTCCTGATGGATCCTACACATGTTCACTTGATTGCTGTAAAGCATATTCTGAGGTACCTGAAGGGTATGGTTGATTATGGGATCAAGTATGGTGCAAATCAAAAGATTAACCTGGAGGGTTATGTTGATTTAGATTGGAAGAAAATGCTACAGATAGGAAGAGCACTTCGGGGTGCTACTTCAGTATGGGATCAGGTGTGATCTCTTAGATTAGCAGGAAGCAATCCTGCGTAGCACTGAGTACAATTGAAGCAGAGTATGTCGCAGCTTGTTCGGCTAGTTGTGAGGTAGTATGGATAAGGAAGCTACTATCTAATTTGTTTGATCTCCAGTTGGATGCTACTTGTATCTTCTGTGGCAACCAGAGTTGTGTGAAGTTGTCTGAGAACCCAGTGTTCCATGACAAGTCGAAGCACATCGAGATCAAGTATCACTATATCAGGGATATGGTGCAGAGAGGAGCAGTGAAGCTCTTGTATGTTGCGACGGATGAGCATATAGAAAATGTGTTGACCAAGCCACTAGACAGAGTGAAGTTTGAGTACTTTAGAGAGAGGCTTGGTGTTCTTCAAATTGAAGATACTTCTAGGAGGAAGTGACGAGACACAGATGCAAGATCCCTTCCAAGCATGGTGGTAGGAGGGTCCTCCCCATGGCTGTGGATGCAAGTGCTGTGTGATGAGCATCCGGACGATGCTCCACTATGAACATCCGTATGATGTTCTATATGATGATGATCAGTATGATCATGAGCATCCACATGATGCTTAGTGCGAGGATGATCAATATGATCATGAGTATCCGGATGATACTTCTTGGCCGTGGATATGTTGCAGGTTGTGCAGTGGCATGTAATAGGTCCCTGGGAGATCCTATAGGTTGAGAAGTAAGCTCGTAATCAGTCCTGGGATGCTCTTTCGAGGTTTTTCTGATAGCATGTAATAGGTCCCCGGGAGATCCTATAGGTTGAGTAGTAAGCTCGTAATCAGTCCTGAGATGCTCTTTCGAGGTTTTGCTTGTTCGCATATAATAGGTCCCTGAGAGATCCTATAGGTTGAGTAGTAAGCTCGTAATCAGTCCTGGGATGCTCTTTCGAGGTTTTGCGAAGACTGCATATAATAGGTCCCTGGGAGATCCTATAGGTTGAGCAGTAAGCTTGCAATTAGTCCTAGGATGCTCTTTCGAGGTTTTGCAGTTGCACATAATATGTCCTGAGATTCCACCGTAGGGTGCTCGCAGAGATGATGAAGACCTACATGGAGGCTAGGCCTACATCCAACATGAAAAAGGGCTGGCTCTGTAGAACTTCCTATGACGAGAAGAATTGAGAGATAGCACCAGTGATCAAGATGATGGGTACAATAGCAGTGACGATGATGCTCCGTGATCTAGTGACGATGATCCAACTCCAATATTGAAGACTTGTGCCTATATGTATTGATGACTTGTGTCAATAGAATACCTTCCTAGTTAAGAGGGAGTGTTGATGTATTTGTAACTTCGGAAGATATTCACTTGTATATTATATGTATTACATTTGTACTTTATTGTATCCCCAACAGAGATGTATTATTCCTCCGATTGGAAGTGTCGTCATTTGTATTTGCAAATGTCGCAAGTTATATTGTAAGTGTCGTAATTTATATTTGATGGGTTATTAGACCACCTTATAGGAGTCGGTACTGGATTAGTTAAGTGGAAGGGTTATTAGACTCCCTTAGGGAGTCGCCCCAGTTAGGGTAAAAGGCAGGTTAAGTTAAAGTATAAATAGAGTGGTTGCACCACTCTATTTGCTCATTCACTCACTCATCCAACTTGCATAGTTGAGAGAGAGGAGTGCGCACAAGTGGAGGAGGAGTAGCTATTGAAGACATCTATATTTTGGGGTTTGATCTTTGTGATCTTTGTATTGGTGCTCATTCTATCTCTGAGGAAGTTGCAGGGTTTTTCACCTTCTTGGTTTTCCTCGAGGAAACATTGTGTCTCTTGTGTCTATGATTGTTATGTTGTGCATGTTATTCTCTTAGTAGGATCCTAGATAATATTTGAATGAAATTATCAAAATTCTAACACATATTATGATGAAACAGTCGCAATTTCATTTTTCATGTTTGAGGTCTCCATGAATTAATTTGTGTGAGATTTGTTTAAGGTATTACATGCAAATTGAACACAGTTGACATAACATAGCAATTTGTTTTTCAATTTTTTTTTGGGTTTGTGGTCGAGAACGGGTTCATTTGCGTTGCTTTTGGGGCTTTTCATGTAGAAAGAAATTATTACTGCCATAGGTCAAGTTTTATGTCTCTAACATGGTGTTTTCTTCATTTACTCAATAGCAACTACCTTGTCATTGTTCTGTTGTTTGTTTCTTTCCTTGTGTTGCGAAAGAGTCGCATCTTTTCTCTTCTTCAGAAACAACTCCATGAATAGTTTGAACATTGGAAAATTTTCATATTTATGATGTTTCACATAAAAAAAACATCGTGCTTGCAAAGAAGCTCATAAGAATACGCATGTGATAGTGTCCTCTAGATGACGATTATCCATTCTGCCTCACATGGTTTGTATAGGTATGATGACCATTTCCTTTAATTTAACATAACATTTAGGCCCATTTTCCATTCCTTCTACATTGATGACCTTAAATGTCGTTCTCATCAATAGACATGGATTACTACAGGACATCGTCTAAACGGTGATGAAACAAAAGCCACTTTAGTTAGATATCGGTCGCTGGAATATTTTCTCTCCTCTATGGGAAACAAGGTTCCTCCCACAAGGTTTACCAGTTGGGAGAGGAAAATCTATTTAATGGTTTTAGGTCATTGTATGTGTTGCTTGGTTTGGGTTTAATAGGCTTCACATATCTGAAAAAGTGATCCATAAAACTTGGCCTATTACAAATCTCATTATGGTCCAAACCGAATAGTATTTTGGTTTTTTTTTGTTGTTGCTTTTTCTTTGCCAGATCTTCTAAAGAAAAAAAATGAGAAAAAAAAGGATTTACGCAGTTCAAGGATTTGAGCATTTAGACTAGTTTATGTCTTTCTCTTGCAAACTTGTCGTTTTCTTTTGCAAGAGATTTTATTATGTGAATTCCCATTCCAATAGGCATGTTTTCCAAGATTATAGGCCATTTTAATGGTCCTGACATTAGTTATTTTACGCCATTTTAATGGTCTTTCTCTTGCAAACTTGTTGTTCACATAGTTCTAAACCATTTTAATAGACATTAACCCTGGATCCAAAAGTGGAATAGCTTTTAAATGTTAAATAAATGGAGTTTTTCTTTTAAATTAAAGTCCCAATCAATCAAGTGATTTCAAACCCCATAAAGTATGGAAAGGGAACCCTTTTATGAAGGCATCCTCCATCATTTGGCTTATTGAGATGCATAGAATGGTTGACAATGGAAAATATCAATATTACATTGATGAAACACAGATTGTTCTAGAAGCATCCATGTGGGGAACCCCTCAAAATAACATTTCTTCCTTATTCAAGTATGAAAATGGTCAGCACATGCCATGTAGAATCTCCTAGGCCACAATTTGTTTCTTAGAACGAACCTTTTACCTTGAAGGAAAGGTTCTACATGCCATGTGTCATTATTTTGTGAAGGGTGTCCTCCTAGAAACCCCCTCAATAGTTTGTAAATCATGGTCAAAGCGCACTAGACGTTGAGTCATGCCTTCAAGTATGTAGACTTTCCTTGGAGAATGTGGTAAGTACACTCAAATGGAGAAATATGGACAAAAATAATAAAAATATGTAGAATTACCACCCAAAGGTAATATTTGAAACACATCATACTCCTCTTAGCTTAGGTGCTAATCATAAATCAAGAACTTGTGCTTCTTTAGGTGGTAAGACGAGATAATGCTTTTAAAGTCACTTCCATGATATCACGCCCAAGATGCACCTCTTGGACATGATGCTTAGACCCACTATCATTTATGGTTTAAAGGTTTGGTGACCTATTTTTCTTCTAGTCAATTGGGATAGGATTGAGAGAGTGTAGACCCTACTACTACCACACATGATCCATTGAAAATAGAGAGTTCCTCGACCCATTGTCTAAGTGGAGTTAAAGTACCATCCTTTGCACCTCGAGGTCATCTTCACCTCAAGTTCATCTTTAGAATTTTATTTTTCTTTCATATTGTCTCTATGGTCTTTTCAAGCTACTACCTTTGTAGGCCCCCTTGAAAAAATCCTTTGTGAGCCACCTTGAAAAATACATTATTGATTATCAGAGGCTTCTTGATCACTTGAATCAATGGCCATCTCTCTTGATTATCCCCCCATTTACGTGTACCTTTTATGCACTCAAATTCACCTCCTACCATTAAAACAAGACCTAAACTAGGTTATTTGAGAGGATAGGTGAAATTGTTTTAGTACTAGAAGAGCGAAAATGTTTAGATTATATTATGCCCCATTCCTAAGGAAACAAATTTAGGCACATTACAAATTGATATCTAAACAAGTACTTAGCTGTCATGAGGCTGAAGGGATTCCATGAGGTTGAAACCCTCATCCATACGATATAATCCTCGTCTCATAGAATATTTGGACTTATGGACATTAATAAAAAATATGTTCTATTCTATTCTATTCTCATTTTACAGTGCTGCAATTTCTACTATTGATTTTAATTCCAAGGAACATAGTCATATCACTTTTTATTTCAAGAATAAACAAGTAATGGTACATTTGGAAAATGTCTCTCTAGACATACATATTGAGTAACCTGTACAGATATGTCCTGGATTTAAACTTTAGATAAAGGTCTACTATCATTCGGGGTAGTTGCACATATATTTTGAAGGTATTAACTGTGTAGAAAGTACAAGTAAGGTGCATCTCAAAAACCATATGTACTTTACCATTCCTGAAAAGAAGACAAAATTTGAATTAAATGAAAATATGCCTCAGGGGACAAGTGGTTAGGAGGGTTGGTCTCATCTCCATAGTGTTAATCCATTACCATCAGGTCTAATTGTGATTCCACTACCTCTTCGCTAGGTCATCATCCACAATATTGTTTTCTCTATAGATATGTTAGAAACTTGAAAGTGACTTGGAAACCTTGATTTTGCTTCTCTTTCTTGGTTTATGACTTCTTCCAGAAAAATGTTGGAATATGAGAAGCCTCTACTTAACCTTTCCACCACCAACCTTGAATCCCTAAAGATCTAACAACTTTTATTTGCAATATCGAACAATTTTTATTTAAGTAGTTATACCAAATTGTTAATATAATAATATATACATTGATTTCCATCCTTGAAAAAAAAATATAAATATATGGAAAGTCTAACATTTAACCACTCATGTTAGCATTGTTGTCCCAAACGCATTCTATATTTAAATTATACATATATTTTTACTCCATCCATTTCTTGGCTAATGCTCTACGTAGTTGAATACCATATTCCATGTACTGTTGATCTAGACCTAACCATCACAAGTACAAGGGGAGGGTTGATTTGTTTTACCTAGCATATATAGTGTTATTATTGTAAGAACCGTAAAACTCATAAAACGCACTAAATAAAAAAATAATATTAAATATGCATGCGGATCTCTGAACCAACACAAGAATTTGATAACATGTAAAATCATATAAAATCCAAAAACAGACAAGAACAACATGCATAGAAGATCTGACAAAAGAAAGTGGATCTAATCAATAATAATAGAAAATATGCTATGAAAATTAAGGAGCCATACCTGGTTAGATGACCTAGCAGCTACCATTACCTTGACAGCTCCAATAGTGCAACTGAAGGTGGGGGGACGACTCTCCACCCAACCAACCGCCAGCCAATGGCTGAGGCCCCCGAGCCGCCAACAATTAATCCTATTCCAGTGCTATCTTGCTTTCCTCTCCTCCAGAGATCCTCTTCCAAATGCCAAAGACAAAAAAAGACCCCCCCCTCTTCTTCTCCTCCTCCTTTTATCTCCCCCTCTTCCCATTTTTCTTAATTTCTTTTATTGCAATTTGTTTTCCCTTATTTTTCTTTCATATCCCCCATTATATAATTTACCCCATTTTATTTATTATTTTGCATTTCATTATATATTCCCTTTTTACTATTTTACCTCTTTCATTTCATTATTTTATATGAAGGTTGTTACATACTTCCCCCCTTCAGGAAACTTTGTCCCGAAGTTATAATCTTCAAGCATTAAATACAATACTTATTCAATCAATCAATCAATTAAATACTATAGTATATAGGTAGCTATTACTTTGTGAAGTTTAGAGATTAATATGTGTGGCCACCACATAGAAGTCTCCAAATCACACTAATACAATCAAATGCCCTAAGTTACAACATGCTCTTAAGTAATTCCCTATGAGTCTAGTATGCAACCATGTCAACAATCATGCATCATACATATAGAAGCATTATATAATCAATTAATAATTAATAACTATGTGTTTGTTTACTTCCTCTTTCCTTACTCACCCTCTCCCTGAGAATCATACCATCCGATCAACATCCATAAAAATCCCCTCCAACTCCGAATGGTCCCGCTCGTCATGGCATGGGCCCTCTACTGTAACCTGTCTGTGGATCATACAGTAGGCATCAAAAGTTCCCCGGGAAGTTACCGCGGCATTTCCACCTTCCCAACTTATGGTAATAATAAGGCCTCATCAGATTCTAACCGGAATCTGGGCCTCATCGATACTAGCCGGCATCCGGTTCCTGGTACCCCGATCCTGATACTCCCGGTACCCAGATCCTGATATTAGGATCATTATACCCCAGGCATCTCATAAGGATAGCCTAAACATCCTCCAAAACACCCTCAAGGAACTAGCCCCAGGAATAAGAAGTCCTTCTACATAAACCTCCCTCCCGGTGAGTATGTCTCCAACCGTGGACTCTGGTCACATCAAAAGTTCTCTGGGAAGTATCCGTGGCATTGCCACCTTCCTAACTTCTAGTACTAAAGTCAAGTGCTGCTGGCATAGAGATAATTGTTGGGCTTGTTCCCCAGCCCATAATATGTTTATAGTAGCCATTCTCATTCATGGTTATGGGCTCCCACGAAATCATAGAATACTTAGCCTCATCAGGCTATTTGAGTGGATCATCTAGAACAACTTTCCCTTACCAAAATGAATAATCATTAGTAATCATTTCTCAATATAATAATATATCATGGATCAACCTTGCATCATGCGCTAATAAGAATGTCTAACCACCAATTCATATTGCATTGCATTACATCATAAGCATTGTTAAATAAGTCATGCCAAGTTTAACATCTAATGCATTTAGGTGCTTTGTGCTACCATTATAACATAACTGATCATGATACTTTCATAATTTCACTAAGCATCTCATTAATATGTCATGATAAGCTGCCATATTTCAACATTAGTACTATCAGCATGGAGTAACAACTCATCCATCATCATATCAAATATGCATTCTGACAACCCACATAATCCATCATCATATCAAATATGCATTCTGACAACCCACATAATCCATCATCATATCAAATATGTATTCTACGGGGAGCAATAAGGGTTAGCATGAAACGTTAACATGTCATCCCAAATATGTGATATAATTTCGTATTCTTCGCTAACACAAAACATAGTTGTAAAATACCAAAATTTATCACAACATGCTTTCATACCATTTATGTGCCCCATGTCAATTATCTCTAGATACAATGACAAGCTATAATATCATTTTAGGTTCTACATGTCATCTATCTTATATAGTATCATAATGTCATGAAATAGCATCAAGAAGTATCACATGCACAAGATAATAACCATATGTCTTAGGTGGAATGGAGCCACATGCTAATAACCACAAGTCTTCTTAAGTAACACAAGGATGCATGATATTATGAACGTTCATATAATGATCATCAACTTAAAAGACATCATATATATAATGGAATATAAATCTCAAGAACACTCCTATCACAATTAACCAACCCATTACATGGCACATATAGATATAGAGACCTTAATATTTCTTGAACATATAAGAATGAGTACCTAAATATCACATATCCTGCTATATGGGAGGCATTCATACACTCAACTAGGATATAGATTAAGTTGAGATTAAATTTTCTTCTTGTTTCTCGTCAAGTGATATTGTTCAACTATTGATCATGTATTATGATTGTAATTCCTCATCTTATAAGAAAATGAGTATTTTATGGAGTAGGTACATTCATCTTGGCTATTAGGTGCTAGTGTATATATATATCCTTTTTTTGTATATTTTCATTACCTAAGTACTATGTTAAAATATGTAATCCCGTTATCTAGGCTACAACAATATGGGCATCTTTCAATCTCTGAACAATAAAATTCCTCCATAATTTATAAATGATAATAATAATATGTCTCAAAAATAAAAAAAAATCAATTTATTTTCATTGTGATATTATTATATGTATTCATTATTAATTCATCTATCATTTCCCAAAGTTCTAATGTTACCTTACATCTATGGATTAAATTATTTCTAAGGCTGCCATAATCCATAACACATAAGATTTTAATACTCAAACACCATTTCTAGTTGTCACGTTACTTTAATTCAACATAGTTTTCATGATTCTAATTATTGTCCAAAGTATACAATGACACACCAAATGTAAGACATAGGAATCCCTATAGTGATGTGGTAGTCTTGGGAATTGGCTAATCAATAATCACAACAATATTCTTTGGGTCTACCTTCACTCCCTTCACTAATACTATGTGGCCCCCAAAAATTTATTTCTTCCCTTCCAAAACTGCATTTCGATTTGTTCGCATAGAACTTATTTTCTTTTAATAGTTTGAACATTGTCTCTACATGCTTGAGACACAAAGGTTTAATTTTTGTTGTAGACTAATATGAAATCAAAGAACACAAGAACAAACCTCCACTGGAATGGACTGAATAAGTTATTCATCAATGTTTGGAAGGTAATCAAGGCAAGCCATGACATGGTATTCATACAATTGTCTTCATGTTTATACAAAGTAGTTTTGGGAATATCCTATTCATGTAATATTATTTGGTAATAGCATGCTTTTAGATAAAGCTTGGAGAAGTACTTAACCTTATGAAGCCTGTCCAATAGTTCATACAAATAGAATGGGAAATAAAAAAAAAATGAGAAAATGAAACAAACTTTGGAGTAAATAGGATTGCAGCATACGTTCTAATTTGAGAAATATTACATAAAAACAAAAGTAAGTCTTGAACTAACTAAACCAAGCTATTCACTCACTCTGTAGCTATCATTAGTGGTGACGCATTTCCTTACCTTGAAAGGAATGAAAAAGTTACAGAATTGAAGAAATACGATCATTAGATGAGTGATAGGCTAGGGCAACATCAAGAATATTTCATAAAGGAGGAAAATTACGAGTTGGAACGAGGTTTTTTTTTTTTGTTTTTTTTATAACTCTACATATTTCAGAAGAACAATGATGACCTAGACTGTTATCAGACAATCCACTCGAGCGGACGCGAGCAGGATCTCCCTAGCTTAATGTAAGTCTAGAACAAATAGTACAGAATACAAAACTCATTTCCTAGATCTAGTTACAGATCGAGTACTTAGATATCGTACCTTTCAGATCGTGGATCCTTCTCCTTGTTGTTGCTCCAAGTATCGCAGTCGTCAGATCTCTAGCTGAAAGACCTGTCAAGATAATATGGAAACAATACAAGCAGTACAAGATATCTAAACAATAACTGATCTAAACTAACAGTTGAGGAAGAAAGTTCTAAACATCATCAACGAGACAACATTTATGAAAAGAGATTATATTAACTCTATAAAAAGTGGGAATACATAGAAATAATGAAGCTACGCCAAAGCCTCAACGTTGCATCCTCCATCCAACATGTCCAAGCCAAACCTCCAAGATGGTACAAGCTTCCCAATCACCAATATGGGTTCTACCAGCATAAGGGTACCATAGACCTTCCGCCCCTCTCATGGAGAGAGTGGGTGTTTATATAGGGCTAAAGAGATAGGGTAGGTTGAGGATTAAGGGGAGATGGTTAAGGGATCTTTCCATAAGGTTAGGAACCGAAATTCCACCTCACCTAGAGCCTAGGGATAGGCCTCCACATCACTCATCTTCGAGAATGGGATCGAACATGCTCTTTTATCCAAATAACTGACATCGTCGCATGTTGAATTAGGACAACCTGCGACGTCGCATGTTGCACAAGGGCAGAATGCGACGACCTTGAAAAGTAGGTAAGCTAATCCCTCTAGTCATGGGAAACTTCAGGGATGTGTTTTTACTCTAAAATGAGTTTAGGTATAATAGCAAAGAGTTTACACAATGGTCAAGATGATGACATTATCACAACGGTCATGATGACAACACTTGGTCATAATAACGGTACTTGCAACGGTCATGATGACGACACTAGGTCATGACGACGACACTTGCAACACTTGCGACACTTGTGACACTTGCACAAGGGTGACGACATTTTGGTGTAACATAGACTTTTCCCATCCACCTCTTGATGCACTTGAGCTCAAGGATGAGTTTCATTTCTTGTTTTGTTTAAAAATGTTGAATGGTAGTCGATGTCCAATTTAGGAATGTAATTTGTCTAGCATTTACGCTGGTTGTTCGCTAGTATTTGCTGGATATTAAAAAATATTGATGCTTCCTTTCAAACAATATGGAACAACACTAAATCTCTATGTTAGTTTTGTACCGCTTTCCTAGCATACAGACAGAGCAACCAATAACATCTATGTTTTTTTGTTACCACTATGTGCAACATACAGAACAACCAGAAACCTTTATTTTAAACTCATGACTCATAGAATGCATTTTTTTAACCATAGGACTAGCTTCTGAAATTGCTGGAAACTACTAATTTTTTAATGTCCTCCTTCCATTTTGTAAATTGCTTTCCTGGCATTTTAACCCGCGACAAACTACATTCTAAATTATATAAGGCTTTCCTCCTTAAATTAATTATTTTGTGAACTGTTTAGATTTCATTGGGAAATGCAAACTTACCTTGCCATTAATAAGATATTTATGTGTCACCAACATTATCCAGAATATACCTTCCTCTTGTAATTCTTCCCTTTTGATATCACTAAGTTTATTAACACAAGCTATAGGTCACCTAGGCACATTGAAACTAACTGCCTTCTTCAAGTAAAAGTGAACATAATGTGTTATTGAAGAAAGCTTGCATTTATAAACAAATTCATCAAAGATTCTTGCACATGAAAGTGGTTGCACATAATCAATTGTATCTAATGAACAGAATATCCCACAAAACCCTTCAACCACAACACTGAAGTCTATCACTTCATATAAGAATTTTCCAAAGATGTATGCAAGACAAAATCTGGTACAACCACATCTACATCTCCTGTTGCATTTACCAACTGCAACTTCCCTGATTCCTGAGAAACCTGTATAATGCCAAAAAGAACAACACCAAGGTCCTTGCTTGAAATGATCCAACGAACAAAACGACCTCAAAATATTTATTAGCACCAAGTTCTTCTACCCCACACGATTTCTTGGCACCAATTTATTCCATCCCACGTGCTTTCTTGGTAGCAGGTTCTTCCATCCCACAAGCTAACTCTCTGGAAGCTTTTCTAAGGGTATCTCTTTTCATTTTCCATATCATAGAAGACTAATCTATCCACAGGGATTCAATTTGTCTACAAAAGTTATTTATTGGTGCAATCAATGGTAATACAGTTTTGGCAGGTTCACCCACAAGGCAACTATAGTCATGATTGAAGAATTCCTTCAACACATCCCGTTTCTGAGCAAGCTCAAGTAATGAAAGCTCGATAAAACTATGTTTCTTCTTGGGTGCCAGAGCTTACCCAATCCATAACGTATCTCGTTCGACCTTTTATTTATTTATTTTATTATTTTTTTTCACAGAATTTCGTACCACGAAAACTGCTGCAAGAGGTGGGTCGCTGAAAAATTCAACGAATATTTCAAAACTTCGACACCCAATTCAGAGAAAATACAGCTTTATATCAATCGCTAAATCAGGTAGGGGATGACTAATCAGTTTATTGGAAGCGTTACAAAGAGCATAGAACTATAGTTATAGACACCCTCTAATATTATGAGAAACCCTAAGCACTTGGGAAAAGCGACGGATTAGGATCACATATATAAACAAGTATTTACAGACAGGAGTTTCATATCCATGAACTTTTACAAGGCATCCCGGAGGAATATGAGCAATCGAAGCGCAAAGAAATAGGGAAAAGAACAAATTGGGTTGAGAAGAATGTAATAGATGCTCTGTAGCTAACACACACAACACATGGGTTATATAGAATTCCAGTGATTGAGAGAAGGTCACTACAATGCTCAATTTCCACAAGAGACAAAAAAAATGCCTTTAATAAATCCAAATCGTTGTAGGAATGGGCTCCGATACTTGCCCCATGCATTGCATTAAACCGTGAAAACCATGAAAATATTAATAACGATGATGCAGCTTCCAATTACTTAGCTCACAAAGCAATAGAAACAACGATCGATTCAAAGCAATTGAGGCATCATTACATGTTGTGGTTTTATAAAGAAACAAGCCCAAATTACAAGAATGCCATAATTTAACTAGCCTACTAAGAATCCATTCACACAGCCATTGAGACATCAGGAACCACAATGATTTACCCTGTCCAAACGGGAAAACCAGCATTCAATGGGTTACATAAAAAAAACATTGAGCTCCACAGCTTACCAGTGATATACCATCGATCCTCAGGGTGGGAGTTCAAATACTCACAAGATCAAATGTAAGACTCGCAATCTTTCATCGCATCAGCTTCCTTGGACTTTTGCTAATTTCATCCAACATTTGGAAGACCACTCGTTAGTTCCGAGGTTCAAACCACTCTCAGAAATTATTGTGATTACCCAAAATCCACGAAGCCTATTGTTGTGATTACCCAATAACTGAGCCCAAGATTTCTGCCTCTGGATTGTCACATGCATCTCTCACTCCTTTGGTGCAGGCTCTCATCTCATCTAACACTGATGCTTCCATTACAGACTTGGCACCAAGATAATACGTAATTCGATGGATTTTATGTCGTAATAAGAAAGTTTTATGTTTTGTTTGTTTAATGAAGCAAATAATAGGGTAAATTATGTAACGATTTACGTTACACATATCTCAACGCTCATCCCAGCAGGTCGAATAAAGGCTGATTAAAGGTCGAAGGCAGGAAGAAACGTTATGGCAGGAAGAAAAGAACTGTTATGCTGGTAGATCATCACCGGAGAGTTAGGAAAGAGCCGTTATGGTGGCAAATCACCATCACTGGGAAGAATAATACTGTCATCACTAGCGTGAGGCTATTAAGGAATGTCCACCTGTTCGCCTATGCAAGAAGAAAACGCCCACATTGACAGTCCACTGGTATGAATAAGCGTGCAATTCAACAGAGATGTCCGTTGACAAAAATTTCAAGAGGCAGTCAGTTTTTTTTAAATGATTATTTCAAAGAAACCCGCAACCCTAAACATGTCCACAGTTAGCATGAGACTCAGAATCATGATCATGACCATTTGCAGGGGCCGTTGCACCACCACCATTCGAAAGGAGACAACCCAAGATGGTAGAGAACAACGTGAATTATCAACACACACAAAAAAAAGAAACCCTAATAGGTGAGATGTATTTGATCTTCGATTTGAATTTCAACAGGTCAGCCCACAAGTGATGTTATTAGAGGCCAGGGCCCAGGGCCCGAGCCAGGCCATAATTGTGTGTGATACCAGAACCCACGACCAACCCTACGACTTTCATTTGGCTAGTTTCTCACTATATAGATATCAATAGTGAGCAAGATGATGTAGGAGTTTTGGATAGCTTCAGGAAATACATAAGAAAGTTGTGGATATTAGCGCAGGATGAAAGTTCTTGATTAATGTTTTCATTTGTTATTTTAAATGTTTTCCCAGAGGGGACTTGCCTGTTGATTATTGTTTTCATTTACTGTGTTATTTAAGATTCAACCAGTTTGGAAAGGAGCCACTTTCTCCTATGGAGAACGAGATCGACCTTATTATTCTGTTTATAATTAATGCATTAGTGTGAGCAATGATGATCTCTAAAGTGAGATTCGATCCCAAAATCCTACAGAAATGGCTTCTGGTTATCTCAGTGAGATTCTATCCCAAACTCCTACAGAAATAATCTTTTATTAATATTTTACCCTCTTCTAAATGGAATACTAATGATCCATGCCCAGCAAATGGGAGAAACTGATCTTCTCCCATTGATGTATTACAATTTGCAGGTATAGACCCAGGTATTGCAGTACCTCTATTTCTCTGGTTGCTGATCCTACTTCATGGCTAGGGTTTTGGGGAAGTTACAATATACTACCGAGATGACAAGGATCAGTTTGCACCTCGATCAGTTTGCACCTCGAATGCAAGCCGAGTGCCTGACCAGTGATGAATCCTTGGGACACTCTATACAAATTAGTTAAAGAGAATAAATATTTCTTAGGGTTTACATTATCTCTTTATGCTGAACCATGGGTGTAGCCTAAGTAATGCTCCTATTGTGCCAGGAGATCTCGGTTCAAATCCCAACACCCATTTTAACCTGATTTTACTCTTAGTCTTTAAATTTTACAAAGATTTAGATTTTATTTATTTTTTGTAAATCACCCATTTCTAGGTCTCAACTCAAGTTTTTTCCTTTGTAAAAGATAACAGATTTAACATGCAAACCTCTAGATACTAAGAGAGTTCTAGATTTGACATAAGCACTAGATATGAAGGTACATCCATAGATTTTACCATTTGAGCAACTACAACATTTATATTAACTAGGAAAAGCCCATAGGTCTTGAGGGTTTGAACCTTGCTCTGATACCAAATGTAAGAACCGTAAAACTCATAAAACCCACTAAATAACAAAATAATATTAAATATGCATGCGGATCTCTGAGCCAACACAATAATTTGATAACATGTAAAATCATATAAAATCTAGAAATAAACAAGAACAACATGCATAGAAGATTGACAAAAGAAAGTTTATCTAATCAATAATAACAGAAAATATGCTATGAAAATTAAGGAGCCATACCTGGTTAGATGACCTAGCAGATACCATTACCTTGACAGCTCCAATAGTGCAACTGATGGTGGAGGGACGACTCTCCACCCAACCAACCCCCAACCAATGGCTGAGGCCCTCGAGCCCCCAACAATTAACCCTATGCCAGTGCTATCTTGCTTTCCTGCTTTCCTCTCCTCCAGAGCTCATCTTCCAAACACCAAAGACAAAAAAAGACCTCCCTCTCTTCTTCTTCTCCTCCTTTGATCTCCCCCTCTAGCCATTTTTCTTAATTTCTTTTAATGCAATTTGTTTTCCATTATTTTTCTTTCATATCCCCCATTATATAATTTACCCCATTTTATTTATTATTTTACATTTCATTATATATTCCCTTTTTATTATTTTACCCCTTTCATTTCATTATTTTATATGAGGGTTGTTACAATTATCTTTTCAAGGACAAACAATGCATTACCTAAATCATAGTTACCTGGTTTGAAAAGTTTGGTAGGTTTATGAGGGGGATATTTGGAAAAGTTTAGGATTTTGAAAAGTTTGGAAATATGGAACATTTTCTTAGTTTACTTATAAATCATTTTTTAGGTTTCATTTTCTTGCATTTTTCAAGGTAATGTATTTAGGCTTGGTTTGTTTTCCCTGTCTAAAAGTTTTGGGATCCAATAGAACATGGTAACTATGGGCTTAATCGATGATTGACACTAGTTAGCATTGTATTATCATATAGGTTAGTTACACGAATTTAAAAATTCCTTCAATTATCCTTGCAGGTTCAGATTGAGGGATAGAATCGTAGTATATAATATTTAATCAAAGTTACATGAACCATGGGTGTGATTGGAATAGGAAGAAGAATTTGGTGTAGGTGTGGCACTTGTATGGAAATTAGGAATTAGAGAACTGCAAACCTAACTCTATTTTTTTTATAAATGTATATTTAAAATTTAAAGTTTATATTGAAAACAAAATGAAATATGTATTAAAGCATATCAATTAGCCTCAACTAGGGCACTTGGCAGCAAATCCCTTGAATTTTGACCAAGTTAGCAAATAATTATTATGTAAGTTGTGTTCATTGTTCCTGGGGATAATGATGGTAAAAATTGTTCAAACATGAAGCTAGGTGGTAAACCTAAAACAGGCTAAGTTAGATGAGGATTCCTCTACAATGAAGAGTGGAAAGGCCAAACCACTAAATTTTTAAGAGTACCAACAACCCCAAGTCAAGAAGGAAAAATGGTGTAGCTAGGAAAGTAGTCAAGAGGCTAGATAGATTGAGACCATCAACTAAAATCATTAATGCATGGGGATAATGAACCTAAACGCATGAAGGAGGGTGCAACGGAAAACACAATGGGCGTATGGCCCAGAAAGCTTTATTTTCCATTAACCAAAAGAAAACGATTTATACACATGAAGAGTTCTCTCGAATTATCCAGATGTCTAGAAACATCCATGGATTGCCTTCTCGGAGAAGCTATTAGGAAATAAATGTATGCATTAATCAGACCAACCACAAACTCGTACACATACAAAGTTAGGTGGCGGGAGAAATTATCACAATTTCCAACACCCCCCCTTAATTTCTACAGCCACATACAAAATTCATATACAGAGTTTACATACATAATGACAAACTTTCAAAATGCAAATTTCAAAAATACATGTTTGAAAAACATGGCTACCGGTCTTACTCTCGGCTAGGCTTACAAGCATTCAAAATTGTTCAAAAAACATACATCTAAAAATTTAAACTTGTTAACACCTTTTCCATTTTAGTCGACTCCAAACCTTGAACCAGCTATGCTTTGGCTACTTCATTTTCACTTTCTTTTTCAACTATACTTTTTTCTTTGATTCTTCAAATCTGTTCTTGTTAACATCCTTTGGCCTAATTCTTCCATTAGTATCATCAAAGTATTCAATGGATTTATTCCAACTGTACTAATCAAAACTTTTCAGCTGTGACATATCCATCTTACATTGAACATGCTTCTACCATGAAATCAATTGATAGTAGTGCTTGATCTGTTCAGGACTCCATTTTGCAAAGATTTCGTTCTCAAATTGTTCTTCAATAGATTTTTGCTCAAAAGTATCCATAATACCTTCATTATCTACACCTTTAGTGCTGCCATACACATCATCAGAAACATTCATTTCAGCTTCAATTTCTTCAATTATTTTCACTGCAATTAAACTCATATAATCTTTATTTACATTTTCTTCTTCCCCATTCAACAATCTTTCTATTGATTTCAACTTTATACCCATTTTAAACATTTCTTCAATCATATTTTCAAGATTTTAATCATCTGTACATAATTCTTCATCATCTTCTGCAGATCCTGAAACATTTACTTCTGAATAATCTTCAATGCTCTCTACAGCTTCAGCTGCTGCTAAATTTTTTAGTGCATCAATGCCATTATTACCATTATCATCTTCATTCCATTCAACTGGAAATGCATTTTCTTCACAATTAAACATTTTTAAAATCAATTTCATTTCATTCTCGATTGCAATCTTTTCAGCTTCAGTTAGAACTTCTCCTTCATAAATTGGTACTTTCTGAATTTCATTTTCTTCTTTAGTTGCCAAAATTTTTGCCAACTTTTCATCAATTGCACATGTTTCAGCACCAACATTATCATTCTCAATATTGTCTAAAACATTAACATTTTCATGAAATTCATAAAATTCAACTTCGTGTTCAGCAATAACATTTTCATCCATTTTAATTTCAACGTTCTTTTGTGTTGCAAGATCTACAAGGCTGCTTTCATATTTCATCAAAATATTTTCATCATTGATTTTCTCTTCTTTTACATCTCTAGTCTTTGCATCTTCAATCTTATCTTCTACTTTGACAGTAAGTTTATTATCCTCATTACAATTCTCAGCACTGTCTATGACAGTTGCATGAACATTCTGACTTTCAACACCACATAGCTTAGCTTGATGTTGGTTGGTGTTGCTCCCCCTTACACCAAATTGGCTTCTCAAGCTTTCCCAAGCTTCTTTAGCACTAGTTGCATCAGAAACAACGTGGAGAACACTATCATCTAGAGATTTCTAAATGAGATATAATGCAGAGGCATCACTTGCCTCATCATAAGGTTCATTACATTCATTTTCAACAAAATTTAATAATCCTTTTGCATGAATCACAGTTTTCATTTTAATACTCCAAAGCTCATAATTCTTACCTGAGAAAACTGGAATTGGCAGAAAGTTATTACAAACTTCTTCAATTTTCATCTCTGCTCCAGCATACAAATCTACAATGCAAGACTTGAATTTCTTTTCCTTATCCAATTTGAGTCTTCTGCTCTTCCCCATCTTTTTCTTGGGTTCTGCTGAAAATACATCGAGATTCTACTCTTTTGGTCTCAATTTCTTTAAACACGGGCTACAACAATTTTTCTTCTACACGGATAAACTCTGGCAATGCAGAAACACATGGGATTCCTTATGTAAATGCCCAATTTCAATTTCATTCAAGGTGATTTCTTTGAATCTGCTCAACCACTACACCATGGGAGCATCAACCAGTGAGAACCACTTTTTTGGATTTTAACCCTTCCACAAGATTCTTTAGGATACATCCTTCATAAGTTTCATCCGTAGCCACAATTTTGTCTACAATGCGAGGGATAAAAAATAGCTTGACCAATAAATGGGAGCTCAAGCCTTCCTACTCGACCAATACACTATGGGAGCAATAATTTTTACAACAAAAACATAAATGAGGACCGAAGATTTATTCTTACCTTTGGTAGGGCTCGGGTTTCCAATCCACCAGATATAGAACTCAACCAGTGGGTGTCTTAGCTTCAAGCATAACTCTACTTCTTCCACGGGCTACAACCCTTCAATTTCAACCTGTAGCTACACGCGGTTGCACACATATGAAGGAATGAGAACTGGACATAAAATAGGTTTCACCTTTGCTTTCCCAGCCTCCACTATACACCAGTCAGGGTCTCAAAAAGTGTGCAGGTTCTTCCCTTTATATAGGTCGCAAGTCCTCAAAGGACGTGGGGGAATCCCAACTTCTCAAACCACGGGAGTACAAGCTCAAAACAGTTGTTGGACTCTCCATTTCAAGATGGAATCTCCCATTAGCAAATCGAGACCTCCACAGATTCTCACAACTCTCCAGCTCTCTCACTGGTAGAGGACCCTTGACCCTTCAACGACGATTGTTCCTATCCACGAGAGAAAATCCATTCATGGGAGATGGTTGCTAAGTTCTTTCATAAATTATAATGATGGATACAGAATTTACTTCAACACCCAATGCCACCATTTAGTGGTATCCAACAACACTAGTCTGGCCAATAACTCAACCATAGGCAGAGAAAAGCTACAACACTTACACTCTTTGTTTTGGCACTACAGGACATGAGACTTGTAGAGATAGAACATAGCTGAGATTTTATGTGCTCTGAAAGGTAGATGGTGTACTCTCGCAAAGGCAGGAGTGAGTGATGGATTCTCTGTAGACGCGACAAAGGAAAGAGTGGGTACTGGCGAGGGTGAGCAAGTCTGGTCAGATACCAATTGAAAGGAGGGCGCAATGGAAAACACAATGGGCATATGGCCCAGAAAGCTCTATTTTCCATTAACCAAAAGAAAAAGATTTATACACATGAAGAGTTCTCTTGAATTATCCATATGTCTAGAAACATCCATGGATTGGCTTCTTGGAGAAGCTATTAGGCAATAAATTCCTGCATTAATCAAACCAACCACAAACTCATACACGTACAAAGTTAGGTGGCGGGAGAAATTATCACAATTTCCAACAACACGTAACAATTGAATCAGGGAACAAAATAGACTTTCTTATGCGCCAGGTACTACCAGTTGAAATTCCTCTCAAATTAGAAACCCTTTGTTAATCTTATTCTGGTTTGGCAGAAGCATTGCTCTACCATGTAAGTAGAGTTTTGTAATTTGAATTTCTTATGCAACTGGATTTCATAATTATTTCATATCGTGCTCTGACGAAAAGGAGGATTCCACCAAGATATAAGTTGGAGAATGGATAACATAGAGAATTGTATAAAACTAAAGATGAAGGAATTTTATAGAATGTGCCCCCCTCTCTCCATTTCCCCATGCTCAAGTAAACAATGAAAAATTTATTGTATGTGTTTTTTCTGAGTGAAATGCTAGAATCAGTTCTATTGGAGAAACTTGATCCCTTAAAATATGCCATGATTCTGTCACTGATATCTGTATCCACTTATACTGGAAACATATGTTATTTTAGTAAATGGATTTGATCCAAAATACATAAAGAACCCACATATCTGAAACAAATGAGACATTTCACGATTCTAAGGCAATTTGAATGCTAGTGTGAGGAGCCCTAAGGTGAATCCAATAACTTTGGGATTAAGGTATATGTGACACATTGTAATAATTTTCTAATGTGACTGAAATATCACCCGTACATTAGTAATGGCAGTGTAACATAAATGTAGAAACTAGGACTTTAGATTCTAGAGAGAAACATACATATTCAAAGATGTGGGAATATTTTTTATATATTATCTGTGGGATATCATAAGACCAAATACTCTCATAAAAAATACAATTAATTCTTTAATTAATCATTACTACCATCAATTTAACAACTTTGGAATTACTATATTTCATGTTGCACTAGATTCTACTATTCATTTTTGTTGGCTTCCTTTTAGTCAATACAGTTCTTTGATTGGTCTTCAATATTCAATTGAAGTAGGTTGTTATTCCTAAGTTGCAATGTGATTTACCCTTTCGAAGAAGGATTTGGGTAAAGAAAGATGGGGAAACAAAATTTGTAAAGGAACAAGATTACCCTAAGAAGTATATTGTTGAGGAAGACCTGATTCTTAAGAGCCAGATGGAAGTAGTAAAGGATTCTGACATCCAGAATACAAGCCCTGTGAATACCCCTCCTCCTCAGAAGGAAGAAGTGGATTATACGACAGATTATGACTTCCATCATGAACCTTTGGAAGCTCTTTCTCCATGTAAGTCCTTAAATGATCTAATGCCTCTAAATTTTAAATATTGTGAAAATGTTGCTTCAACTATTTCTTTTGGGAAGGGATTTGAGAAAGGGTTTCTTTAGAATTATGGCTTCTTCGAAAACCTAGGGAAACTCTCTCTTCTATCTTTAAATAATTCCCTAAATCTGAGTACTAGCTCTCCTTCTAGGGTTACAGAGACTAAGTCTTTAAACTCTAGGGATTCTTTAAACCCTTCTATGATGGTTACTCCATTGCCAAGGACTACTGGGAGAAAATGATATATTTAAGATCCAAGAAATAAGGGTTTGAAGAGATTGATGAATGGATTTTTTATTTTTCTGGTGGTTTAGGGCATAATACAGACGATCAAATCAGGTTAGGGTAGAAAGTATTTTTTATAGTTAGCCCAAGAAAAAAATCTATGGGATGTTGCTTCCGAGAAGAAAAGAACTATCTATGAGGCGCTTAGAGTATCAGGTTCCTCGGTAGGAGTGAACCAATGATCTGCATTTCCCTAAATAGTAGAGGTATGTTTAGCACCTTGAAGAAGATAGCACTCAGAAATTTAATTCGTAATTTTCAACCAGAAGTTTTATTTGTACAAGGAATCATGGGAAAAGGAGAAAAAATTGTCATTGAACTCTGTCTTATGCTTGAGGGTTGGGATTTCAGCTATGTGGATGCTTTGGGAAATTCTGGGGGAATTATTACTAGTTGGAGAAGTAGTAACTTTAAACTTATTTCTTCCCGGGCCTTTAATTCTGGTTTAGGTGTCTCACTATTTTCTCAAGAATTTATATTCCCGAATGTGTATGGGCCCTATTGTGATAGAGAATCCTTTTGGAAAAATATTTTTTCAAAATATTTGTTAAAACATGATAATAGCATTCTAGGAGGGGATCTTAATTTATCCTTAGGACATGGGGAAATTTGGGGACCTAATGCGAGGGAAGATACTCTTTCAGGTTTCTTCAAGAATATTTTGATGGATAAGGGACTTATAGATATAGAACATGTAAATATTAAACCTACTTGGACTAATCGATGAGTTGGAGCAAAAATAATAGCAAAGAGGTTGGATAGGTTTCTAATCTCTGAGAATATTTTGGAAAATTATTTTCGTTTCAGAAAATGGGTAGGGAAAGGGATGAACTCCGATCATCAACCTATTTTACTGGAGTTGGAGTTAGAGGGGAAATTTATTTCTAGTCCTTTCAAACTGAATCTTACTTGGATCGAGGATGAATACTGTATTCAAGTGTTGAAACATGCTTGGAAACCTTTTAATGCGGGTTTGATTGACTTTGCTGCAATCCAGTTTCTAAAGAATTTGAAACAGGCAAAAATTGTGTTGAAAGAGTGGGTCTATAAAAAGAAATAGATAGAGGTAAAAGACTTATCTGATATTGAGAATAGATTAATCCTTTTAACAAATTCTGAGGGTTTTGGTTACTTAAATGAGGAAAAGCGCAAAGAACTACTAGATCTGGAACAGAAAAGGAGAATTATTCTTCTGAAGAGGGAAGTGGAATGGAGAATCAAAAGTAGGGAAGTATGGATGACAAAGGGGGATGATAATACAATTTTTTTCCTTAAATATGCAAATTATCGTAAGATTATTAACACTATATGTAGTCTAAAAAATGATACAGGAGACACTATAAGAAAATTTGAAGACTTGGAAGCAGCAGGGGTAAACCATTTTGGTAAAATTTACAAGGAAGAGATTCTGTCAATCGATGAAGCAGTTAGAATAACCCAACTTTATCCTAATTTTGTCAAGGAAGAGAACAATAGAGAAATTCTACAAGAAGTCACTTTTTTCTGAAATGGAAGAAGCTATGCATAGTTTGAAGAAAGAAAAAATTCCATGTCCTGATGGTATACCTATCGAGTAATTTTTGGGGCTATTTGATACTGTGAGAGAAGACCTTCTTAGAGTCATAGAGGAATATCGAAAGAATGGGAGAATTTTGGGGGATTTCAATACTACTTTCATCTCTCTTATTTCGAAAGTTGATAATCCTGACTTCTTTGATGAGTTCAGACCTATTGCTTTATGCAACAACATATATAAGATGATTTCAAAAATCATTGAAAAAAGAATAAAGAACCTACTAGCTGCTAATATTTCTGATGAACAATTTGGATTTCTCCTAGGAAGACAAATACATGAAGCTGTTGGAGTGGCTTAGGAAGGCATGCACACAATTAGACAAAGGAATCTAAAGGCTACAGTTATAAAAATAGATCTCTCAAAGGCCTATGACCGATTGAGCTGGGCTTACCTTAGGATGATTCTATCACAGGTTGGCTTCTGCATCTCATTCATAAATTGGATATTAAGCTATGTGTCTTTAGTTTCTTTTGTTGTCCTGATAAATGGAAAAGCTTCACATTTCTTCAGGCCTAGAAGAGGTCTAAGGAAGGGCTGCCCACTCTCACCCTTACTATTCATCTTAGTTGTTGAAGGACTTAGTAGGGTTTTTTTATATGCTAAAGGAACTGGAAGCTTTAAAGGAATACTGTTGGGTAATAATTTATCTCTTACACATCTACTGTTTGTAGATGATGTCTTAATTTTCAGTGAAGGAAATTTAAGAGAGTTAGAAACACTAAATGATTTCATTATCCTTTTTTGTAAGGCTTAGGGGATGAAGGTTAACAATAAAAAATCTCTACTGGTTGGAGAAGGAATTGAAGAGGAGGAACTATGCAGGTTTAGCTCTATCCTAGGTTTTAAAGGATTCAATCTAGAACAAGGTTTCAAATATATAGGGTTCAATCTAAAAGAAATGGCCTATGGTTTTAAATATTGGGAATGGCTTATAAGAAAATGTGAAAGGAGAATTAGCATATGGAGTCTACGGTGGCTCTCGAAAGTGGGTAGATTGATTTTAATAAATGTGGTGCTGACAGCTATACCAGTCTATTGGGATTTATCTTGGATACCTAAAGGATTCCTAAATAATATCTCATCTCCGTTAATGTGTTTTTTTTAGTATTTAAATTTGGAGAACAAAGGTTTTGTTTGGGTAAGTTGGAAGGTTGTTTCTTTTCCTAAAGACATGGGTGGATGGGGAGTTAAACAATTGATCCCTTTCTCTACAGCTCTTGCAACTAAAAGCATATGGATATTACTTGAAGGAAAATGATTATGGGTAAAGGTGATTCTTCAGAAATATATAAAGCCTGCTTCTCTAGAAGACTGGATCAGAAACCCTATAAAATCTACTAGGAACATTTCTGCTATTTGGAGGGCAGCAATACATTCCTTCTCTTTGATCGAGGATGGGCTTTCTTGGAAGGTAGGCTCAGGTTTGAAAATCAGACTAGGGGTTTATCCCTGGATAGGTAGTGGAAATTCCCATTTACTCCCCTTAGGAATGATCCAAAAGCTTCATGACGAAGGATTCAGAGTGCTAAATCAAATCAGAAATGTAGTTGGAGATTGGATTTCAACAGAATTGAACTTTGAAGGGGAGGAAAAAACTTGTTGGGAGGAGTACATTGGGAATTTAATTGAAAATCACATAAAAATTCTTGATTGTTTGGACAAACTAGTTTGGTCACCTATTGCAAACGATATTTATACTCCAAAGATTGGGTATGAGACACTTCTAAAAAAGGACTAACACAAGCAAGAGGATGGTGGAAGGCCTTATGGAATCTTCAGTGCCCTCATGAAATCCAAAATCCTACTCTGGCACCTTTTATCAGATAAGGATTTAACATGGGATCATTTGCAAAATATGAACTGGTCAGGTCCTGGAAGATGCTTCCTACGTAAGAATGTTGAGGAAACAAATGAACATCTGGCGGTAAATTGTGTTTATACCAAGATGGTCTGGAAGGGAATTGATGAAGAAATAGGTATTTACAATACTTGGTAAGGAGATATAGTGGAAGTATGTTTTGAAAATTGGTGCAACAATCAAGCAGTGGGCGAATATAAAGAATTACCTGCAGTTGTAAACTGGCATATTTGGAGGGTAAGAAACTTAATTTTATTCGAAAACATAGAATTTCATGCCTCTTACTGTGTAATTCAGATCTTTTGTATGTTCAAGTTCTTTCCTAATCAAAATAAATTTTAGAAACTAAGAAAGATTCCAGAGGTGGATTTAAAATCTTCTACAAGAGATTTTTTTGATGGGGCTACCCAAATTAGCAGGGAGAAACTGTGTGGAGCAGGAGGTACACTACAAATTTATGAAGATCTACGAATTAGTTTCAGTGTAGGAGTTGGATCTAGAACCAACAATTATTCTAAATTAATGGCTCTATGGATTACTCTAAGATTGGAAAAAGAGAATAGAATTACAAAACTATCTACTTTTGGTGACTCTCAATTAATCATTAACTGGATGAAGGGGGAATCTCACTGTCAGAGTCTTTACCTGCTAACTTTACTGGAGGAGATGCGTAGAACTAGTACATACTTTGATGAAATCCCTTTTAAGCATATATACAGGGAACACAACTTAGAAGCAAACAAGTTATCCAAGATAGGCTTAACTTTGGAAAAAGGTGTGTGGCATATAATTCAAAATTATGGGCTGATTTCCAGTCATTATTAGTACAAGTTCGTTACATAATCCTTGTTACTTGATGAATTTTGGAGACAATCATTTAAAATGACTATGAACAGTTCAATGCAAGCACGAGATGTTTCTTTATGTCGTTTTTGATATTATAAGACAATAGTATGAATATACTTGATGTAAGCAAAGGTCATAAAGTTCTCTTTTGATTTTGTCACAAATCTGAAGTATGAAAATACTTGTAAAAGTTTTTACTTGATGTAAAGTCTAATAAAGTAAAGGTAGCCTTGATGGTTGACAGAAATTTTGGTGCACATCCCAAAATAGCAAAGTAGATCTTTTCAAACCCCTGTGGGTCATTACCAGCACAACACATGTGACTTGAACCATTGAATTAAAACACAATAGAGTTTATTCAAGAGAGTGTTTAAAACAACATCTAAAATTAGCCCATGAACTAATTTTTCCCTCAACAATTATTGCTGTTTATTATAATCAAAATATACTCACATCTTTTTGTAACAATAACTTGGGATATGGTAGTTGAACTCGTACTAAACCATGATTTACATACCAAGATTTGAGTAAATATTAGAGATTTATATATTAAAGTAATATAGATCCATTTTAATTTTGAGGAAAAGTTTGTACCTCAAATCATTTGATTTCATTTAAATTCTTAGAACATCTGAAATTAAGATAAATCTATATTAATTTCAACAAACACAATAAAATTCCTAAATATATTACAACATAACAATAATTAAAACCTGTCACTGTAACAAGCCTATACAAGAAGAATACTGTAAAATATGATAAGATGTACTCCATTTTTAAAGGCCTCTATTGAGCATGCTCTCCAGCCTCTTCATGGATATCAACCTCTCCATCTCCAGCTTCTTCCTCTGCCTCTCAATGAAGTCCTCTGCCTTTTTGTCCACACTTACAGCCGCTGGTGGTTTAACATCCTGACTGACCTTACCCTCCTCACTAACTTTACCAGAATCTGCTGCATGCTGTTCTCCAACTTTACCAGAAGGCTGCACAGTGCTATGGCCATGAGAAAAACTATCTTCATTTATCTCAGGACTACCTTTAGATTTCCAGCCACCAAACAGCCATGAACAACCTTTACAACATGAACCTTCCTCTTGTTGCTTCTCTGGATTGCTGTGTTGCTCATCAGACTCGGAGAATCGAACCTCGGCCCTGGTTGTCATAACTGCTACAGAAATATAATTTTTCCTTCAAGTGTAGATAGTTGTCAATACCTCGCTGCAAATCTTGTTTGGACTTACAGGGCTATATATAGTCACAAGTCTCTTGGGCGTAGCTTGTATTAGAAGCACAAGAAAATAAAAACGTTTTAATATTCCCCTGTGCTTTTCGTATAGACTTACGTGTGTTTGATGACGATCGTCGTTACATGTCATCTCTAAAACTTTTTAGCTTTTAAAGTAAAATGAGAAAAGAAAGCGAAAAAAAAGCCAACAAGATCCACATTAGTGGGTTAAGTAAAAGTTTTATATGTAAAAAAATGATGTGCATCATCAGCTGTCTTAGTGAAGTTTTCTAAATAATTGCAAAGTTAAGTTCAAAATTGGATTTTTAATGTATGAGTTCTTCTACCTTGTTTAAAAAAATGAATTATATTAAAATTTCTAATATATTTTCATAGAAATATGTAACTTTCTATTGCTTTTACTTTTAAGAACATACGAATTTTATTTAAATTTTCAAATGTGATTTCTTACACTCCAAGAAACATATGGTCTTCATAGCAGTTTCTATTCAAATTCATCTTGCTTATATCTTAAGAAACTTGTGAGTGGGTATTCAGATTCCTCTTCTATCTGAAGCTACTTTTATTTAAAAGCGTGAGTTTTTATCAAAATTCCTTTCTTGTATACTAAGAAATATGCGATTCCAACTCTTTTTAATTGTACTTTTAGAAGGAAAAAAATGATAAATATGAGTTATAGATTAAAAAAATTATTTAAGTTTTTTATAAATTTAACTTATTAATATCTTATATATTATTTTGTGTATTTTTCAAATTAAATCGATATAAATTTATTTTAATTTTAAATTTATCATACATATTTAAATGGATTAAATTCTACTTCCCCAACTCTATGAGTAGTTAAGAATGGTACAATGATAACATTGAGCGATGTTTGTGGGTGTATTAGATTCAAAAAGGACATGGAGAGAATTACTAACCATTACTCCAGAATGTGGTTTCTTCTCAAGTGCATGTGAAAGGATTGTGGGTGTATTTGGTTGGAAGTGGGAATTGCATTGGATTATATGCCTTTATTTTACATTTTCTCACTATAACTCTAAAATGTGGTCGCTCCAAGCACACACAATATATATGTATTAGTATGTTTGGAATTGAGAGATGGAGAGAAGTTTTTGTTTTAGGAAATGAATTCATTTAATACGTTCACTAGAAGAAAATATCAGAGATACATGTACAACATATTAGAATAAAGATAGGAAATTGAATTAGCTTCTAGATCATATAATTTTTGTTCATAAAAAAATTATATTACTCATTAAAAAATGTGTTCTTTTAATATTAGTATGGTTGTTTTCTATAAAACATATTGCAAACAAATTTAAAAGTTATATATCACAATCAATCCTATCCTTATTGGCATAGCCAATAAAATGTTAAACAAAAGACTTATGTATTTTGCAATTATTATTATATGTAGATATATATAAAATAGAAAATGACATTTTTTCACACACACACACACTAGCCTGTGTAGTTTTATTAATGATGTTCATATGTAGGCCATATTTACAAACCTAGTGAAAAGAGAGATACAAACTAAACATGTTTTTGTTATCCAAGTTTAATTCGAAGATCAAACCAAAGCATCCAACTCATCCAATAAAGAACAAGAGACAATCCCGCCTTTTTTTTTGAATTCACAAAAAAACACATGCATATGTAAAATTCCTTCACCCTAAAAATGTTTCAAAAATAAATTTGTAACACTAAAACATTGTTTTAAGGGAAAATAACTTATTTTCTTTACTTGGCATAATCAAGGCCCGTAAACTCATTTTATTTATGCAAAAGAGCCAAATCGAACTTTGAATACCACTCAGAGGTACCCCACAAATAGGGAATGTGTTGTTGTTAGAGATTCTTTCACAACACTTGACACCTCGAAGGTTCACTTTCCTACTAAATGCCCTTGTTATCCCTTTTTACCATGATATAGACCCCTATACTCATCATTACTACCCAAAACCAATTAAGGATAGCCATACCCCACTTAAAGGACAAAGAACCCACATAAATTTCCTATGTGGTGTTTCAATGCATCTTTCATGATGCTTGAGCTTGAGAACCTTTGCTAAATGTCTAACGTCCTTGGTGACCATTGTCACGATCCAAACACCCATTCATCTTACTGAAAACATCATAAATTAAAATGCCACCTACTAAAACACTCATCATTGAAGGATCCCCAAGAGAGGGATTGTTTTGTGGATTGCAAGTATTTTTCATGGTGATTCAACTAAAGAAGCATCATTTTGGGTACAAGGCCCTTGTTCTCCTCTAATGACCCTTGTTCTCCTCTAATGACATTGGTTAGGCCCAGAGGCCCATTCTTGGTTCACAAATAACCTATTCATGGTGCACATAACACCCTTAGAGGTGATATATATATATATATATATATATATAACCAATAAAAAATGAGGTGGTTTGAGGACTCATCCATTATATATATATATATATATATATATATATATAACCAATAACAAATGAGGTGGTTTGAGGACTCATCCATGTTGTTTAATCCTAAGAAGCAAGTTTTAGGGATAGAGGCTCTTGTTTCCCTCCCTTAACCATTATCAAAAATTTGAGAACCATCTATGATGCACAAGACCTAAAAAAGGCACCCATATTCAACTTAAATTTCAAAGACTCAGTTGAGAGGGCTCATGTCATGGTTTCTAAGTGTTGTTCATGGTGTGTAAGATTGAAAAGGTTCAATTAGGGATTAAGTTGAGTGTCATCCCTACCATGTTTATCCATCAATACACATTTCCACTACATAAAACCTACTCATGGTGCATGTATCACACTCACGGGCCAAAGACGCTTACCATGTTCTTATGTGTTGGTTCAAGGACTTGTTCAAGGCTCTTAATATTAAGAAGCTTCAATAACATCCTAATGCATTTGTTTTGATTCTTTGATGATGGCCAAGTCCCTATGATCAATCCATGGTCCTATGAGATTATTGTTCCCCTCAAACAACCATGTTCCAGGTTTTGGGACCCACTTGTAGTACAAAAAACATCTTGATGAGATCTATATCCAAATCCTAAGCCAAAGACCACTTAGTGAGGGCTCATGTCATGGTTTTTAGGCATTTATCATGGTGCTTGAGATTAAGAAGGTTCAATTAGGTCTCAAGGCCTTTGTTTTTCACCTTGAACATGTTTAGAACTCAAGACCCATTTCCATTACACAAAAACTTCTCATGTCACCCATATCCCACTAGGAGGCCTCTAAAGAACCACTACAAAGGACTCACGGGTTATTTCATGGAATTATTCAAGGCTCTTGATCCCTAAAAGATCCAACAATGTCTCAAGGAACTTGTTTTCCTTCCTCCATCATCGTCAAGGCTTCACAACACATCCTTGATACCAAAAACCTCATAATGGCATCCATATCCAACTATGATTCCAAAGAGCACCTAAAGAGGCCATGTGTTGTGGTTTGCATGGTTTGTTCATGGTAATTGAGCCCAAGAAGCTATGATTAGGGCCTAAGGCCCAAGGATCCCCCCCCTCACCCTTCACCATAGTGAGATTGAGAAGGCTCATCTAAAGATTAAGCCACATGGTTCTCTCTATACAGGTTTAGGCCTTAAGGCCCATTTCCACTTCACAAAACCTGCTCGTGGTTCACATGTCCCACTTAATGCGAAATAAACTAGACCACGACCTTAAGAATCATTCTTGTTGTGGGCCAAGACACGTTCCTATTGATGTCCTATCTTGTGATTTAACCATGGCACATGTATCCCTCTAGTAGGTTAGAGATACCCTATAATGGTCCCGTGTGGTTGTTCAAAGATGTGCTCTTGGTGTTATATCCTAATAATCCTTGCCAATCAATTAAGAAAACTTTATCTTGAGTGTGGATCATAGTAGACACCAAAAATCAAAAGTACCAAGTGTTTAATATGAAGTGGAAGGTAATTTCAATAAATGATTCATAAATAATTAAATAAACAATTATACAAAAATTTGCATCAATGATAGAGTGGATGAATGCATGATTTGATTTTCAAAATGCAATATACAGTATAATATTACAAATAATACCCAACACCTTCCAACAAAAACTACGAGTGACTTCACTTCAATAATTTTTCAGAGATTTGGATTCAAATGGTATGACAAATAGAATGGGAAATACCTTGTAACCCTATTTATAGAATTTACTCCAATGAAACAATGATCTACTATCTCGGGAAACATATATGCATGCACAACCCAAATGATTTTCATTGTTTTTGGCGATTATTTGCTAATGAAATGTCTCTAATAGTTGCATCACACAATTTTACAAATTAATTCCAATAGAAAATAACCTGGGCCATAGGATAGGTCACCCATAGAATACCATTTGAGGCCATCAATAGCTTGCACCAACACCAAATTAAGAATTATCTATGAAAACTAATGTTGGCATGGATGGAATAGTGTGCCCTAGCTATAAGAAGAATCATTCTCAAGCTCATCAACTCTTTGTAACTACAATAAATGAACACTTCATACAATCGTATCCACCATAGGCTTATGTATAAAATTTGGTTCATATTGAAGCCCGTTGATGGGTTGAAATGAACCAGGGTCAACAGCAGGGGTTCTCCTTGGGAAGAAGTCCCAATTAGACCTCAAACCATTTGGAGTAGGCAACCCATCTAGATTCTAGCCTAGCAATCATCCCTTATTGGGTTTCACCAGTTGCGGCCTAGTCCATTGTTTAAGGTTTTATAATTAAGGGATGAAATGTAAGCTAATCTAACCAAAATCAATTCCTATCTAAACTAACCTATCCCAGTTGGGAGCAAGAGTAAAAGGGCGAGTAGTGAAATAGCAATTGAGCATCTGCATTCATAATTTAGGTATTTGTTCTAAGAGGTAGATAAAAAATTAACAAGATGAGCATAGATATTAGAATAGAATAATCCTACTACTTATATCATTACGATCTCACTACCCATAGAAAGCAACATAATAGAAATAACATATGAAATAAGAAATAGAAGACTATAGGGATAGTCCATTCAAAAATCTGAAACAATCTTACTACATATATGTGTGTGAAAGAACATGAAGTAGTTCAAGACATTCATCCACATAACAGAAGTATTCCTTTGCAAAAGCTAATCCATGGCTTCTCCTCGTTCACAATCCATCCATAATACATGGAAAAGTTCAAGAGCAAAAATTTCATCCTCATCAAAATGAGATTACAATATAAAGGCCAAAGCTAAGTGACCCTTGGCCTTCCATATTCCCTTGAGACTTTTGAAATTCTTTGAATAAATTTATTACAACAATTGAATTAAAATTTATCCTATAGTGACCTTTGGTATCCCACCAGTTTGTCCTTTAGTGACTTTTTGCACTTAATGTAACTCATCTTCATGTGACATGTTGACCTCTTAGTCCATAGAACTTCTTCATGGATATGAATACTAATATTTCAATACATAAAATATGACATGGTGAAATGACTATTCAAGACTGCCAATCCCACTCCTTGATTCACGTCCTCCTCGACCATTCTCTAGTCTTCTTGTTGCAATGACTTCTTTGACTCCATGTATTGAATTTTAGTGTTTTTAGACACATGTATTGGTTCTGATGCAACATGATTTCATCGAATGCAAAGTGCCATTGTCAGCCACAACAATATGTGTTTCTATTTATCTTGACCTAAGAACAATGAATGCTTGTTATGAAAATGTTTCTCTTCCAATAGTGCCTTCCTTTCTTCTTCACGAAACTAGCAATGTCCTATCCACAACTTATATTGGCTATCCTAACATCGAAAAAGTTTCAATTGTCATTCTATTTGACATGTATTTTGGAGGTGTCATTCTATTTGACATGTATTTTGGAGGTGTCATTCGATGTTCTACTTAGTTGGCGGTCATCGTGGGTGCATGTGCATGTATGTGACCACATAAGTTGGAACCACGCTTGTCTTATAAGAATTTTCACTATCTAAGGTCTTTGATCAAATCAACCATTCTAGTTGTTGACAATGCAGCCACTCTTTTGTCATGGACTTTTTCTGGACTATCTGACAGGAAATGATCATGACCACGGATATGTAGATCTTGTTGATATCTTTCCAACTGTATAATGCATCCTTGAAATAGATGAACAGGTCAAAAGTTATGGTAAAATTAAGTAGATAAATTTTTGTTATGCTATCATCCCTGCACCTTTTCGATGCTTCTCTCTACTCTACGACTTGAGATCAATTTTGCCGAGAACATCTTGGAGCATCTTGTGATTTTTGCTCTAAAATATTTGCACTTTACCCTCTAAACTTAAGCTTTCCTATAATTAAAAACAATCCATTATTAACCTTATTAATATTATTTTAAAGTTGTATTAAAATAAAATTAAGTTAAAGTAAAACATGATTAAAATAAAATGAAGCGAGATCATTAATAAAAGAAAACAAACTTAAATTAAACTAAAACAAAAAGTAAAACAAAACGAATATAAACTTAATCCTAACTATCCTCTAATGCTAACCTACATACCTAGCTTTATTAAACTAGCCTCCATCCTTTTATTTAAAGGATTATCTATTTCTTATGCTTCCCCTTATCTACCTGAAACATTCCCTTTTATGTTTATTAAAGGAAAGACATATATGCCACATAGGCCCTCTTTTGGCCCCCTTCACCCTAACATTTATTATCCACTACCCTCTAAATCTAAGCTTTGGCCGTAAGTAACCCCACCAAATAGTCTTGTAATTAGACTAGTAATTGAAGACCATGTTTTTACTAAAGTTAGTGCGTGTGCTCATATAACTACTATAGTATCATGGCGGCTTGGAATTTCAAATTTTCGGTGCCCGTTAATGAAAATTATATGACATTTGCATAATTTTGGTGATTGTAACTTTATGTTTTATGTAAGTTGGGGTCATGTTAATAGGTGGGGTGGCTGGGGCGGTTGGCTGTGGTCGTTCTCATCTTGAATTGAATCTTAAACCCTCATTACATCAGTGCCTTTGCTTAACATGGGTGCTTCAGCTATTCTACGTTGTTGAAAAAATATTTTATGCAAGTTAACCGATTATCAAAGTTAATGTAAACATCAAAGTCGAGCTTTTAAATTCATGTTTTACACATTGTTGTGCTTAGTCAGTTTCTGGTATACAAGTAGTAAAAAAGGTGTTTCCTGGACTCCATACTCATCCGAAGCTTAAAGGGTGAAAACGTAAAATATAGACAAAGGAACAAGCGGTAATGTACCAAAACCTGCAACATGTTACAGATGCACATATTTAAACAATACAACTCCATTAGAAAACATACAATGTTGTGAGTCACACTAAACCTCAAAATAATCCACTAAATAAAAGCATGCACACACATTTCAAGCAAGTTCAAATACATACATCAAACAAGCCGATATTTACTAGTACATCAAATCAATGTTTGTTCAGAAATCTAGTTCTCCACCCTCTACTATGAAAGGCAATGCAACACTACACTTAGGGTCACAACTAGAGAGCGCATAAAAGAAAATGGAATCCATCTTGATTCTCATGGCATAAAACCAGCCAACCGTGAAGAGACCAAACAACCATGAATTCATCTTTGCCAAAATTTAATCTCTCTATTCGTTTTATTCCTTCCTCCTCTTAAAGCCAAACCCTAAACTAAAAGTAACGAAATGATTAGAGAGAATAATTCCAAGTCAGATAGATAAATTATTAAAATTTAATGACCTTTGGATTTGGATAAATTATTAGAATTTAATGACCTTTGCATTTGCAAACTCTAAGCGCACTAAACATGGCCCAAGCCTCCCATGGGTACCACAAAAGGAGGTTGGAGTACCTAAGATCATAAAAACGTTATATCAAACTCCAGTTCTAGTATCATGCACAATCCAGCTACCGAACATGTGGTGCATTGTTTATAAAAAAGAATTCATACATCACTAAGCGGTCACTAAAGTATTTAATACTATATTTGATTGGCATGATTTCTCGATAGGAGAGTTTAGATTTCCTATTGGCGATAGTTTAATCAATCAATGATCCTTTCCCCAAGCTGACAATGATTTATTCCAAGAGTGATTCTCATCGATGGAATAGGAGTAGGACAACTTTATATTAGCAAAACAAATCCCTCCCGAGGTAAGGTGATGCCAGCGCTACAATCATATCTCATGTGAGGTAACACCCAATATTTTCGGGATTAAGAAAAAGAGATAAATAAAAATTCAAATATGCAAAATGAAATTATGAACCAACAAATGAACCTCTAATTGGATTGAAAATTGCACTACACTACAACCAAAACCAGAAGGAACATGACCATAATAAAAAAAATACTGGAACGAGACGTTGCCTAAGGATAACTGCCGGACATACTAAAGCGAAGGTATGTTTATGTTACTGCTTTACCAATGTCAATGTTGAAGTAATTCAATTTAATCATTTAAATACTAAAAAAACGAGAAACGAAAGATAAGAATACAGAGTTTCAGGATTGAAATAGACTTTTTTCATAAACAATATAATGTTCATTACCATAGGTCACCAAATATCATGACCCATAAAACCATATATATATATTTCTAATTAGTTATTAATAATTAAATGTGTGTCTGTATGTAATGACTAATTCAAGAGTTATGTGTTTGGATTCAAGTTTATAAAAGGCAAAATTTAAGTCATGATTTAATTGAAAAGCTCCTTCATGAGCTCACATGCATGAGGAAAAATGGGGAGGGTGAAGCTTTGTTTTGTGTGAAAAAATGAGGGGATGCCACGAAGGCACTCCCACTCATTATATAATAATATAACTCTTGCTTCTCAAATGTTGTTTGTATCATGCTTTGGTTTAAAGGTTAGGAGGTTTGTTTTATCGTATCCTTCCTTTTTTTTATTGTTTTCTTTCACATATATAATTTGCTTACTTATTCATTTATCGTCCTTTTAATCTCAATTTGCTTACTTATTCATTTATCGTCCTTTTAATCCCAAGGCACTTGGGAGCTTAGAATGCTCAAAAGAACATGGTGAGGTGTAGGGGCATTCTTATTATAAAAACTATGCGTTTTGCAATTTGATTATTGCGAGGAGAACGAATGGGCCAATGTCTAAGATGGAAAAAATTACCGAGGTTCGGGTTGCTTCGTTTTCATGCTAAATTTTATCTCGATGATTTCTTTAGTGCAATGGAGCTTCTAATGGAATGTGGATGTTAAAATCAGGTCATATAATAACTTTATGGGGCTAACTTTCTAGGCGACGTGGCTTGACGGCTGGGTTTGATGGGAAACTTTTAAGGAAATCTTTAGGGTCATTTTGGTCCTTCCAGAGCTCAGAGCTCAGATTTCAATATCGTGAGTTGCATTGGATTTTCAATGACAAGCTTATCAAATAAGGTTGGGTTCATCGACAAAATTTTCACTTTCATCGATCCTTCATGAAAGTCAATGCTTCATTCTTGCAATTGTCTTGCTCAAAATTAATTTTGTTAGCTTTCCCACTATCTATGTTATATAGGATTTTAGTTCGATAGTAGGGATTGACACCAAACATCAATGGTTAAACTATTTTAATTTTCAAACTAGGCAAATTGATCACTTGGTGTGCATCACGCTTGACGGCTATCGAAAGATTGAATTGCTCTCGAAATCGACTCTAAATCAACCACTGAATAATAAACATCATAAAAAGATGATCTAATCCAAAAGGGAGGCTTAATGTGAGAAAAAAACTACTTACGATGTGAGATACAAGGTGAAATCTTATGGTTCATGAGACATGTCAGTCGCAAGTCAAACGAAGTTGTGGCGCGCATTGATTTAATCATGCAAGGCTTTGATGACCAGTGAAACAACCTTTCCAAAGGTGTAATTGGTTCAAGAAGGAAATTGTCAGATAACGACATTAGCTGGAGTAGAGCGGCTTATTCCAGCTTGATTGTTTCCATGCAATTGGGAAGGCGAGGTCGCAAGCAAAGATTTGGAGACAATGATTGGGAATTGCATATAGGAAGCTCAGTAGCACCATACAAGGCCGTGAAATTGAAACATATCACTTAATTAGTCGCATCAAAACACATAGCCGATAGTTCAAATCACTCATTCAGGAACGACAGTGAAATTAACGAAGATCATCATAAAAGTATCAATAAATATTTCAACAATTAAACTTCACTTAGATTATTCATTATTCACAAATCAATTCATACTCAAAAACCAAAATATAGTATGAAGGTCCAAACTTTTTTATTCCAAAGTAAAGAAAAGTAAAAGAAATATTATACCCACAACAAAACCATACACTATATTTGAATAATTATAAATGAGGCACATGTATAAATATACTCATAATACAACCACATAAAATATTATGGACAAGTAGTTTCTAAATAAAGAAAGTGCTTCCAACCATTTTCCTGTAATGACAAAAATCTTTGGATAGTTTTTTTAACACAAAAAAATAGCTATACTTTATATTGAGTATAAGAACTGATACAAAAAAGGCCAAAAGCCGGACAAACCCCATCAACCTGAAAAATAGACAATGACCCGAAATCGCCGGAAAGAACCCCAACAATCCATTAGCGTGCTGCGCCCAGCAAGGATAATGTACATGACATACCAGTCATAACAGTCCAGAGAGCCCCGAACCAAACAGACAGTCAACACCAGCGACCAAATGACAGATGGAGACAGTGTGCACAAGAACCAACCCCCGCAGCGAAGCATATAACTGGACCTATGCCTGAAGAATCCGAACAAAAAATACCAAAAAAGTGGTAGTTCAAGAACTGCCACCGCTAATGCAGAAAAAAGGAAAGTAACAATATACAAAGTATACAGTCGCAGAAGGAAAAAAGAAACAACCACCAGAAGAGGAGTTAATGTGGGAAAATGGACCAATAGCCCGAGGAAGCCCGAGACGAAGCCTGCAAGAAAATCATAGTAAATCTGGCCCTCCACAGCCGGCAAACCACGCCGAGAAAGACGTTCAGCTTCCTCATTATGCTCCCGGTAGATATGAATAATGGAAGACAAAGAAAAGGAGAGAAGGAGTGTTGGAGTATGTGCCAGCCAGAAGTCAAGAGCAAGTGCATTAATCTCAGCCACCTCATTGGCCCAATTGATCACCGTTAGTGAATCACCAGCCACCTGAACCAAATCAATCTGTGCCCGGGAAACAAAAAAAAGCACCAACCATAAGGCCAAGAGTTCCCCCCATGGTGTTAGACCCCCGACCACCACACATCCATAGACGAAATATATCACCATTAGCACACTCCACAAAAACACTAGCCCCACAGAATCCGGAAGCCGAGCTCGCAGCACCATCAAATCGAGCCCTGTTACTCTATCGGAGCAAAAGTGGAGGCCAATTGGTACGCCCAGCTGAGGGAAAAACACTGATGGTTGGACCAACAAGTTCATGAGCCAAAGAAAGAACCATCGAAGCAACCCTATTTTGCATCGAGGGAAGGTTTTCAAAGATCATTCTGTTCCGGGATTTCCAGACCTCCCACGACGTCAAGCATGCAAAAACCCCAGTTTCTTATTGTGTGTGAACAGATTTTTGAACCATCCCTGCATGGAGAAATCAGTCGCCGAGGGTAAGAATTTGAATGGGTCAGCAATATAGGACCAAAGTTTTACTGTAAATGGGCATTCCATAAATAGATGCCGAAAGGATTCTCCATCAAGTTGACATAGTGAGCATATAGATGGACCAACATAGCCCCGTTTCAATAGATTATCCCAAATTAGGATCTTCCCAGCCAACATTAACCAAATAAAAATTTTAACCTTATGTGGAATATCCCACTGCCAGCACAAGGAATGCCACCCAGATACCGTCGAAAACGAGCCAGAACAAATAGCCCCATAAGCCAACTGAGTAGTAATAAATCCATCCTTAGTATTCCAGGACCAAAGTAGTCTATCGTCCTCAACGCCAATATGTATATTAGCTCTGTATAAATCAAGTGTATCTGCATTCCATTCATTTGCCAAAACACCAAATAGACCCAACTGTGAAGCATTCAACCATATATTGAATATACTTGATGTACCGTTCTTGACCAATATATGGTGGAGTAGATAATAGCCCCGGCAAAGAAGATGCCGTATAAGGTCAGATGATAGATGAAATGGATAGGGGCCACCAATAATCGGGTCCTCACCGTGGCGACCATTAGTCTTTTCACTATCCGGTAATTATTATTTTGATGTTACGATGATAATATATTGGAAAACAAATAAGAGACTATTCTATTTGATCTCTCATATAAATGTGATGGCAATTTTTTTTCCATGTCTACAATGATCCGATCCTCGTTTAAGATAAAGTTTTCTCAATTTGTTTTTATGTAAACTGTTTTCCATGCTAGAGTTTCATTGTCCAATTTATATGGATATATAATAATTTAATAGATTTATATTAAAGGTATTGATGTATGTACATAGTTCCATTTCATATTTCTAATATGTTGGGTGGTAGGGTAGTGGTAGTTGGGTACGATGGGCATGAGTGATATTTAAACCATTATTACATGATTTTTAATTTTATATATTTTATAATTTTGTAAATAAAATAACTATTTTAAGTTTGTTTGTAAGTGTAACTGGTAGTCAATAAATGAAAAAAGGGCTTCCAACCATTTTCTTGTAGCAACCAAATTCTTTGGATATGTGTAGAAACCTTTATCCTCTTTGATATTTATTATTTCAATAGTGATGATGTTTGATCATTGTTTCGATTATAATATATCTCATGTTTGGTCATTGTTTTGATTATAATATATCTCTTTCTCTCTCAGTTGATTATATAAATAGTTAGATATGTTAATTTTATGTATTATAATTTATTATAAGTATTATTAGGCCTTAGCCAATTTTCTTTTATGTAAAGGAATATGCACACTCTTAATGTGCATGCACTGTATTCACTTTGTACGCGGAGAGAAACATGGAGAAGTGCAAGAGTTGTATGTGGAGGTTTGGCTAGTGATAAAGCAATTTAAATGGGAATGTCTTCACATTCTTATAGCGCATGTACATTATTCAAATCATAACAATGAGAACGTGTTCAAGTTACAATGATTTTACGAAGTAACTTTTTGCACTCACTGATTTGTGAGAAAAGTAAAAATATGGACAATTTGTTGGTTGCTAAGTCTTATAGGTAGTCAACAACAAGGGTAGCTTTAGTGGATCCATTGTCGCACAACCTAGTAGCCTTGAGATTGTAAGGATTAATTGGGTGCTTAATAGGCATAACCTAAGGACAATACCCCAAAGTTTCATATGAGTAAATTCCTCTCTCTTTAGGTTTTCCAAGTCCACCTAGATAGATCTAGACTAACCATGGGAGGTGACCCTAGTCAAGCTTTTCTGGGTACTTTCTAGTGAAGACCAGCTTTCCCACAATACTTGTTAGACCAATTTCTAGGAAAGCAAGGTGCCTTGGAAATTAACAAACAACTCAAAATGTGGCACCCTATGGGGAAAAGCTAAGGGGTTTGAAGTTTACAAGGTGGAAACTCTCCCCTAAGAGAAATGAGTAACTAAACAAGATATAGAAATAATGAGCAAGCTACATTCAAAATGGATCAATGATAAAGAAATGACTAAGCCTAAAGGTTGAATGATTGTCTTAGGGGTTTAAATGGTGAAAGAATTAAGATATGAGGATACCCGAGTTATAGGTTCCTAGGGGTTTAAACATTAATGCCACTAAGAACCTTAGGGTGTTGAGTTTTAATAATTACCAACACGAAATTAAATCTATATTTTAATTATTAGTGAGTTTAGTGTTTAGATATGAAGGTTGCAAGTGCATTAGGAGTGCTGATAAAGTTTAAAGGTGTATCTCAACCCAATAACAACTTGCTAGTTTAGAAACAATCAGATTCATAAAACATTATAGCACTAAGCAAACAAACTACACTGGAGAAAAATCTACACTACCCAACTATGTTCTATGCAACAACAAAATTCTCCAATGCTTTTACTATCTTTCTAAGCATGTATTCCTTCATATTTGTGTATAGGAATTATTCATTTGATTTGCATGCCCAGAGTGCAAAATAACCTAGCTAAGTAGATGTAGATTTCCTCTATTGCCTAACAAAATTTCAAAGAGAGATTTTCTTAATGAACGAAGAAAGAAGAAATAATAAAAGAAACGTGTTCGTAGTGCGTTGGTATTGGTGTTGGAGTTGATTCACCCCTCCTAAGACCTTATCATACATCTGAGATCCAAAACTTGCATAGACCTAGGAGCAATGAACAAGTTGATTCTATTGGGGTGCCCCCTTTTCACCTAGTGCTTTCCCAAATTGTTCACTAGATTTATCCCTGACAAATGTAAATATATTAGAAGTCCCTCTTTCCTATGAAAAGTGTAATACCACATGTGTTAAACCCCAGACACATGTAATAATTGTTATTATTATTGTGACATAAGGTGTCATAACAAGGGTCTTTGAGGACCTAGAGACATTATTATTTTTTTGTAAATAATTAATAGTAAAAACAACTAGCACACCGGGGACCACTAAAAGAGTATGGGAGGCTTAGATCCACAAGGTGAGGGGGAATGAGTACATTCCTAGAGCTTTCGAACTTGTTTGGCTGAGATTTGTCCATGTTTATGCTTTGGTGACTTTATTAGTTGATGATCATCCAAACATTGTACAACGGACCCAACTTTTGATTATTTTAGCCTATGTTGGTACTATTGAGCCTAATTCATGATTTAGTGGGTGCTTGGGTGGATTCCACCTGTTGATTGGCCCCTTTTGGTGGTTTTGTAACTACTTTTTTGAGATTACACTTGGTTTTGTAACCCCCATTTGCACGTGTGCGCCTCCACTGGCTATTTTTAGCCTTGACACCTCAAAGGGTGGATAACTCCTTGTCTAACCCCTCCTTTGCTATTTTGGGAAGATGCCTTGGTTTGTGTAACTCTTCACCTCACAAATTTTGATTCCTCTTCATGGGTGATGTGTACACACATGAATTTGAGTTGGGTAGAGTGACTTGGAGCCAATCTCCTTGAAATTCAAATTTCTTGGGTTGGATTAGAGTTAGCCTCTTGTGGTTGAGTTATCCTCCTTGGTTTGACTCAAGTTGGCTTACCTTGGTTTGATTTTACCCTCTTAGGTTATAATTACACTCTTTAGTCTATAAATCCATGGTTGATCTCCTTGGTTTGGGGGTTTTTTATGGTTCTTTTGGATGGTTGTTGATTGTTGTGGATTATTGATGGTTGATCTTGGTTGTACATGACATTAGTGTTGAGATCTTGGGAAACCATGTATGCTATGCTATGTGAATGAACCTTGTGCTTGAAGCACTATGATCTTGTTTAGTTTTGATGGAAATCCTGCACAACTCTGTAATGTCCCCATTTTGACCCCCTTGGTATTAAATCGTAAATGATGTAAATATTGTTATTTGATCATGGTGAGGAGCTCAAGGCCAAGGCCCCACCATTGATTTAGCGTTTTATGTATCGGCAATTAAATGAATAGATGCCTATGGTTCTTGTGCTAGATGGGCACAATGTAAATGAAGACATCATGTAAATATGAATTTTAATGAAAATACCCACAACTGGCTATGCTATGCAACAAAGAGATTGGGGCATAATTCTATAAGGAATAGGGAGGGAAATTATTCAAACCCTTGATCCAATGGTGTTGATCCACGTGTCAATGAGAAAACCCATAAACCACCAACTACCCATTTTGGGTTATGGACCCAATCATTTAATTCTTCCAAGAGTTGGTTGAGGCAGTTAATGCCTTGGGAATAAAGAGGTATGGTAGCCAAATTTCATGCACGGGCAATCCATCAACTTGGGAATTCATGTTTTTGCTTCTTGGGCAAGAAAACACCCATGAAATGGTGCCCAAAGCCATTCTAACCCCATAGTTTTTCCTCTCTCACGCAGATTGAGATGGCTGGAAGTTACACTCACGTTTTTCATCAAAAAACGCAGGGTTTTCCTTTCCCAGAAACTCGTTTTTGGTTTTGGACAGTAGCTGAGAAGAAGGGGTTGTGAATTGGGACTGTATGGAGGTCGTTTTGCCCCAGAATTGTCATGGACGTTTTTCTGAAAATGATTTCTGCTCTTTGGGGTTGTTCCCCAATTGCCATTTCATTTTTGGGATTTCCCCCATTTTTCTAAATTGGTAGAAACCCCCTCTTTGGACATCCCATTGAAGAAACGTTTTTATCATGCCCAATAATTGTGGTTCAGCTGTTTGGTGCATCCTTGTTTTTGTTTGAATCTGTGAGCAAGAAACTTGGAGTGGTAGTGGACAGAATTGACTTGATAAACCTAGTGAAGGGAGTAACCTCTCAAGAAGATGAAGAGGGCTTTGGCTACTTTTCTATGCACACCCTGAGAGCACTAGAAAGGAAGGTATGGCTTGAGGGACTGTGTGGCAGTGAAGAGAATACTTGCTTGTGTTGGGTGTGTAGGCATTGTGAGTGCTAAGCTGAATAGATCTGGGAGGGGTACCCATAGCTCTGTGGTTGAGCTCACTAGCTTAGTAATTCATCCTTTCCATTTCCTAGCAGCCTGATAAACCCAATTGTAGATTAGCTTGGCTCATCTTGGTGTATGTTTGGCTATGTGTGAGTCTGCTATTCCTTGGTTCCTTGTAGTAATCATGCCCAGCTCGAGGGTGGCGGTTGTATCAAGAGGTTGATAAGCACAACTGGCCTATGGTTGGGAGGAACGTTGCAGATGCATAGCTGGTTTCTTGGGACTACTTGTTAAGATAAGTATTCTCTTGTGTTAACTTTGCATTTATTCATTTGATGAATATCTTGAATGTATGATGGATGTGTTACTGAAATTAATTCTGCTGTGTTTTTCTTATAATTATACATTTCCATATGAACTTCTATATTATGTGAATGCTTATTGAATAGTTTATGGGGCTAGATGCCCAGTTTTAGCGTCACGATCCTCTCTATAATGCTGGTATGATCGGAGGGGACGTTACATTTTGGTATCAGAGCTGCTGGTTGCAGCATTGGACCTCTATGGGCCAAATCCAATTATATTCACATGGGAAGGTTCTTTCCTAAATCACCACAGATCGCAACATAGGGCCTAAACTGGCTAAGTTGGATAGTTTGCAGAGGTAAAGTTACTTCCTACTGAGCAGCATTCATCACTGAAAGAAAGAAAGATTTCAAAATTTTCCTAAGTTTTTTTGAAAATTTTTGTTTAAGACTGTTTCAGAAAGAATTCCCGAATGTCTTCCGAAACTGCGGAAGCATTCGGTGAATTGCTTCGAAACTGCAGAAGCATTCCGCGAGTTTTTCTGCAACGCGGAAGAGTTCGGTAAGTCACCCCAAAACTGTGGAAGGAATTCTCTTCCGAAATTTTCGGAAGGAATTCTCTTCCAAAACTGCAAAAGCATTCCGCGAGTTTTTCCGCAACACGGAAGAATTCGGAAAACTGTTCCGAAACTGCGGAAGAATTTTCTAAGTATTCGGTGTCGAAAGGAAATTTGCGGAAGGCTTCAGCAAACCGCCCCGAAACTGCGGAAGCATTCACCGAATCGCCCCGCAACTGGGGAAGCATTCGCAGAATTGCTCCGCAACTGCGGAAGCATTCGCCGAATTGCTCCACAATTGCGGAAGCGTTCGCCGAATTGCTCCGCAATTGCGGAAGCGTTCGCCGAATTGCTCCGCAATTGTGGAAGCGTTCAGCGAACCGCCCTGCAACGGCGGCGTGATTTGTAAAAAAAAAAAAAAATGAGGGTGCCGCCCTCAACCCGCCCTGCAGTGGCGGCCACAAGAGGGCAAGCCCCCTTAACCCCCTTTGTTTTTCCCCCTCATATGTCATTGATTGTAAGGGAATTCTATGATTCGACAAATTGTCAAAATAACCTTTTCCCATGAGCATGAAGGTAAGTTATGAATTCTGAGAATATAATGCAGCTAACAATTGTGTAGATGAACACATTTTGCAGAATCACAGTTACATCAGGGCAACACTCTAGATATTGCAGTTAGGAATTTTTGGATCTTGGTTGGGCCAAGAAAATCAACATTATGGATGATGCACAGGATCCCTATGAGCCTGAGACAGATGCCATGGGGGAGAACATACATGTTGAAAATGATGAAACAGAATCTAATGGGAGAAGAAATCAAGAGGCTCCTCCAGGTATTGCAGCCACCATGAGAAGCCTAAGGGTGGAATTTCAAAGTTGCAGAGAAGATAATGAAAGGATGATTAAAGCTCAGGAAGAACAAAATCAGTTGAATGCAACCATGCTACAGATTTTGACAAACATCCAAAGGCAAATAAACTCTGGGCATCAGACATCAAATCCAGAAAGGGGTGGGAGTAGCTCTAGAAGGAATTCCCGTAAGAGGGCTAGTAGCCCAAGAAGAGTTTCTACAGACAGAACATATACTCCAGAAATCTCTTCTAATGAATCATCTGACTCTGAAGAATCCATTGAGGGTTCAAGTTCTTCATCTCACAGGAGCAAGAGGAAGAGGCACTACAAGAACAATTCACATGGGGAATTTAAGAAGGTGAAACCTCCTACATTTGATGGAGAGATAAAGTCCGGTCAAGAAGCCGAAGCTTGGCTTCTTGGGATGAGAAAGTATTTCCAAGTCCAAGACTACTCGGGAAATATGAAGGCAAGGGTAGCCATCTTCAACTTGAATGGAAGAGCATCTATATGGTGGGAACACATCAGGCAAGTGAAGAAGATCAATGAAAGGAAGATTGTGTGGAAGCAGTTCAAGAAATACTTCAAGCAGAAGTACCTTTCTGATAGGTACTATGATGATAGGATCAAAGAGTTCCATGAGCCGAGATTGGGACAATTGAGCATGGAAGAATATGCAAACAAGTTCTTGGAGCTGCTGAGGTATGTCAGGTACATTCGAGATGATAAGGTGAAAATTCAGCATTTCCTAAGTGGACTGTCCAAGTCATATAAAGATAGAATTGAGTTTGATGAACCTCGAACTCTAGAGGAGGCCATAAGAAAGGCCAAGTATTGCTTTGATCAAAACAAAAGCAAACCAGAATTCCATAAAGCATGGAAGGATAGGAAAAATGAAAAGTTTGACCAAAGGAAGAAGGGGTTCAAGCCTCCTCAATTCCGGAATCAGCAAAGGCAGTCATCACAGGTTGTGACTAAGCCAACTAGGATGATGGGAGACAAGCCAAGAGATCCAAAGGAGCCAAGAGAACCACTTCAATGTTGGGGTTGTGGAGGAGACCACATGCTTAGGAACTGTCCACATAAGAATGGGAATGAAAATCAAGTTCACAACATCCAAGGAGCTGGAACTGTGGGTCAAGTGGCGAGAGCAATCCCTAGAATCTATGCAGCAGTAGAAGACCGCCAAGCAGATAATCAATCAACTGTGGTTGAAGTTGAAGGTAAGATTGCTAAGCAATCTGTTTCTATTTTGATTGATCCTAGATCTACTCATAGTTATGTCACTCCTAGAATTGTTGAGATTTGTGCTTTCAAGAAATTAAAGCATAGTAAATCATGGTTAGTTCAACTAGCCACTAGAACCAAGAGAAAAGTTAGCGAAATAGTAGAGAAATGTCCATTAGAGATGGATGGGCTATTCACTTATGCAGATCTGAATATTTTGCCACTAGGTTCCTATGATATTCTCATTGGAATGGATTGGTTAGAAGCACACAGGGTTAAACTTGGCTGCTACAATAAGACATTTGAATGCATGGACGAAGAAGGAAACCCAAGGGTTGTAAAAGGAATTCCAAAGGTGACTTCTGTTAGACAAGTTTCAGCCATGCAGTTGAAGAAGTTCTATAGGAAGGGATGTCAACTGTATGCAGCCCACATTTTAGAGGCAACAGAAAATAAAACTCTTAAATTGGAGGACTATCAGGTATTGCAAGAATTCAGGGATGTTTTTCCTGATGAGATTCCAGGACTTCCTCCAAAGAGAGACATTGAATTTACAATCGAGCTTGTGCCAGGAGCAGCACCAGTGTCTAAGACACCCTACAGGATGAGTACACCAGAATTGCTAGAATTAAAAATGCAATTACAAGAGTTGTTGGAAAAGAAGTATATTAGGCCAAGTGTGTCCCCGTGGGGAGCACCTGTTCTATTTGTGAAGAAGAAAGATGGAACACTCAGGTTATGTATTGACTACAGGCAGTTGAACAAAGTCAATATGAAGAACAAATACCCATTGCCCTGAATTGATGACCTTTTTGACCAAATGAGAGGAGCAAGGGTATTTTCAAAGATTGACTTGAGATCTGGTTACCATCATGTAAGAATCAAAGAAGAAGATATTCATAGGACAGCCTTTAGAATGAGGTATGGACACTATGAGTTTGTAGTGGTACCATTTGGTCTCACAAATGCACCAGCTACATTCATGTGTCTCATGAATAATGTTTTTAGCAAGTATTTGGACAAGTTTGTTCTTGTATTCCTAGACGACATTCTCATCTATTCTAAGAATGAAGAAGAGCATGAAGAACATTTGAGAATGACAATGCAATTACTAAGGGAGCATAAGTTGTATGCAAAGTTGAGCAAATGTGACTTTTATAAAGATAGAATTCATTATTTGGGTCACATCATCTCTGACGAAGGAATATCTGTAGACCCTGAGAAGATTGAAGCCATTATGAATTGGCCAACTCCAAGGAATGTGACTGATGTGAGATCTTTTATGGGCCTTGCTGGTTACTACAGGAGGTTTATCGAAGGATTCTCCAAGGTTGCAAACCCGATCACTTCTTTGCAAAAGAAGGGGATAAAGTTTGAATGGTCACCAAGATGTGAGGAAAGTTTTCAACGGTTGAAGAATCTTCTTACAAGTGCACCTATTTTGAAGATTGCAGACCCGGAAAAAGACTTTGTGGTATGTACCGATGCATGCAATCAAGGACTTGGAGGAGTTCTTATGCAAGAGAACCACGTGATATGCTATGAGTCAAGAAAGTTGAAGGAGCATGAGAAGAACTATGCTACTCATGATATAGAACTTGCAGCCATAGTACATGCTTTAAAGATGTGGAGGCATTACTTAATGGGAAGAAAATTTGAGTTAAGGACAGACCATTGTGGTCTGAAATACTTGTTTGATCAGCCTACTTTAAATGCTAGGCAAGCTAGATGGTTGGAATTTTTGTGTGAATTTGATTTTGAAATCAAACACATAAAAGGGAAAGAAAACAAGGTGGCTGATGCACTCAGCAGGAAGGTACAGGAAATTCATGTGGCAGCACTTAGTACTTGCCAACCAGATTTGAGGCAGTAGATTGTTAACCATAATGTTGAGGATGAAGTGTAGGTGCAGATAAAGGACAAATTACAACAACAAGACCTTGAAAAGAAATATGAGGGCTATCATTTGGAAGAAGGCGGACTTCTTACTTATAAGAATAGAGTCTATGTTCCAAATGCGACAGATTTAAGGAGAATGGTTATGGATGAGATCCATAAAGCTCCATACTTTGATCACCCAGGATATCAGAAAACAATTGCTACAATAAGAAAATATTATTTCTAGCCAGGGATGAAGAAGGACATCGCTGAATACATTTCTAAGTGCATGGAATGTCAGCAGGTGAAGAGTGAACACCAACATCCAGCAGGTTTATTGCTTCCAGTGTGAAATCCAGAATGGAAATGGGAAGTAATATCCATGGACGTTATTATAGGATTGCCAATGACTGTGAGACAACATGATTCCATCATGGTTGTGGTGGACAAGTTAACAAAGGCAACACATTTCTTACCGGTTAAGTCCACACATAAAGTCGATGCCATTGCAAATATCTTCATGAAGAAAATTTTCAGATTACATGGGTTGCCTAAGGCAATAATTTCTGACAGGGATACCAAGTTCACTTCCAATTTTTGGAAAGGTCTCTTTGCAGATCTGGGTACACAGCTAAGCTTTAGTACCGCATACCATCCTCAAACAGATGGGCAAACAGAAAGAGTAAATCGGGTGCTTGAAGACATGCTCCGCATGTATGTAATGGGCAAACCATCCAAGTGGGAGGATTATCTACACTTTGTAGAATTTGCATATAACAATGGGAAACAAGCATCATTGGGAATGAGTCCTTATGAGGCTTTGTACAGTAGAATGTGTAGGACACCAGTGACTTTGGACAATCCAGTGAACAGAATTGTACTTGGGCCAGAATTGCTCAAGGAAATGGAGCAAGAAGTTGCCAAGATCAGACAAAATTTAAAAGTAGCCCAGGATAGACAGAAAAGCTATGCAGATAAGCATAGGATCCATAGGGAATTCAATGTTGGAGATCATGTGTATCTTAGAGTGAAATCAAGGAAGAGTTCCTTGAAGCTTGGGAGTTGTGCCAAGCTATCGCCTAGATATTGTGGGCCATTTGAAGTGCTTGAAAGAATAGGGCCAGTTGCATATAGACTTGCATTGCCTGCTAGCACTAAAGCTCATAATGTTTTTCATGTCTCTTTGCTTAAGAAATATGTACATGATCCTAACCATGTGATTAATTGGGATGTGATCCAGGTGGAACCTGAGGGAGAATTCCAAACCGATCCATTGCGCATCCTAGACAAGAAGGCAACATTGCTCTGAAACCGAGCCATCAGATAGCTAAAGGTGCAATGGAAGCACTACGGTCCCGATGAGGCTACATGGGAGCTGGAGGATGCCATGAGGGTGGCATATCCATTTTTGTTCAATTTTGATGAGCACTGAGGACAGTGCTAATGTAAGGGGAGGGGAATGTGATGTCCCCATTTTGACCCCCTCCCCATTTTGACCCCCTTGGTATTAAATCGTAAATGATGTAAATATTGTTATTTGATCATGGTGAAGAGCTCAAGGCCAAGGCCCCACCATTGATTTAGCGTTTTATGTATTGGCAATTAAATGAATAGATGCCTATGGTTCTTGTGCTAGATGGGCACAATGTAAATGAAGACATCATGTAAATATGAATTTTAATGAAAATACTCACAACTGGCTATGCTATGCAATAAAGAGATTGGGGCATGATTCTACAAGGAATAGGGAGGGAAATTATTCAAACCCTTGAGCCAATGGCGTTGATCCATGTGTCAATGAGAAAACCCATAAACCACCAACTACCCATTTTGGGTTATGGACCCAATCATTTAATTCTTCCAAGAGTTGGTTGAGGCAGTTAATGCCTTGGGAATGAAGAGATATGGCAACCAAATTTCGTGCATGGGAAAGCCATCAACTTGGGAATTCGTGTTTTTGCTTCTTGGGTAAGAAAACACCCATGAAATGGTGCCCAAAGCCATTCTAACTCCATAGTTTTTCCTCTCTCATGCAGATTGAGATGGCTGGAAGTTACACTCATGTTTTTCATCAGAAACGCAGGGTTTTCCTTGCCCAGAAACTCATTTTTGGTTTTGGACAGTAGCTGGGAAGAAGGGGTTGCGAATTGGGACTGTATGGAGGTCCTTTTGCCCCAGAATTGCCATGGACATTTTTCTGAAAATGATTTCTCCTCTCTGGGGTTGTTCCCCAATTGCCATTTCGTTTTTGGGATTTCCCCCATTTTTCTAAATTGGTAGAAACCCCCTCTTTGGACATCCCACTGAAGAAACATTTTTATCATGCCCAATAATTGTGGTTCAGCTGTTTGGTGCATCCTTGTTTTGGTTTGAATCTGTGAGCAAGAAACTTGGAGTGGTAGTGCACAGAATTGAATTGATAAACCTAGTGAAGGGAGTAACCTCTCAAGAAGATCAAGAGCGCTTTGGCTACTTTTCTATGCACACCCTGAGAGCACTAGAAAGGAAGGTATGGCTTGAGGGACTGTGTGGCAGTGAAGAGAATACTTCCTTGTGTTGGGTGTGTAGGCATTGTGAGTGCCAAGTTGAATAGATCTGGGAGGGGTACCCATAGCTCTGTGGTTGAGCTCACTAGCTTAGTAATTCTTCCTTTCCATTTCCTAGTAGCCGGATAAACCCAATTGTAGATTGGCTTGGCTCATCTTGGTGTATATTTGGCTATGTGTGAGTCTGTTGTTCCCTGGTTCCTTGTAGTAATCATGCCCAGCTCGGGGGTGGTGGTTGTATCAAGAGGTTGATAAGCACAACTGGCCTATGGTTGGGAGGAACATTGTAGATGCATAGCTGGTTGCTTGGGACTACTTGTTAAGATAAGTATTCTCTTGTGTTAACTTTGCATTTATTCATTTCATGAATATCTTGAATGTATGATGGATGTGATACTGAAATTAATTCCGCTATGTTTTTCTTATAATTATACATTTCCATATGAACTTCTATATTGTGTGAATGCTTATTGAATAGTTCATGGGGCTAGATGCCCAGTTTTAGCGTCACGATCCTCTCTATCATGCTGGTATGATCGGAGGGGACATTACAAACTCTAGTATAGTTCCTCCATGTCCACTTCTTGTCTCTGTCCTGGACCTGCACATAAATCATTATGGTGAATGGCAATGTCTCGAGGAACCTAGGGGGTGAAGGGATTACCATTTTACTTAGTAGTAGGGTGGAGGAGAAAGTGGGTGGTGAGTAATTGAGTTGTGTCTTCTCAAATTGATACTTGAGCTATCCTTGAGTGCACCTCTGTTGTGGATATGTGGCCTCAACTCAGGGTTGGCCTGTCAAAGAGGGATTTGACTTGGAAGATCCTTTGAATGGGTGGAATGTGGTCCGAATGATGCCAGTTTCACATTACTAAGTTAAGTGGATTATTTTATGACATATTTTTATATTAAGTTTCCATTGTTTCTATAGCACCCTTGATGGATGATCTATTCATAGTTAAATGTATATGGTTTTATATCAATGGTTGGATTCATATTTGTGTGAAGAACCTGCAAGAATTAATTAATGCAAATACACGAGATATCATAAATAATTGAACTCAGAATCACTTTTATATTGATCATGGGCCACTTCGAGGGGGCAACCTCCTTTGAGCAAGCTCAATATAATTAACTTTACGGTGCCTTCAATGACCTTAACACACACTTATATACTAAGTCTATGCCCAATACTATGAGTCAAAACCATGGGACATATAATACTACGGGACGACTTACAAAGCATATGCGTCCAACAACAATATACTAACATAGTAAAGAGAAGGGTTAACACGGGTTCCTAACATCCCCTCTCCCTTAGAAAAAGCTTTGTCCTCAAAGCTTTGGTTGGAGAAATTGCTGCAGAATCTGAAGACGTGGTTCCCCGGTAGCATCCTCGAGTTGCATTTCAGGCCACTAACACCTTTGGAGTGTCAGGGAGGATTGCTTGGAAGGATGTAGACGAAGAAGAACCCCATTAGCTGTGCAGAAAATGCGCTCAAAACGGTGTTGATCAGCTTGTTGTTTCAGGCGAATTCTGGCCATGTGAAGATTGTCCTACAGAATGAGAAGAATCTGATCGCGGTTTCGAAGAACCAAGTCAATTTCCTGAACTGGGGAGTTGCTAAGGGTGTATGGAAGAAGAACTAGTGGTGTCTGTTTCCATAGACTGCTTCATATGGTGTCCTTTGAGATGTGGTATTGTACCACCAGAGCGCAGCTAGGAGATCCATAGAAATAGTTGGCCAAAGCTGTGTAGGGATGGGCAAGGGTTTGAGCAATCCCGAAAGGAGTGTCGTTTCACCCTTGTTGATCTGGAAAGTATCACAGTCAGCCACCATCTGTTGAATTGTCATTTTCAGTCCCTGCCAAAAGAAGTTACATTGTTCTTGGTCATACATTTTGAAGAACCCAGAGTGCCCTGCTGATGAAGAAGCATGGAGTTCATAGAAGAGATAGCCCTGTTTAACATATTGCAACCAATTTGGAATAAGCAGAGAAAGAGCTGTAAGAGAAACTAGGTCATCAATTGTGCGAGAAGGAGCATCTGCCACCATATTGTCCTTACCCTTCTTGTAAGTGATCGCATAGGGATAACCCATTTCAGGTGTGTTGGGGAGGAGACCCATTGTTCCATAAAATTTTCCAGACTTTGGAGATCAGTCTTGATGCAGAAATAATTCCCTAATAGGTATGGCTGCCACATTTGTACTGCATGCAAAATAGCCATCAGTTCCTGCTGAGAGGTAGATGCGACTAAATTCTTACCGAAAAGGTCTCTTGAAGGTGGAAAGCTCATTGGTTCAGCAAAGACACCTGTATATATATCCAAGGAAGTAGTGGAGACCGTTGATGGGTGCATCTGAAGGGAATGGAGCTGAGCGATGATACCGTGTGAATTCTTCTTAAGGATTTTTTCCAGGCGATGTGAACTGATGATGCAGAGAGACCCTGGTTGTAATCCCATTAATTTGTGTTGTGCCCCATTTACTGAAAACTGCATCCAAAGTTCTGAAAAATCCCATAAGATGGGGCCAAGTGTGCGTAACCATTGAACGCCCAAAACCACATCACATCCACCTAAGGACAAGGCAAACATGTTAGAGCGTAGGTTATAATCTTCCATAGAGATACGCACACTGTGACACTTCCCCTTGCAAGGTAAGGTGCCCCCATTGGCAACCATGACTTCGAAGTTGGAGCAAGGATGGACAAAAAAATCAGCCTGTTTGGCAATCCAAGGGTCATTGAAGTTATGAGTGCTACCAGAATCAATGAGTATGGTAAGAGGGAGCTTCTTGAAGTATCCCCTGACTCACATTGTTTGTGGTGTGGTGACGCCGGTTACAACATGGAGAGAGAGCTCGGGTGGGTCGTTCTGAGATGCGGGTGTTGAATGTCGACCTGATCATCTACTATATCTGGAGCTTCTTCATCAAGTTCTGAGGCAGGTGGAGAATCCACATCCAAGAGATAGAGCTTTTGTTGAACACATCTACGTCCTCGAGTGAATTTCTCATCACAATTATAACAAAGCCCTTTTTCTCGACGTGCCTGCATCTCTGTTTTAGACAAATGCTTGATAAGAGTTGGTTGCGGGGCAGGCGTGATGGGAGGTCGTTGGGAACCCATATTTTTGAAGGGAACAAAGGTGGGTTTGGAGCATTGTTGAGCTGCGATCTTGTCCTCTGCCAACTTAGACAACCCTAGGACTTCCATCATTGTGTTGGGACAGAACATTTTGACCTCTGAGCAGATTTCATCCTTGAGACCACTGATAAAACAACTCCTGTAGAATTCATCAGACAATCCTTCTGTGTGATTGGCCAGTTTCTCAAATTGTGTCTGATACTCTCTCACTGTGCCAATTTGGTGAAGTTTAGTGAGTGCTCCTGTGAAGTCATCAAAAGCACTAGGGCCAAATCGTGGCAAAAGGAGTTGGCAAAAATCTGTCCACTTTGGCTTGGGATGAGCTTTGATGTACCAACGGTACCATTGAAGGGCTTCTTGTTCCAAATGAAAGGATGCAAGTGGAACTTTCTGGACATCAAAAGTATTATGCAGACTGAAATATTGTTCTTCTCAGTATATCCATCCAGTCGGATCAGTACCATTGAAGCGAGGAAAATCAAGCTTCGGCTCGCGAAAATTGCTGGAAGAAGAGAACCCGATGGCTGCAAAAGATTCTGGTTGTCGATTATTGTTCATGGCCGAATGCCGAAGATGGAGGCTGAGAAATTTTTCATCCAGATCTGGGAGTTTGGTTTGGACGGCTGCAAGTGCTTCCTCCATGTTTTTTTTGGGGGGGGAAATGGATAGAAAAACACAAACAAAAGCTTATTAGTAAAGGAAGATTTGGATTTGGGAAAAACTCGGATGGGTAATTGGGGTTTGACTAAGTTTTGGACACTTTTTGATGGACAAGGAAGCAAAAAATGGGGATTTCAGAAGCGGGGTGAAAGAATGAGAAAATTTGGTAGAGAGGGACAAAGAAGCAAAATTAGGAAAGGAACACGGTGGCAAAATTTGACGGCGTTTGGGTGAAAATTGAAGGAGTTATGGAAAACCCTAAAAATAGACAAATGTGTGATTTTTGGTCTTGGGAAGTGGAATTTGGGATAGGGTCTTCAGGAATGAAATATGCAGAATGGGATTGCAGGGATGTCAGTGAAGTTTCAGGGAAAACAGAGTTGAAACAAGGGAGATATGGCCGAAAAACAGGATTTTATACCTTTTTTTTTCGACTGGATCTAGAACGACTTTCAGAATAGATCTGAAATAGCTGGATCTGGAGCGGAAGTGATCGACAACAGTTCAGCTGAAAATAGATATGGACCTCAGGTATGTGCGGCTTCCTATCAGTTCAGGGGATTCACTCGGCCACCAATGCTGTCTGACGACTTGCGTATTGGGGCAGTGCCCCTCACTCCATGGCTCAGGTAAAACTGATAACCGCTTTTCCACAAACGACAGCTCTTGGTTTACCTCAGGGGTGGGAACTAGTCAATTAGGTAGGGTTCGTTGCCCTTTTCGCTGGCAGGTCCTCTCAATGGGCCAGCTACTTTGGGATTCATGTGGTACTCCTCACAATGAGTTTTAGGTCTTATGCCTAAGTACTTCCCACAGTTAAGTGGATAGGGGTTATCCCCAGATCCAAACTTGCAATAGATGCAAAAAAAAAAAAATTGGCAGAAATTCCACCCAACGAGCCCAAGAAAGTGCTCTGATACCAAATGTGAAGAACCTGCAATAATTAATTAATGCAAATACATGATATCAGAAATAATTGAACTCAGAATCACTTTTATATTGATCACAGGCCACTTCAAGGGGGCAACCTCCATTGAGCAAGCTCAATACAATTAACTTCATGGTTCTTTCAATGACCTCAACACACACTTATATACTAAGTCTATGCCCAATACTATGAGTCAAAACCATGGGACATATAATACTACAGGATGACTTACAAAGCATATGCGTCTAATACTATGGGCTAATATAAACTATGGATCAAAAAATACTACGGGACGACTTACAAAGCATATGCGTCCAACAACAATATACTAACATAGTAAAGAGAAGGGTTGACACGGGTTCCTAACAATTTGATGGTTTAACTATTGGAAACATGTACATTTTCCTTGACTATGAGAGATGATCTTGATGGCATCTCGACATACGTGATTTATGTGTTTATTTTTTGTATCTTAATCTGCAAATGATCCCTCTATGGATGATCATATATTTAGATAAATTCACAATTGAAATGGCTTGGTTTTTGGAATACTTATTAAGGAATCTTGCTTGGGAATTTGATTTTTCTCCTTGTTTTAAGATATGATATTAATGAAATATTTAAATATGTTTGTGCATGTCTTATTTTCTCAACCATACTTTGCAAGTGTTCCATTCGTGGCTAATCAGAGCTGTTATATGATCCACATATGAAAATACTGAGTTTTGATTGCTAGAAAGTGGGTATTTCTGCTAGAAAACTAGATTGAATTGATAGTTTTTTGGAGAATTAAATATATGATGTTGTATGGATGTATGTGAATTCTATAGTGCACCCTTGGTGGCTGTAGGGTGCCCCTTATTTGGGAATCACAGTTGGTTTTGCAGATATTTGGATGCTTACTGAATGATCTGGTAGTGATTTTGATAGAAATAGTAGATTTGATATTTGTATGAATTAATGCATGTATATGATAGTCGTATATTTCAATTTTACATTATTGAATGGTTGTATGTGTTAGTTTCATATCTGACCTGATGAGCAATGCAAAACTGTTAATAAAAGTGTCATAAATTGGATTGACGGGAGTGCCCTACATTGCATAGTTTTATGGCAAAAAGATCTAGTTTGTAATTGTTTGCAAAGAATTCTGTAAATCTGATTAGTTAGAATTATTGGGTTGATTATGGTCACATTTAATGTTTTAATAATGCTAAGGTCCAAGTTTATTAAAGTTTGTAAATCTTGTTGCATTATCATGCTTACACGGTGTTGCATCTACATGAGTTCTTGGAGAGTTTTATAATTGTTTTAAAGTATTGCATTATTTTTAAAGGTTGTGTGTTTGTTTGATTGACTCGATGGTATGTTATCCTAACCTTTTGTTGACCTTATTCCACTGTACAATACCTTTATTCAGCCTTCCTTTGGGTTCGCATGTGCCCGCGACCTTGGTTTCGGGGTCAGGAACATTACACAAAACCAACAAGTAAGTTAGGAAATGTTTTGTATAAAGAGTAAGAAACAAAACCCAACAATAGAAGATTGGCGATGAATTACGGAAGAAAAATTGATTACCATAGAAACCACAAGGAAATACAACAATTGCAATTTCCATATCTATAGAACAATTAAAACAAAATATATTACATCAAATTCAAACCAAATCTGAAATGCATACTAATAGAGGAATGCAAGAGACAAAATCTAAACACAAGTGATTAAGAACACAAGAGAAACAAAGAGTAGAAACCAAGTTTTTCTATCGATTCCCAAAAGTACCTCTCTTACAAATTAACAGTTCAATATCTTTTATAGAAAAAGAGAGAGAAATCCCTAACTCTAAAGAGATAGAGGGTTTATGTCTTCCTTTTCTTCTTACCCTTTACATCAATGGTTGATATTAAGACAATTTGTTGAGTTTTATATTAAAATTTCTAAATATCACATGTGAAAAAATCACCCTCCTTCATGTGGGGTGCACTTGTCCAAATGGACAATGTTTGGGACATAAAATGGTGCCAATGTGTCAAAAATTCCAAGGAAAACATGTATGGATACTACCTCATCAAAGTTGAATTGATGAGTTGGATTTAGTGGGCCATATGAGACGATCTTTCATGCTGAAAATCACCCTCCTTAGGCAAATTTTTCCTCTTCAAAATCTTCATCTAGCGGTGCCCAAAACATGTGTAATTTTCCTTCTAATTGTTGATTGTACACCCTTGTCACTATGTAGAATAGCCCACTTTGATATTTTCCCATTTACATTTTCCCACTGCCATTTAGATTATTCTATGCCATACTTAGGCAATTTTTAAATCAGACTTTAGGAAGTCTATTTACTAATTTCAAGCAATTTTATTTTAATGAATTCATGATAAAAATGCTTGAAAGTTTCCTTGGATGAAATCCATGATGTTTACAAACCAATACCAATCCATTCCATGCCAAAAACTGATTTGGATACTTCAATTATTTTCTATTCCAAATTATTAATGCTAGACTTAGGCATTTTTAATTGAAAACTTACTAGGAAAAACCATAAATTAATGTCTATTAGTCCATATGGGATGCAAACACATTTGGAAGGATCAAATTGGCTTCTAAATACTTCAATATATTGAATGGTGATGGAATATAATCACATACCATTGGTTGGTCCCATTGACCAAGTAAAACTCCCCTTTGATCAAGTAAAAAAGTTTAAAAAGTCAACTTTGGTCAAAGTTGATGTTATAGTGTCTTCTGTCACAATTTATCCCAAGACACTATGGTGGATGATCTTATCCATTTTACTAGTTGCATATATCCTTTTTCCCTTGTTCCAGTATGGATAGTCATGTAACTTGAGAAATTCCCTTTAAAACATATTGTTTCTCAAGATGTACACATCGTATGCTTGGATAGCTTGAGTATACGCTGCCTATATATGTCTAGCTCGTGTACATGTTCGTACGAGGGTAAAAAATGAATAAAAAGTTATTTTACGGGTTTATATTTATTTGAGACCATTCCCAACCTCCCAAATCCCATGAATAACTACTCCTAACTCCCTAACTGCTCCTCACAAACTATAAAAGAGCATAGGTGAGAGAAAAGTGGTCTCTAATTTTACCCTAGCTAATTCTTGGTAAAGATTTCCTTAGAGAATAAACACTTTTATGAGATTAGATTACACAACCCATTTATCTTGTCTGCAACATCCCTCACTCCTTATATGGAACTTTGGTTTTCCATTCTTCTCATTGCAATCCTATTATGCTAGATAATCCTTATATTCTCTTGGGCACACATTGTTTTGGAAAGATCTTGAGTGAAGTTTGAGTGCTAAAGTGACTTGGGAGGAAGGACCCAGGATTGGGCTCCAGAATGGTGTAGCAACATGATCAGGTTTATTCTTTCCATGTATCTTGTTTTCAATTTTAATATATAAATGAAATCTCTATTTTCCATCCAATATATGATGTTCATTGGAATGTTTATTTATCTTGAATTGGAAACTTATATTTTAGCATGTTCTCTGATAATCTTTTATGTGGCAATTATGATTCTTTCATTTTATTTTCTTTCTATTTCAAAATTGTTGCAAAAGATTGAAGCAAAGGAGAAAATATCAATACTTAAGGATTCAATGCCAAACGATTGGGACCGGGTATGTACTTCTTGAAATTTGTATTTTTATGCTTCATTGTGTGAAAATAAATCAGTTGCTTACTTGTTTGAATTGAGTTTATTTATGGGTTTGTATTGTAACAACTGAGCCCAAATAGTTGTTGGGGAATTGGAGACTCTACGAGTGTTTTCCCTTTTTGTTTTGGGTATTTTTGGGTTGCTGAATTTGTGAGTTTCTTTTCTCATACTTCTTCTTGTTTTGGTTTGCTGGGTTGTTAGATTTTAGTTTAAAACATTCACAATCATCTTTTAAGCCATATAAGTTTGCAAATTCAAGGTTCAGGCAGTGTGATTTTTACTTTTTCAGCTTTCCCCGAGCTTGTATGCTATCTATAAGTATATATAGTCGTATACTTTTCCTCTAGGAGGGAAGTTTTCTAAAATTTCACTGTTTGTTCTACCTATACATGAGCCGTACACTGACATACCACGTATACGCTAGTTGTCTTAATCTAGGTTGTATACATCCCCTATCCTTTCATTATGTAACCTACGTATATGCAGGATGCCTTCAGAAAATTCATGTACATGCAAGTTAGGTCACATATACACTATATACCTCCACTTAGGCCATGTATATGCACCCTTACAGTGGTATAGGTCGAGTATATGTCCTAGTTGGGCCAAATGATAGGGTAAAATTTTTCAAAAAATTTCAAAAATTGTTTTATTGGTTTTTTAGGTTTATTGGGTCTAGTGGGGATCTAAGACTTTCTTAGATTTTCAAAATTATGATTTTTAAGCCTTCAAAATCATATTTTTGTGTGTTTGTTTATTAGGCACTAAAGGAAAAGGAAAATTAAATTTTGCAAATATCATAGTTTGCTTCCCATTTACTTAGGAATCTTTTGGGCAGTTTGATGTTTTTGGGAGTGTTTTCATAAAAGAAAAGATTGTATTGCTTCCATTTGCTGTGAGAATTTAGATTTCCTTGATCTAGATTCAATAAGACAATTTCACTTGGAATATTTTTAGAGAATATTAGAAGAAGAATAAAGAAGATATCTTGAAGAAAAATCATTGTATTTTATTCATAAATATGTTTAAAATATATAATGCATCCTCAAGAGAGAATTTGAGTGCCTTAGAGGAAAGTTTGCAAATCTCTAAGAGGCGAGATTACTAAAAGCATAAAAACCCCCAAGGTAGCAAAAGCACCTTCCAAATCTATCAAGAGGCTCATGAATTAGCTAAATAAGGCATGGCATCTAGTGAGTGATGAAAATGGAATGCGATCATGTCTTTTTGAGAAAAGAAAGAGAAGGAGGGTGATTTTGCCAAAAGACCATGTTTTCAAAGTCAACAAGCTTTATCCTTATCCATTAAATGCAGAAAAGCAGGAATAAAAATTTCTAAAGTAGGAAAGCGCACTAATATTCTAGGAATAGAATAAAATCAGAAAAAATCAAGGAAAATCTTATCCATAATCTATCCAAGTGCACCACTATGACTCAGAATGGAATGTGGTGGCATAAGAGGCCAAAATTAGGCCAGTTACCTAGTCTAAACCTAGGAAATTAAACAAAAATGATTAATGTATTTTAACCTAAGTCTAAAGTGGGTTTTTAATGTTCCAAGATTTGCACCATCTCATGAAAATGATAAAATTTTGTTTGCTTTGGTTATAGTAATCTCCTTAAAAAGTTGCATCTTTCTTGAAAATTTGAAAGGTTATGCTTGGTTTTTCTTTCTTTTGAAAGTTCTTTATAGTCAGGTAACGTTGTCAAATATTTAAGTGGTATTTTCCATTTGCAAGTAATTTCATTTTCATTTATTAAGAGTTAGAATACCACAAGTTTCACATCTACATCCCTTGAGTAATAAATCCACTTAAAATGAGCACTTAACTAAAATTAATTAGAAACTTTTCTTTTTATAGGGGCATTCACGAGTATCTCAGCTTAGTGTTTTGGAACCGGATTGATGTAAACTATCCAAAGCAATTTAAATTTTAAATGTAGTGGCCCTTTCGTCATGATCGATGAAATCCACCTATCGCATAGGTGAGCCATAAATATCTACTCAAACCAGAGTCAAGCACAAGGTCGTATGAGGTTAGGCTGCAAATAGATCCCTCCAATTCCTATTCGAGCATCTACCGGATACTTTACATGTACGGGGACTTTTTAGTATCTTAAGGTACTGTTGAGTTTCAGGATTAGCTACCCTGCCATAGGCCCATATGTATGGCCTCGACCTACGAATGTCCCTTCAGACATTGACTGTGAAATTGGTATCCTTAGTATCTCTTGTCCTATGATCATCCACAGGTTCTAGCATAGGATTTTCTGCAAACACCTTAGGAGGACTTTGTGTGCGGAGAATTAGTACCCTTGGAGGGTGTTTTCTAGGTCTATCTAGGAAAACACTTGCACCAAGAAGGGAAATATGCATGGCCTTAGAAACCACTTTCAACCTTTTTTGTTTTAGAAATGGGACTTAATCAACCCACACTAACAAATCAGAAGGCTTATATGTTTGCTTGGATGAAATCCTTAGGAATTTTTATAGTGGTATGTTGTTTTCTCTCTGTGTATTTAGATGGCCTTAGAGATTTATTTCTTTTTGAATAAGAAAATATGGCTAGTATTCTAATGGAAACCGACCAAGGGACCCCTTTTTATGGGGTTCCTTGTGCTTTCCCATCTTTTGGGAACATTGGTTCTCCCTTGATGGCCACTTTGAATCCTCTTGGATTCACCCTGGGGCTACCGGTTTGGTTCTTTTCGACTATGAATGTCCAGAATGCTCCTGATGCTTCTCAAGCAATCACTTTATATCATGGGCATGGAAACCCTCTACCTTTTTTGCCGGTAACATTTTCTCCTCCTCCTTCTACCTAATGTGGTGAAAGTTATAATACTAGTAACCAACAATCCAAAAGGATCAGAAGGAGGAAGAATAGGGAGAAGATGCAAAAATAGGGGGAAGTTCCTCAAACTCTACAAGTCATGCTTGGGGAACCTATTCAGTCACTACTAGTCATACTAAAAACCCATAACCAACCTATGGAAGTCATGTTGGGGCCAAAATTTTAATCACTGCAAGTCATACTGAATTTTTTTTATCAACCTCTGTTGGTCATGTTGAGGACATGTGATTGATCACTGCGACTCATATTAATGACAAGTCATCAACCGCTACAAGTCATGTTGGAGACAAGCAACAAGCTATTACAAGCCATGTTGGGGGGAAATAGTCAGCCAATGCGAGTCAGGTTGGACATGTTAACATTGTTGAGAAACCTACATGAATAGGATGAAATCCTAAGCTCCCTTGTAATATTTGCAAGTGATATCACCTTACTCACTTGTTCCCTTCTATGAGAGACGTACAAAGAGTGTGGTCCAAGTCTCAAGGATCTTCTGATTCTGAACTATCTATGATTTCCCAATAGCATATTCAACCTTTGGTTGATGAATTGATCCAATCAATGCAATATTTGACTGACACCACTCCTCCCTTGGAGACTGTTGATGTTGAAGTGGCTGAACCAATGTAATATTTGGTCAATCCCACTCTTCCTATGGAAAGTGACAAGCATCAAGTAGTTGAATCGATGCAATCTTCGGTCGATCCTACTATTCCTTTGGATAGTGATGTGTCTACAAGCCATGTTTTCTTCACTACTAGTTCAAAACGTTTTGGATAAGGGGGCACTCAATTCTCTTCAAATGAACCCTCACCAAGCTCTAGGATTGCTTCCTTTGATTGGAATATTCTAGTCGAGCCTCATCTTCCTTTTGTTGCACCGTTTCAAATAAAGGTTCAAGTTAAACGCTACATGATTGCTCGTTGTATTGTAGATTAAGGAGCCTCTATTAATATTTATATGCACACGATTGGAAAGGTATGGGATCTCCCAACCTTGTGTTAGATGTTTATCAACCATTGGATTTTGATAGAATAACTAGTGAAACTTTGGGATATCTTCCTCAATTTCCTATTAATTTAGGTGGGAATACTGTCTTAGTCGATTTTATGGTTATGGAGGACCCTTTGGACTTTAATATGATCCGTGGGAGTGATTGCGTATATGTTATGCATGTTGTGGTGTCTATGTTCTTTCATGTGATATATTTTTCTCAAAAGTGAAACATTTTCACTATTGACCAACTTACGTTCATTGATCTTCTCATTACCCGAATTTATACCAAGTATATCCTTTGTCAGTTCCTAGTGTTTCTGTAGACACTACCCCTCCACAAGTGAATTATTTGGCCTTATATCCCTCATGTCCAATTGCTACCAAGAAGAATCCTTTTTGTTCATGCTTAACTTCTTAGTACTTGATCCCAACAGTTTACCAGGTGATCCATCCAATGGGGGAATTGGAGCCTTCTCTCTAACCTATTGGTCCAACTGAATGTCTTAACATGTGTTCTCTCTAGGATGATATACTTCCTTCAGATGAATTTTTCCTAGAGGCTATGATAGAGTCTGACATTCCTTTGGAATTTGGTATCCTTTCCAAAGATCATCTTCCTGGATTGGACCCAGTTGTAATCAAATCCATCCCCAATTTTCCTTTTGAGTCCGATCTCCTTGTTTATAGATCCTCAAACATTGGCATTCCTAAGTCTTTATACTCAGCATTTGAGTTGCAAGTCGGTGTTCTTGATGAGTTTGATTCTACCAACATATTTTTCGACTCCCATGATGATGAGTTTGTACCTATAGACTCCTACTTTGTTTATTCTAGATCTTCCTCATGGATTTGATCTTATTGTGTGTAGGTCCTCAGGCCTTGGAAATCTTGATTTTTCACTGGTAAAATCTCCCTTGGTTATGAATATTGTTGAATATATTAACGTTGAAAGTATTTCTACCAAAGTGACCTGTATCATATATTTCTTTTTAGACTTTTTTGGTATGATCATGGTATTATTGTTTCATGGATATAGGAATTTTAGCTAGATTCATGGTTTCTTAGGGATCTTTTTCTGCATGTTGCTCCATCTGATCAGGTATATTGGAACCTTACATATAGGTTTAGGCATTCCCATTGTTACAATGCATTTGAACATTTTTCTACCTGAATTTTCCATAGGGTCAAACCTCTTGGATATTGGTGTGTCAACCACCTTTATATGCATTGCGAGTCTGACATAAGAGCCTACCTAAGATAGGTCTCCCTAGGAAACAACCTCTTTCCATTTTGGTGCCCATGCTGAGTTGTTCTCATAGGCATATGAGCATTGTTAGTTTTACCATGATTTTGAGAAGAAGCTGCATGCCTTTCTTTCTCATACATTTCTGGTTCCCCCCATAAGGATCCCACTTTTACAGAGTTTTCCTTAAGCTCTTTTCTCCCTCTTTTAAAAATGAAAAGGTTTCCGAGTGATCTTGTTATTTTTCATGCTCGATAAAGTATTCAAAAAGACGTCCACCTGGTATAAGCTTACCCCTTTTCTAGACCAAGCGGACTATTTTACGAAAAAGGAATACTCTAGTCATTTTTTACTAGAAGGGTTCTCCTACGTATTATTTTACGCTATTTCAGGTGTAGGAGACTATAATTTACGAAAAATATTACCCTTGGAGTTTTATTTAAGGTTTTTCAGACTCTCTAAATATGAAAACACTGGTGAGCACTAACCAACTTGGGCTCAACAAAAATCCATGGGATGGTAGTTAAGTTATAAATGCATCGCGCATGTCCTACTTGTGCTTTTGAGCCTTTATGTCAATTTCCAACTCTTAGTTATCTAATAAGTCCTCATTCCCTATCTCAATGTAACTAAGATATGCATCACTTTTTCTTTGCAACTTCACACCCGTTATTAAGAAGAAACACACCCTGAGTGTCACTATCATGCTTATGTTCCTTGCATTATGCATAGGTTTGTTCCATGCGCTTAGGATTAGTTCTCTTTCCCTAGACACTCATTTATTCCTATGTATCATAGCATTATTTTATTCTTTTTCAAGCTTTTATAATATGAAAAAGACAAAAAAATTAAAATTTTCTAAAAAATGATTGGTGGGAAAGAGCTTTGTTCTAATTCTTATATGGTAGCAAGTGTCCCCTTTGAACAAAACACGTTGTATTGAGTCTTTTCTCTGCAATAGGGTTGTGGTATGACCTATGATGCTGAAATCATTTTTTTATCTTCACTAGCTAGTTATTCTTCCAGTCACTATGGAGCATCCTTTGGTGTCTCATACATCACTGACTTATATCACATCTCTTCTTGAGTCAATGCTTCCTCAATCACATTTGTGTCATGTTGTTGTTCAAAGGAAGTCTTTACCTGAGTCATCTAACCCTTAGAACTTTCTTGACTTTGTTGTGTCAGCCTTCTCGTGTCAAGTATGTATCATAATTATCAGTTGTTCAAAGAAATATTTGGCCCTCTGCTACTACCTCATCTTGGATAATGGGGGATGACCTAATTCCCTCTTTCCAATGGTTCACATCCCATCGACTCCAAAACATATATTCTGGGATCATGATCAAGAGTCTTTTTAGTTCCTTCGAGCTAGAAGTCATTAATGGCAAGTTTCTTCGCTAGAAAATGTTGGAATACATCAATATCCCTTGATTGCTAGAGTCTATAGGTGTTTGACCTCTACAAATTTATTCACACTTGTTAGATTGTACTAGGTACATTGCTTCTCATTTTCAATATTGGTGAGTTGGATCACGTGTGTTAATGGTATACATCAATGACCGATAATCACACAGTTTCTTAGTATGTTTGAATTCAAGACATCTATTCACATAGTTTAGACTCGTACCAGTGTAGGTTGGTTTGAAGACCTGAAGTCTTGATATGGAATCACATCATTATGCTATGAATTGAGTTGCATTGGATTTCCATTATCATTATTATGGCACAGATTCTTATGGATATTGATATGTTTCATCTTTCCATACATACATATATATTCATTTTATTTTGAGACATGGATCCACTTTGTATTTTCATGGCTATCATTTGTTTTTAGACATAGATCCACTTTGCATCTTTGTGGCTATGATCTATCTTTCGACATGGATCCACTTTGTATTTTCATATCCATGATCACTACTATTATATACTCCACAGATCTCCATAGTACTTGATCTGGCGCCTATACTTTTGTTACTCTTGAGCATGGGTATGCCTTCCTCGGGAAGAGACATCTTACTTGATTGATTTCTGTTACTGCCTAATCCTATTGACTAGTAAAAAAAAATTGGGTTACTTTATGCAATCATTATGGAAAGGCTGTAATGTATTTCATCCATCAAATGCCCTTCTGACCTCACACATTAGAGGGCATATGTTATAGTGTTTTGTATCACACTTTATCCCAAGACATTATGGTGGTTGATTTTATCCCTTTTCCTGGTTGTAAACATCAATTTTCCCCTGTGCTAGTATGGATAGTCATGTATCTTGATAAATTCCCTTTAAAAAATCTTATTTCTCAAGATGTATGTGCCCTACTCTTGGATATCTCGAGTATACACTGCTTATATATGTCCAGCTCACGTACATGTCTATACGAGGGTGAACAATTAATAAAACATTATTTCACATGTTTACATTTAGTTTAGACCATTCCCCAACTCCCAAATCCTGTGAATAACTACTCCTAACTCCCTAACTGCTCCTCACAAACTATAAAAGAGCATAGGTGAGAGAAAAGTGGTCTCTAATTTTACCTTGGCTAGTTCTTGGTAAAGCTTTCCTTAGATAAGAAACCCTTTGAGATCAGATTGCATAACCCATTTCCCTTTTCTGTAACATCCCTCACTCCTTATATGGAACTCTTGTTTTCCATTCTTCTCATTGCAATCCTATTATGCTAGAGAATCCTTATATTCTCTTGGGCATACTTTGTTTTGGGAAAAAATTGAGTGAATTTTGAGTGCTAAAGTGACTTGGGAGGAAGGACCTAGGATTGGACTTCAGAACGATGCAACAACATGATCGAGTTTATTATTTCTATGGATCTTGTTGTCAATTTTAATATATAAATGAACTCTCTCTTTCCAGTCCAATATATGATGTTCATTTGAATGTTTATTTATCTTGAATTGGAAATTTATAATTATGCAAGCTCTTTGATAACTTTTTATGTGGCAATTGTGATTATTTCATTTTCTTTTGTATCTATTTCATAATTGTTGCAAAAGATTGGAGAAAAGAAGCAAATCTCAAGACTTAAGGAATCAACCCCAAATGATTGAAACTGGGTTTGTGCTTCTTGAACTTTGCATTTTATGTTTCATTGTGTGAAAAGAATTAGTTGCTTACTTGTTTCAATTGAATTTATTTATGGGTTTGCTCTATAACAACTGAACCCAAATAGTTGTTGGGGACTTATTCCTCATAACAGTTGAGAAATATTTTCCAATGAATTAATGGACCTATCCAATGCCTTTGGGAGGATGAAATAATATCTCTAATGTCTTAAATTGATAATATACTAGATTCACAATACTTACATGCAATAATTGTTCAAGTGAATCATTGTAGAGCTTCAAACATAGACTATGCTACATAAGGTTAGTACAAAGCATGATGTTAGTGATTTAAAAACATACTATCATATTATCTACATCAAAACTATTGCAAGGACCATTTTCCCTTTAGGTGAAGTGGGTGGAAAATTCCAAAAGGTAATCAAGTGGAAAATTGGTCAAAGGTTACTAATTGACTCAAGATAAAGGATAAGGGGAAACTCTATAATATTCACCAATTAGTCAAACACAAGGGAATGCATCACACAAATGGGTGATGTGTAATAAGGTACTACTCCATTTGATCTCGACAATCATCCATCCCCCCTTTTTCTTTACTTTATCTCCTGGATCCTTCTTGCACTTGTCTTCTTTGATTTTCTTGGACTCCTCTTTCTTGTAATTTTTTTTGGATACCTTGGCCTTTACTTTTGTTCAAGGCACATGCAAGTTTATACTTGCTTCCTTGCTTCACATTGCTTGATTTTTAATAATTTTTATTGTTCTTATTTTTCTTTTATTTTATTATGGTGAATATTTTGCTTCTACACCAACATCTGGTACACAAACTATTGGATTGGGATCTACTTCAAATTCCATTTTTGAATCATTTAAGGGGGGATCCTTTCATGTTTAAGGTCTAGGGAGAAGAATTTCTCCATGTAAAGTCTCTATAGTTGATCATAGTTAGTCTTAGTGGTATACAAGTGAACATCCTATATCGTCACAATGACCATTGCAACACAAACATACCTGAGACACAAGGTAAAACATGGAGGCCTTATGGTGAAATAATCACAAATGGGAGGTCAAGAGTGAATATGTCAATATTTATCCAATGGGATTTAGATACAAGGGTGAAGTGATATGGATATGGATAGGTCATAGGTGGTTTAAAGGATATTTATAGTCCCTACAAGGATCAAGAGAGGTTAGTCAATGATATGTGCATAAAATAGAAACCACTTCTAAGTACTAGCCTATATAACATTTTTACGAACCATACTTATCAGAATAAACTAGTGTAAGAAGTGTAAATAAAATTTAGTATAATCATCAATTAACCATAAATCCATAAAATACATATCCTCAATGCATGAAATATAAATATAATACATATGGCATGACATCATCCAAGGAAATACATGGAAACAATTGATAGAATATCAACACAACATGACATATCCACTCTGACAATTGTATCTTAGCTATGATCTATGAAGCAAAAATAAGGGTGAAAATCCCCATATACAATATGGTATAACATCTGGATCCATGGGGGACAAGTGCTATGAGGTAGAGAGTGCTTGAGAACCACATAATATCTTGTCCGTAGAAACAATCAACATCAAAACACATGCTCAAAACAATATAATCAATTGCAAAAAAAACAAAATGCTCAAAATTTTCTAACTATCATGGAGAAATGAAAATCTAACTAGATGATAGAAATATGAAAATGCTCAAAAAATGTGCAACTACAGCTAGTCTAATGTTCAATAGTGAATTATTTAGTCTACATGTCTTAAGTTAATATGTTAAAGAATACACTAGGTGAAATAAATAATCCAATGTAACCATCTATTGAATTCATTAGTCTGTATTCCCCTATGTTTAATGATAAACCAAGTCAAGGAGATATTGATAGGCAAGTGATTAAATGGGGTTTCCATGATTCCTTGATTGGAATTTCAATGTGAATTATGATGTTGAAGGGTAAACTCAAGACAAGGTTGAGACTCACCTTTGCAAGCTTTCTCAATCCAAATGTCAATGGGATGGTCAAATTGAAAAGAAATATTCACCAAATCATGATGTGTGAGAAATGGTGAAAGCAAGGCATGTGACATTTCTTAAGAGGTTTGTTGGTATATGTTGGTCTCTCCACTTAAATATTTGATTAAAGAACTGTGACCCAACGTGATGATAGATTCTAAGAATGGGGATGGGAGTGTAGAGTGAGGAAATGCATTTTCCCCATATGTTTTTATAATTATTGAGCTAAAAATATCATGAGAGAAGAGGCTTTGTGATTGTAAATCATCATTGTTACTTATCTCATGAATGGTTTTAAGATTAGGAGTGAGATCAATTTTAAATTTTGAAGAATGGGGATTCGATTGATTTCTTTCGTTTACTCCGAAATTTCAAAAATATTGATCAGATGAATCATAATTGGGTTTTTATAAGGACTCGTGACAATTATTTCCCCAATATTGATCCAATTTTGAGGCATGTTATGAGAGATTTGACTCTTGATCATTGTCATCATGTTGGTTTACAAATACACTATGATCAGATGTATCTTGGCACTTGCATATTTCACCATTGAAATATTTTATCAAAGGAGCATGATTCAAAGATGAAGGAGAAATGTGAAATTCAAATGATGGGTGTGGGAGGGTGGAGTGAAGAGATATATTATGTCCCATATTCAAAATAATTGACCATGAATTTTCATGAGATTGAAGTCCTAGTGACTGGAAATGATTGAAATGTTTAATCTCACACATAGGCCTTAGATTAATATAAGGATTTAAAAGGTGGGACTTAGTTTGATGATTTTCATCTGCTCTTTCTTCCACAGTGATTTGATCAAGGGTTGGATCGTAGTTAGGACTATCCAAATGGTGATCCAACTTTAAGAAATATTCCGAGGAAATCAATCCTTGATCATCCTTATCCTATTGATTGTTAACCATATAGTGATTGGATAATTTCTCTTCTAAGTTTGCATTGATAGATTTTCGAATGGAATCCTCAAATGTGGATGTTTCTTCTAAGTAAAATCCTAAATATTGATTATGGTCTTCATAAAGGACCTCCTTGCATTGTTCTTCCCATTCTTCATCCAATATTTCCAATCAAGAACAACTTGTAGAGTAGAATAGGGAGAACTAAATTGATTAGCAATAATTGTATATTCTTGGTAATGATTATTAGTTTCCCAACCATAGGTTGTATCCAAGTTATCATTTGTACCTATTATAGATAGAGAAGAAAAATTATTTAAAATCATCCCATGCAAATCACTTTCAATTTCTACTTAAGGTTTGAAAGAATTACTTCTTAAATACTATGTAAATTTCATGTTTATTATAGGCTCACTCATTAGTTCAATCAAGGAAACTTGGATAGTCACCTTAGAAGGGTCTACATCCAAATGATGAGGGAAATCATGGGTTTCATTAGTTTCTTGATATTCATTATAATACCCATGAGCAATTCCATCACTATAATCCTAGTCTTCCTCATCTTGGTATGATGATTCATGCTCATCATTGATTTTTTTTAGCTCTAGGATTATTTGGCTTCATTTATTTATCATTTGAGACATGTGAAATAAAGATGAGATCATTGTGCCTCTTTGATTTACAAATCCCTACTTATGTCCCTATGTGGGTTCACTAGCATAGTCACTATGTGGAGTTGACAAGTGAAGAGATGGACCACTTCACCAAAATGATTTGTCATTTAAAACACCAAGGAACTCGCTCCCCAGAAACGACTCCAAAAATGTTCTCACACAACCTAGCAACCTTGATATTGCAAGGATTAATAGACTGCTGAAATGGTGGAACCTTAAAAGAATACCCTAAAGTTTCACATGAGTAAATTCCCCTCTCTTTAGGTTTCCCAAGTCCACCTAGGTAGACCTAGAAGTGAAGACCGACTTTCCATTGTACTTGCTAGACTGATTTCTAGGAAAGTAGGGTGCCTTGAAAACTAACAAAGGGCTCAAAATGTAGCACCCTGCGGGTAAAAGCTAAGGGGTTTGAATTTTACAAGGTGCAAATACTCCCCTAAGTGAAATGAGTAACTAGACAAGATATGGAAATAATGACCAAGCTACTTTGATAATGAGTTAGTGATAAATAAATGACTAGGATTAAAGGTTGAATGATTGTCTCTAGGGTTTAAATGGTGATGGACTTAAGATATGAGGATAACTCATTTATATGTGCCTATGGGTTTAAGCATAAATGTCACTAAGAGCCTTAGTGTGTTGAGTTTTAATTTTATCAGTAGGGAATTAAGTTCAAATTTTATTTATTAGTGAGTTTAGTATTTATATCTGAAGGTTTTGAGTGCAATAAGAGTGTTGGTATAGGTTAAGGGTGTATCTCATCACAATAATGGCTTGTTGGTTTAAAAAATCAGATTCATAAAACATTACAAAAACAAGAAAACAAACTACACTAGAGAAAAATCTACACTACCTAGCTATGTTCCATGCAACTATCAATTTTTCTAATGCATTTCCTACCTTTCTAAGATTGTATTATTTCATATTTGTATATAGAAATTATTCATTTGATTTTCCTGCCTAGAGTGCAAAATAACCTAGCTATGTAAATACAGATATCCTCTAATGCCTAACGAAATTTTAGTTGAAAGAAGAGATAATAAAAAGAACCTATTCCTAGTGCCTTAGCGTTGGGATTGGAGTTGATTCAACCCTCCTAACACCTTTTCATGCAACTGATATCCAAAACTTGCATAGACCCAGGAGTAATGAACAAATCGATTCTATTGAGGCACCCCCTTTTCAACCAATGCTTTCCCAAACTACTCACTAAAACGATCCCTGGAAAATGCAAATCTATTAGAAGTCATGGTTTCCTAAGAAAAAAAATTAAGTTAGTAAATGTATAGTATAAAGAGTAACTAACAAAACCCAACAATAGAAGCTCAAGTAATGAATTACTGAAGAGAAATTTCTTACCATAGAAACCACAAGACAATAAACCAATTGTAATTTCCAGCTCTATACAACAAATAACAAAAAATATATTACCTCAAATTTGAACCAGATCTCAAATTCATACCAATAGATGAAGGAAAAATCCAAAATCCAAACAAAAGTGACCAAGAGTACAAGAGAAACAAAGAGTATAACAAAATATTTTCTATTGATTTCCAAAACTGCCTCTGTTACAAATGAATGGTTCAGTCTATTTTATAGAAGAAAAGAGAGCAAAATCCATAAATCTAAAAATAAAGAGGGATGAGGTCTTCAATAGATAATATTAAAACAACTTGTTGAGTTTTACATTAAAATTTCCGAATATTACGAGTGGAAAATTGCCCTCCATGTGGGGTGCACTTGTCCAAACGGACACTGTGTGGGCCATAAAATGATGCCAAAGTGACAAAAATTCTAATAAAAACATGTACAGATTCTACCTCATCAACTATGAATTCCCAAGTTGTATTTAGTGGGCCATATGAGATGGTATTTCATGTTGAGAATGATCTTCCTTGGGCAAATTCACCCTCTTCAAAATCTTCATCTAGCAGGGTCCAAAACACGTGTAATTGTCTTATAATTTCTTATTCGACATCCTTGTCACTATTTGGAAGGACCCACTTTAATAATTTCTCAATTACATTTTCCCTCTTCCATTTAAATTATTGTCTACCATACTTAGGCAATTTTTAAATTAGACTTTAGGAAGTCTTTTAATAATTTCCAATTAATTTTCTTTTGATGAAGTCATAAGAAAAATGGTTGAAAGTTTCATTGTCTATGATTCTTTACAATCCAATACAAATCCATACCATGCTAAAACTGGATCTGAAATCTTTAATTATTTGTTGTTCCAAAATATTAATACTGGACATAGACATTTTTAATTGAAAAGTTAGGAAATTTTATAAATTAATTCATATTAGTCCATATGAGCTGCAAAACAAATCTGGAAGGATCAAATTGGCTTCCAAATATTTCAATATGATGAATGATGATGAAATATGATCACATACAGCTGGTTGGTCTTGTTGACCAAGTCAAACCTCCCTTTGACCAAGTCAAAAAGTCAAAAAGTTAACTTTGGTTAAAGATGGTCAAACTTGTCCAATGAATGAATGGACCTCTCCAATACCTTTGGGAGGATGAAATAACATCTCAAATGGCTTAACTTGATAATATACTATAGTAAAAATACTTACATACAATAGTTGTTCAAGTGAATCATTGCATAGCTTCAAACATAGACAAAGCCACACAAGGTTAGTGAAAAGCATGAAGTTAGTGTTTTATAAACATATCATCATCTAAGATACATCAAAACCATTACAAGGACCATTTATCCTTGGTTGAAGCGCGTGGAAAATTCCAAAAGGTAATCAAGAGTAAAATTGGTCAAAGGTGACTAATTGACTCACGATAAAGGATAAGGGGAAAATTTGTGACCTTCACCAATTAGGAAAACACTAGGGAATGTGTCTCACAAATGGGTGATGTGTAATAAGGTAGTACTCATTTTGATCCCCCCCTTTTTCTTTTCTTTATATTTTGAATCCTTCTTGGACTTGTCTTCTTTTATTTTCTTGGACTCTTCTTTCTTGTACTCATTTCTTTTGGAGACCGTTGGATTTACTTTTCTTGGAGGCACATGCAAGTTTAGAATTGATTCTTTACTTTGGGTTGCTTATTTTTGGAAATTTTTGTTGGTCTTATTTTGATTTTATTTTATTTTGGTGAATAATTTTCTTTTATGCCAACATCTGGTACAAGGAATCTTGGACTGGGATTTGCTTCAAATGCTCTTTTTGAATCATTGAAGGGGGAAAGGCCTTTCATGTTTCAGGTCTAGGGAGAAGAATTGCTCGATGGAAATTCTCTCTACTTCATCATAGTTAGACCCATGGGTCTATACGTGAGCCTCCTATATTGTCACAACGATCATTGCAACAAAAACATACTTGAGACACAAGGGAAAATAGGGAGGCGTTCATGGTGAATGGGTCACAGAGGGAAGGTCAATAGCCAATCTGTTAATATTTAGCCAATGGGATTTAGATAAAAGGGTGGCGTGATATGGGTATGGTTAGTTCAGGGTTGGATCCAAAGGAGATTTATAGTCCCTGCAAGGATCAAGAGAGGTTAGTAAATGATATGTGCATAAAACAAAAACCACTTCTAAGTAATAGCCTATATAAAATTTCTAGTAACCATGCTTATCAAAATCAACTAATGTAAGCAACATGAATAAAATTTAGTATAATCATCAATGAAAACCATATATACTTCAAATACATATCTTGAAGGCATTAAACTAGAAATATAATACATATGGCATGGCATCATCCTAGGAAATAGATGGAAACAACTTATAGCATCTCAACACATGGCATATCCTCTCTGGCAACTACATCTCATCCATGATCTATGAAGCGAAAATGAGGTTGAAAATCCCCATATAAAATATGGCATAACATGATCATTTCCATTGTAGGAGCAGTTGTTGCATCCCGTGTGAGCTCAAAGAGGATCGAAGCAATGTGAAAGGGAAACAACATAAAGAAAGTGTAAGATAATGAATTCAATTGGTGATTAGAATAAATAGAAAGATGAGTTTGAGAGGCATATCTAGAAGAAACATCATGCTATGGATATTTGTGTAGTTGACACATGAAATAACATATTAGAAATTTTCGAATGGTATAAATAGGTCGAACCATTCATGGGATTCATCATAGGAATAAATTGGAACTTAATGAGTAGTTGAGAACTCTACATCTTTCAGTTGTAAGAATAGTGTCTATTGTGGGAAAACAGTCACAAGGGTGAGTTTTCTTCCCATTTTGAGGATCCTTTTAGGTTGCAACAAGGAAACAGTATGTAGATGTGAGTTGGTATTCCATAAACCAAATGGAAAGGAAAAATAAAAGCAATAAATAGAAATAAAATGGACAAGTGCTAATAAAAATAAAAGAGAAAGAGTGTGCTAAACCACATGATGATTTCCCCATGGTAAAATTTGTTACAATAGTGTCACTAGGAGGTTAACACTTCAAAGGGAAGCCACAAATATCCCTTAGGAAGGGTCCCTTTTGTTCACACAAATGCAAGATAACAAGCTTACAACAATGGAAAAATTCTTTATTCTTAGAGGAAGAAAGAAAGGGAGCTTGGCATGCCAACTACTGGTAAGAAATGGATTGAAAGTTGAGCTCTCAATACAATTCCCGCAACATAAATTTGCTCTTAATTCTCTCTATAGAATGCATGCCCACGGAATCCTTTTATAGGCCAAATGGAGGCCAAGAAAAATCTAGATCCCAATGAGAACACCCTTGCTTGTGAATTGGTTCTCCAAGTATATGAAGGGGACTATTGAATGCACCCCAGCATGTGAGGAGTCCAATTTGAATTTTGGAGCCAAGGTGGTTGTTATGAGCCTTGAACTTGCCGTAGAAAGTAGGTGGTACCACTATTTGCACAACCACATGGATTTCAAAGGAAAATTCACGTGGATCTATATGAGTTATTGAATAGAGATTCACCCTATTAGCATGGGTCCCAAATGCGATGGTCCCGCTATTGTCCGTAATGGTTGAATTTGTCATTATGAGGCTCAAATTTTCTTATGCATTTGATGAGGATGTCTTCGATGAGATGCATGTTGTATGTTGATGGTGTCCTTTTGCAATATTAGTTGAAATTTCACATGTGTATGAAATTTAAGCACTAACAGATGCCCCCTAATGTATGAGGTGTGGAATGTAATGTATGGACGAAACACATCATTGTTTCTTTATCTCCTATGATGGATTGGAAGTTATCAAGTATTTGTGGCTAAAGGAACTTCCCATGGGGGAATTTCTTGGTGATGACCATTGAATATGTAATGAATGAATGATACTAGTTTATACAAATGAGACAAGCATGATCCCTATTCTTGTGAAAATATATCAAATTGGATTACAATAAGAAGAGACCGAGGGGCCAACTCTAAAAACTGTTGATACAAGGATGATAGTGGCATCAATCCTTGTATGATTAAAATGGGTCTTGGACTGATGATGATGTTTTTGATGTTGAAGAAGAGAAACTAATGATGATGACGAACATCCCATAGGGGTGGGTGAACTGAATAATGATGAATTTATCAGAGGGGAAGTTTGTTATCTCAGATAAGTTATTTCCATGAATAAAAAATGTGAGCACTGCTACCATCATAACATATGACTCCACCTAATGTGATAAATTTTTTAGCATCAAGGATATGGGAGACCATTGAGTTAGGGAACACCGATGATTCTCTCTACTTAGTTCGAGGTGATCCCTTAATTTAATGAGAAGCGAACCCAAGGTATATTCATAACTACTTCAAATCTTAGAATGAGGTAGATTGACACCAATGAAAGCGACATAAAGTTATAAGATGAGGGTCGTATCATGAGAACCAAGATCATATTTGTAACCAACTGGGATACTGATAGAACTGCCACAAGGCTTGATAATAAGCATGGGGATCATGAATTCCCTTAATCGATGTGAACTAGGTAAATGGTTGACAACAACATTCTTCACATAGTGATACAAGGCGTAACATAGGGAAACATAGTGCAAATGAAGGTTTGATCATAGACATAATATTGATGGGGTAAGAATTTGAATGAAAAAATTTACAATGTTGGGGTTATGTGGACTCAAGTACATCGATCAAGGGAAACTAGGGGGTCCTTCCAAAAGAATAATGTGATATGGTTCGCATATTTTTGAGTGATTTGAGGAACCATTTGTATAAAAAAATAATATGGATGAAGATTCCATAGCTTTAAGTGTGTCGAGGAGCTATTTAATATGAAAAAATGATGTGGATGGGGACTCCCATGGTTTTGAGTTCATCAGGGAATAATTTTATACTAAAATTATGTGGTTGGTTGTTACAAATGAGGGGATGGGTTCCTAATGAATAAATTCCATGCAAAATGTTCATGCAAGAATGGATAGATGATATTGGTGTCTTCAATTGATTGAGCCCCATTGTGGTCTTCTCTAGGTTTGATGATACAAAGAGGAACTTAGATGGTATATTTTTCATGAAGGGGATTAGAGTTTATGTGTGACTCATAATCATAACACGTGCCGAGGAATTTGAGGGTGTGATTGGAATAATTCAAGGTGATAGTATGTGATTTCATCTTAGCAAAATTTGTGAGGTATCAAATTCCTTAGTCTTGGTGGTTCGACATCATGGATTCCAAAGTGTGAATGGGGTTGTAATGGTGTGCACATCCATGGGGGGACATGCTATTCCTGGTAGTGACATTGATGGTGAGTCGTTATTGGGATAGAGGGAATTATGGATATCAGTGAGATTACCATATAGATGTGATGTAAACATAGGGGATACATTGCCTATATGCATGGTCGAGATGGTATACCTGTGATTGTGGCTTGTGCACTGTGGTGACTGGTGGAGAAACTGTTTCTTGGTGATAATCTCGCACACATGATGCCAATACCTAAGAACAATAATGACTGTGATGAGAATGTTGACAATGCAAAAATACATTGGTAAGAAACTTAGCATACCTAGATAAATGGCCCAAAAACAGGTGTTGGATGAAGCTTTAGGGGAAACAAAACAAAGGAGAATGTCTATGATGTTTTCAGTGAAAGGGACAATGTAGAAGGTGAGTCGGAGTATCACCTTGGTGTGATGGTTTTGTGGAAACTATTTGTGAAGGATATGATAAATTGTTTGCGCATCCGTGCTCCAATTCTTGTGACCTATGGGGGGGGTTACTTTTTATACAACTCTTTGAATGGGTCGTTTCAAGGACCTCCTCTAGGGAAGTCTCTTGGGGTTATTTTTCCAAGAGTGATTGAAAATGGGTTGTTCAGAAGAACTATGTTTTGTGTGGGTGAAGTGGAATTTAAATGAATAGGGCCCATGTCTTCTACTGCAACATGGGTGGGTTTTGGTAATAGACATTGAACTTCCTCTAATGAGAAAGACTAAGTGTCATCATTAGTAGATAGAACTGGAAATGATGATATATTGATAATATCAACATTGATGGTTGTATTATGTGTTTGGGGTGGTTTATCTCTTTGAGGAAAAGATCATGATTTTTCCATGGGAGGAGAAGAGTTGTCCTATTATTGCATTCGTTCCAGGAGGGAGGCACATTCCACACAAAAAATGGGGCATTGAAATGAGTAATGAGATAAAAAACCAGATGATCAACGTGGATGAGTGGTACATGATCAAATTAGGGTATGGGATGGGATTGATTGCTGAAAAGGGAAGTTAGGTGGAACCACACTCATGTTTCTTGGGATCACAAGATTATAATTCCCACATGATGAAGACCCTTTGTGTTCCTCTTTACGTAGGATGTAGTGATGAAGTTGATAGAGGTTCTATCATGGGAGACTAGTTGAGGTTTCTCAAGGACAGGATGATGTGTGAGATGAATTGTGGTCAATGCACCCCGAAATCAAGGGAGTTCGAGACAATGATTTATATAATGTCCAAATTGGGAGAAAATTGTTCACGCATGGTTAGTGTGTAGTTTTTGTTCTTTGGTTTGGAGGTTTCCATTGAAGAGGTATCTAGCATGCCCCCTACTGAAGAACTAGATGCGTCGGTAGAGCTTATGGGTGTGTTAAGTAAATTTCTAAGCTCTGGAAATGTGGGGAAATTTTTTGTTGGATGTCCTGTTCTACCACACAAAGCACAAGGTTGGTTGACTCTAGGGGTAGGGGGATTGCTTGTAACAACTAGGGCTTTCAACTTTGGTTCCTTGATTCCCCTAGCGTTTGGTTTGGATGTAAACAAATGGTGTTATCACCATGGGACTGTATTGGGATTACTATTATTGGTGTGCTTATAGGTGAAAGCAGGATGAAATTGAAATGGGTGTGTGGCTTTGGTACCATTTATGGGTGTGGTGTTAAATACCAAACTAGTATTCCCAAAGTGAGCCCAAACAATGTGAATTGGGCCATGATTGACGTTCAATGCACTCCCTTGGGGGGGAACAAGAAGGTGATTTGAACCACATGTGGTGTTAAATGGGGTGAAGGAGTGGACACCTCTTCAGTATGGTGATTTTTCTTAGGTAGAGACATCTGTGTATGGGTGGCTTGTGTCTTGTCTTCAATGGTGAATATCATGCACATGAGACCATCTATGGAAGCTAAGATAATTGGTATATGGCCAAAGTATTCCCCCAACAAGGAAAAATGTTTGAAGATGGCAGGACCGATATATGTATATAGTGAGGGAGTGGTTAATCCAATTGTGGGTTGAAGCAATTAAATTCGAGAAACCCACAATATTTGAATAACCCACAATTATTTGATAAAATGATATTTATGATGATGATTCTACAATACAATGGTTTCCCATTATATAGGCCTTTTAGCACTTATTCATTGAAGGGGTATCAGTTTTTAATTAACTAATTATTATTATTATTAATGTATTTGTTTATTATTTTATGTATGTAACATTGCCTTCCCCTTAAGGGAAGCTTTGTCCTCAAAGATGAATTTGTTGATGTCATCTTTTGTCTGGATTTGTGTTGAAAATTGATTTGAGCTATATGATATGGACTGATTTCTTTATCTTGACGTGATTCTATCCCCTTTTTGTTCTGGGATTCCTTCTGCTGGGGTGGTGAAATTTTCAGTCCATAAAGTCGGTACTTACTTCCTTTCCATTTAAATACCATGTATTATTTTTCTAGGTTGGTAGAGTAAGTTCCCAATGAGGTTAAACAATCGACACCTAATATCATATCTACTTCCTTGAGTGGTAAGGCATAACAATTGAGATGTAGTTTTAACTTTTGTATTTGCAACGACATGTTACGAAATTTTCTTACTTCTTTTACATATCGATTAGCGATGGTTGACATCTTGATATTTTTCATTGGGTACACGAAAAGATTAAGTTCCTTTGCTCTATTGATATCTATTAGATTGTGTGTATTTCCAGAGTTAACTATAATTGTATTGTGTTTACCCTTAATAGATCCAGTAATATATAACCTCTGGGGTCCTATCTGTTCTGATTTTGTTTCTTAGAGTAAGAGTTGTTCATCCTTGTTGTCTCAACTTCTTAAATGAGGTGGAGTATATTTCTTTGTAAGTAACTTCCTTTCCTTATTTTGGGTGTTAATTCTCTTAGGTGTCACTAAATATTCTTCTTTACAATTTTTTGGATACATATAATTGTCGCTATCGATATTTTAGGGGAGCTTGAGTCTGCATCAGAAACGGTTGTATCTTCTTCTGTAGGGACCTGTACTACCTTCCCATTTATAATTTTGCACTGTGTTGTGTGATTAGTTCTGTATTTATGGCCTGGGAACCAATCTTCGCCACATCGACAACAAGTATTTTTCTTCTTTTTCCTGTCATCGTCATAGCGACTAGTGGATATTTTTGAACTTTTTTCAACTTCATAGTCATATGATTGAGGATTGTTGCATTGATGACCTGTTGACCAACTATCTCCGCAATATCTACATTGTGTTTCTTGTTGCCGTAAATCATTCTTATCAAGGTTTGCTTGTCTTGATTTTTTAAACTTCTCTTCAATAAGTTTTTCCTTACATCTGGCCTTATCCAAGTTTGAGACCTTGTATAATTCTTTCTCATCTCTAATGTATGGCTTGAGCCCATGCACATATGCCTGGATTCATTGACTGTCCGTTAGCTTCGGTACTTGTGTCACTAATTTTTCCCATTCATAGGTGTATTCATTTGTCACCTTTCTGTTGCAATCTGGTGATCTTTGCAAAAAAATAATTTTCCTTTATATCTTCAAATCTCTTAAAGAAGTCATTCTTGAATGTGCTCCAGTTGTGGGCACCCTTTTTTTTCATAATATTCCACCACATATACGAATTGTATGCTCAACCTTCTAGTTGCATGGAGGCGTATTTTATCCTCTTGTCATCTGATAGGATTTGGTGTATGAAAAAGAATTCTTTGGCTTTATTGATCCATGCCATGCTCTGCTTTGTTGCGCCATCAAACTTGGGTATCTCTAATTTGGTCTTCATTTGAAATCCACCCACTGGTTTTCATTGGTCTCAGGATTGGCTAGTTGGGGGATGAAGAATGTTTGTGATATGTATCTTCTTGTGGGATTTCCCCTTTCAAATAATTTGATTTATGATTATTTGTGTTTGTTGAACTGGGAGATGGCTGGTCTCTCCTTAGAGAGTTGTCATTTTTAGTGTCGTCTCTATCCTCGAAGTACTGCACGATTTTATGTAATCTGTCCTCTAAGCTTGATTTTATTTCTCTTCTTACTTCCTCCATCTCCCATTCTACAAATTTGCTAACTTCATATTTCACGGTATTTGTCAATTCTTCATTTCCCTTGTGTAGTTTGACTTCAATTTGATCTAGTCATGAGTTTATAAGTTAGAGATTTTTAGAGTCTCAGGCTTGGCTTTGCTCCAATTTTTCCATTTGATCTTTCATGTCGGACACGTTTCTTGGAGTTATTTTGCTTGTCAAGGGCTAATTTGTTTTTAAATATAATAATTACTAATTATTATATTTAATAATTATTTGTAAGAATGAGAATTTAAAAATAATTAGGGTTACTTTATATCCCCTTTTATATCTCCTTTAGCTCACAATTAGTAATATGTATATATATGTTTATTTATATATTACACTTTTGAAAACCATGTGTGATTTATAAAACCAAGTGTTGGTTTTATAAAACCATGTGTTGGTTTTACCTTCTTCTTTCTTCTTTCTTTTTACTTTCTTTACTTTTATTTTATAAAAACCATGCGTGGTTGTTATAAAACTAGGCTTTGATACCACTTGAAGCAATTAAATTCGAGAAACCCATAATATTCGAATAACCCACAGTTATTTGATAAAAATGATATATGATGATGATTACACAATACAATGGTTGGCCATTATATAGGCCTTTTAGCACCTCTTCATTGAAGGGGTGTGACTTTTTAATTAACTAATTATTATTATTATTATTAATACATTTATTTATTATTTTATGTATGTAACATGGGTAGGATGTTATCAAGGTTTGAGTTGGAATGAGGCTCATAGTAATTGAGTTGTTTCAGGGTGATGATTTTCCCATTCTACGGAAACATCACGATGCATAAAATTGATGAGGCTATTGCTTTCATGGCATACATCTAGCTAGGTCCCAAAAGGATGTTGTAGTTGAGTTGAGCATCAACCACTTCGATATCTAGGAATACATTCCCCCCCCTAGCTCAATGGGGACATTTTGGTACAAACCCAATGGTTTCGATGGTCTCCCATCATAAATGTGGAGGGTGACAGATGAGGGGACCAAGTTTGGTGAGCCAAGATGCTTCCAAACATGGGTTTGCATCATACAAGTGGATGCTTCTTCATCAACAATGCAATGATGAATGATTATGATCTTGATTGTGACTGGGATTTGGAAAGTGATTGACGAGGGTAGTCATGGCTAGCCATTGTTGAGGCCGAAGGTCATTAAGTGTGAATTGGATGGTTTGATGGCACCCAACGCATATAGCAGTTCCTTCTTATGGAAAGGGAAATACTAGAGGAATTCTAATGTCGATATGGTGGTAGGGGATTGGGCCAAATAATCCATAATGTTGTAATTGTGAGAAAATTCCATATGGGGGCTATGGGCAGTTTGTCAGAGTGGTGGATTTGGGATCGAAGGGATCCGGTCATTACTAGGATGTGGCATATGCAAAATCCTACTAGAGGTAGCATGTAAATATTCCCCTATGAGGGGTTAGGCATTTCATAACCTTTTCTATGGGATTGAACGTTGACTTCAATTGTATTCATGTAGGTGTTTTGGAAGGTTCCATCACCTGGTGGGCAAGGTTCCTACTATTGAAATAAAACCCCTTAATTGGAAAAGGGTTGTTGTATCATATCTTGTTGAGTTTGTGGGTAATTTGGTGGTTGAGGAGGATTGGAGGTAGCCTTTTTCCCAGCCTCTATTAATTGCTGGCACTTGTCGATCAATGGGAAATGGTGATTGTAATGCATGTACTCGTCGCGCATGGCTCAAGGGAAGATTTCCTTTAGGTTGGGGTACTTTCCCTTCTTGGTGGGTTTATTGGTCCCCTCATTTTGATTTCTCATGTTCTAGTTCTGTTGGGGAGGGGTATTCCCCCCTACCCTTTTTGTTGGTTATGCCTTTTCTTTCCTTTCTTCTTCCCCTGATTCTGTGGATTAGGGGGTTTGTTGCATTCAACTGCTCAAACTACTAAGCATGTTGTGTGGTAGAAGGTTGTACTAGATGATTGAACCCAACATGAGACATGGGATGAGATATAGGTGGATAATGAAATGGGGAATATGGATTGTATATGGGGGTGGGGAGATATGGATTGGGAGATCCATATGAAGTGGATGTAGGATCTTGCGGCACTAATGGAGGTGGTGTGGAAAGTTACGATTGAATTGCATTAGGGAATGTGAGATTGTAAGGTCCATATGTCTAGAAAATGGAGGAATCAGGATGGTTTGAGGGGTGATCAATGTTGGAGATGTTGATGGGTGATGCTGCGCCATATTGTATGGAAGATAGGTTTGTGTTTGGGGAGTGTTTCCCTATTGGAAAATAACTTCAATAATCCCATCGACAGAGTGTGATGTGCTTGGGGTATTTTGGTTTATATAGTGATTTCGAGGAGCATCTAGGATAATTGTATAAAAATAATCGAACTGAGCATATATCAAATCAAAGTGTTGGAAGAAGGATGCCTTCTTCGATTTTGGGAATGGTGGTTGCGACATCCTTGGTGATCATAGGGAGGAGTGACTTCAAGAACCAATCCAACAAGAATTAGATCTGGATGTGTATTTTGCATCAATTTTTATTCCTATTGCATTCATGGATTTGATTCATGATGGTGTTTGGGTAATTGGAAATACATGAGAATGGTGATGGAAATGGACTCAAATTTGGAATAATTTGTAGATGGTAAATTGACATACCATTTAACTATCGTACTAGTAAGGATTATATGAAACAATCAAAGGTGAACAATGTCCTCGATGATATTGTTGGATGAGCACCAGAGATGAAATGACATAACATGGTTTGCTGGATACTCACCTTGTTTTCCCTTGAATTTTGGAATATTTGAGGGGAGATTGGGGAACATGCCTAGCCAATTCACGTCATGTAAAATGGATTTATTTATTAGCTTGGATAAATATGGGAGCTTTAGACTCACCATAATAGAAGTGATGGCTGAGGTGTAGGACCTTCTATTGTGCATTGTGTATGACCTATGCCTTATGGTGGTGGGGGTGTTCCTCACTACTACATTTTTGACCTATAGGAGCGGTTGTATTCCACCCCAAAAGTGAATTTTGGGGTTGGTTTTAGCTTTATAGGAGTTCTTGACAAAAATGCCCCCAAAGGCACAAACACTAAAAGTATGGGCTTTTAGGGGTGATTCTAAAGAACATCAAAACTACCCCCAAAAGTGATTTTGGGGGCAGTTTTGAACCCCCCCCATAGATACATACGAGAGTGGTTTTGAACCCCCCCCATAGATACATACGAGAGTGGTTTTGAACCCCCCCCATAGATACATACGAGAGTGGTTTTGAACCCCCCCTAAAAGTATCTCTTACAAACCTATCAAGGTGGTTTTGAACCCCTCCCAATGGAACCTATACTAAAAAATTTGGGCTTTTAGGGGCAGTTCTAAAAGAGGTCAAAACTGCCCCCAAAAGTGACTTTTGGAGGCGGTTTTGAACCCCCCCCTTGTGGATACCTACGAGGGTGGTTTTGAACCCCCCCGTAAAAGTATCTTTTACAAACCTATGAGGGAATTTTCTAACACCAACCCGTAAACTCACTCTTACAAACCTATGGGGGCAGTTTTGAACCCCCCTCATAGATTCCTATGGGGGTAGTTATAAAATCCCCTCATAAAATCCTATGGGGGTATTTATAAACCCCCCTCATAAAATCCTATGGGGACAGTTATAAAACACCCTCATAGTGACCAACGATGGCAGTTTAGAACCCCCCTCATAGACTCCTATGGGGCATTTACAAAACCCCCTCATAGAGACCTACGAGTACAGTTTAAAAACCCTCTCATAGACACCTATGAGGGAATTTATAAATATCCATCATAGCAACATACAAAGGCGGTTTGAAACCTCCCTTACAACCATTAATATAAATAATCATAAAATATATTTTATTAGAAAAACAATATTGCAATATCGACATTAGGGCATGGAGGAATCAAACCACCAACCTCCTACTTGTAAGGCGTACGCTCTTCCATTGAGATAACACACTCTAAGAATTGGGGAGAGGAGCAATATTAACACTTAGATTGCATCATTTATAATTCTAAGAAAAGAAAATAAGATCCAAAGACATCCATGCTTAAAATATAATTTATTTTCCAAAGACAACCATTCTTAAAATCCAATTTATTTTTCCAAACACAATAATAGGCACAAAAATCCACCTCATTAGAGATCTAGATGAAGGGCTTGATGTAAAAATCCAACTTGGGACTCAAAGGCTCGAATGGTTCAATTTAGAAAACTTGGGTGAAGCTCTTGTAGATATTTCACTTAATATTATAATTGATTATGGTTCACAGATAAAAAAAAATTCTTTCACATTTAGATGTAACTTTCAGGAGACCAGGTAAACAAAAAAAGAAGTCTCTAATTTATGTCCTTAATTGTAACTAGTTAATGCTTTAAAGAATGTGTCATATTTTTAACTTCGCAATAGGACTTTGATTTCATAAATATATTGACTTGCCAATGTCCTTGAAAGAATACAAGCTTTATACCGGAAACTAACTATAGACAAACTCAAGAAAAGGGTGTAACTCAATTAAACAGTAAAGGAGATAAACCCTACAAATATGTGCATGCTAGTTAAGTCTTCCCTAACTTCTATTCCCATTTTTTACTCTGTGGGTATTTTAGCTCCATGCACTATTATAACAATAAATAGAGTTCAAGAAAAATCACAGGAACCTTCTTTTTGAAGGGGACATAACTAAAGGGAAAAATTTTATCCAGTCAAATGGGACATTATTTGTATCCCAAAAAAGGTTTGACTTAGTATTAAGAAACTGCAGGTATGTTCAAAATACTTAACATCCAAATTAGTCTAAAGACTTAGGACCGGGGATACAAGATCCAGGTCCCTAGGGTAATGCATGTGAACACAATTTAGGTCATATATGCACCCTAACCTTACCTTATGTAGATGGAAGCATACTCACCTACATAAAACAGGTTAAGGTGGTATCAATGAAACAAAAACATACACAAAGAAATAACATAAAACAAAGAAAAGAAGAAAGAATGCAAATAGGAAAATAAAGAAAAGGGCCAGGGCCATGAAATTGCCCAACATTGACTCAGTGCATGGGAAACCATGTAACCCCCTTGTATTTACTTTTAACATGTAACAATCATATATTTTGAGAAAAAACCTAGGGCCTAAAGGCTAAAAGAGCTAAAACAATAAATTTATTAACCAAAAGGAGTATTGTAACAACAACACTTTGTATGCAGGCTGTTGATTTATGCTTATGGACAGGCTCATGGATTGGATTAGCTCAACTTTGGTCAAACTTGATCACTTGAGGAGCCATTACTTTAGTCCAAACTCAACCCAAGGCAACATCATTACTATAATACATTAAATATTCATCATTATACTTTTATTACAAGGTGCTAATTCCAATGCAACACCCTCTGGCCCTAAATATTGGCTTTGAATCAAAGCATAAGGGAACAAAACTATTTGGTTCAACAAGAAGGTGATGTTGGGGAAACAATGGAGATGAAGCAAAAGAATAGCGTGGAAAGGTAGTTCTAAAGAAGTGCATTGCAACAAAAATTGGTTTCTGGTTGCAGGAATGACATGGAGAAGTTACATGTGAAGTTAGTGTGATTTCGACGTGGAATGCCTAGCATGAATCGAGTGCATATGATGAGAAGAGTGTCAGGATAGCTGAAATAGGGGATTTTCAAGGCAATTAGATTGTTGAGTTGTATGACATGTATGGAGATTTCCAAAGTGCATTTACCTACAAAATACAATCATGTCGATTAAGGACAACTGAGGACATGAGCATGGTGATATGGCTTTGTTGAGATGACTAGGAGCGTATGATTACAAAAGAGAAGATGCATGGAATGGTGTTTGTTAGAGTGAAGGAGTGGATTGATTGGGTTTCTTTTTACAAATCTTGGAGAGTTAAAGTATGAATACAAAAGAGAAGGCATGTGGACTAGAGATTTATCTATCCAAGGAGTGTGGTGACAAGGCCTCCTTAGCTGCACGTATTACTAGAATGTAGATGCAATTGTGCCTTTGATAGAGAGGGCTCATGGGTTGGTGATTTCTATATCCATGAGTGCATATGAAGGGGGAAATAATGCATTGTGGTTCCAATGTTGAGGAGGTTGTGGAGGCATGCATGTGCTGGATTGGGTGCATGGTTAAAAACTAAGAAATTGAATCAAGGGAATTCTGTTTGGAGGTGCGATTGTGGTAGGGATGATGTAAGGCCAAATTCCATCTGGTCCTCTCGATTAATTTAATACAAGGAGCCAAAGGCAGGGCACATTTGGATCATCCATTGGTAGGTCACAAAGGAAAATTATTAACATGACTCATGTATGCAGTATCCTTCAATGATAGAGTATTTGTGATCTTCAAGGATTTGATCCTTATCGACACTTGATAGAGCCAGAGTTAATATGGATCTATCTTTAATCATGCAACTGACTTGAATCATGCAATATGTAGTATTCCAATTGACTTGAATCATGCAATGCATGTTTGTCGAAGTTATATGAATTATAGAGTATTTGTCTTAATTATGTTTCTGACTTATTTTTTGTTATAGGAATATGAATTCTGTTTGTGAGAATTCAATCAGGTCATAAGTTTCACAGTTATTTCTAGTGTTGTTTTTGTGGTTCCTAGAAAATGAGCCCTCCAAAATATCATTACCAATGTGGTTCACCATATTTAGAGAGACCTACAAGTTCTATTTAGAATGTGGAGCCAATAGGATAAGCACATGAAAATTTGATTGGTTTGATTTTAGTGGTTGTATGAAAACAAGGTATTTGGCCCACATCCAATGCCACTTCATGAAGAAGATGGACTCTTCTAGCATAATTTCCACCCTACATTTACCTCACATGCACCTTTTTTCATTTCACATGTATGCCAATCTTCATTTCCTATCATAACTACACCCAACACCATCACCTATGCATGCTTCAATGATGCTTATTTATGCTTGGTTTCTAGAGAATGGTTACATAAGTCACCTATGCATTGATAGTAGTTATCTTTTGATTGATAAGTAGGTTGAAGACAAGATATTTTGGAATCTCTCGCAAATATACTGTGATTTGTATGGCATAATTTTCATGTGTTAGATAGCTAGAAATGAAAAGAATGCATTTGTTGTTGCAATATAATTTTAAACAAAAGTATCATGTTAATGTTTGACATTAATTAATGGACAAATTATCCCCCCCCCACACACACTATATGTGTGTGTGTGTGTGTGGTGAATGAGTTCTCATCTATCTATTTTGAACATGTTAAATGAACTAAAAAATAATGATCCTCTTCGTATGAGAGCTAAGGATAACATATGGGCCTATGCCCCAAGGGTCAAGGAATCTACATCCTACTAAAACACATAAAGTGTAGCTTTGAAATGAGCTTCCATATCAGTTTTGAATGTTCTCAATTGACCTATAAATGGAAATTGTCACCTTGAAAAGATGTGCATCTTATTTTCCAAAGGAAAGAAATAGTAGAAAATTTTATTGTAGGCCACAACTTTATACTACAATCTTGATCAATCCATGTATTACCTAGGTGGGGACCTTTCCAAGCCAAGAGGGTTGTAAAAAAGTAGTTGTATTATACTTGTAACCATGCCCAAGAGGTCTTGGCAATTTGACACTGCCATAGGACATGCCAGGATGATACTTGTTTTCAATATCAAACTCAAAATGGATTAGAGATATTTTCTTTACTGAGTTTTGACCCCATATCTTAATGGAGTACAATGAACACAAAATTTTATTAAAAAAAATATCAGAGTCTTCTAAAGAATCTAGAACCTCTTTTGCCACCTCTCCTTAAAGTCACTAGCCCACACTTCCTATTTTCTAGTAGGCAATAAGGATCTCAAGTCTCAATCAATTGTATGGGTCCCTAGTGTCATAATTAAAAATGATTTCGCACTGCTCAACTTATAGTGCATCCAATACCATCCTAAATATTGAAGATGGAATTTAAAGCAACAACTTTCTGGGTACATTCTACATACTTTCAAAAAGTTCAATTTCTCAAATCCAGTTAGTCTTTGAGCATGGATTAAATCTCTCCATGTGCGACATTTTGTTGATCCCTATTCCCACCCAAAATGCAGGTGCATTTTGGGAATTTCAATATTTGAGTAGAAATAGGGCACTTCTTTGACTATAGTTGGATGCCATCTTTAACCTTGATCTTGGCATTTTAAAGAGGGCAATGCTTAGGTTGAGCAACAAGTTCTTAGTTTGCAGTATTGAAAAGTTGAATAGATGGAACCTATATAAAAAGATGAATAGATGGCACCACCACCTATATCCACATGTTATTTCTATGGTTATCCCATGCCACCTTTAGTATGATTGAGCACTACCAAATTTTTCCCCGTTGTGGTTTGATTTAGCAATTGATATTTTTTGGAAGAGAAGGTTGCTACTCCATTCAAATTAGTTGTTGTTTTCATGATGATGATTACCTTTTTATACTGGGTATGAAACCCCTACCTTCATGGTGCCTAGCATGGTTATTCTAGAGTATTTGTAGGGTCATTTTCTTTATCATTTCAGAACTACCCTAAATATATCACTGGCATGCCTATATGTGAATAAAACAACAATAAGAAGGGTGGTTCTTGTGGCCTAGTACAATTTGGTCTACATTATGGGCATTGTGATAAGGTAGACGACAAATTAACATGGGTTTTTGAGGACTATTGTGACATGAGTAAGGAGCCATTATAACTAGCAGCATGAGTGACTTAGGTTCCTCATTGAGCTATCTAGAGGAGACATAACCAGTAAGAAAGGTGTTGTTAATCATGGCATTTTCTAGGCCTTTTGAGGGTGATCTATGACAAAAAGAGGTTTTTGCATTTTGTTTGTTCCACTGAAAACATATATTTCTGATGGAGACATCGATTTGACTACTTGTAGCAAAAGCATCAACAACTTACAAATGTGTAGACAAATGAATTTTGTTCTACCCTTCAAGAAAATGGGCACAATAGGGTAACTAAAATTAGAGCAAGGGTTTCAATGCAAACATGTTGAGTTCACGCTTGAGAAATGTCCTATTGAAAACATTGTTGTAGGCATCTCCTTCAATTAGCTCAACGAACTTTATAGTTTATACCCTTTTCTTTCTTGAGCAAGTTAATCTGTTGATTGGGAAGAAACACTTATTCAAACATAGTATTATACTTGTAAGAGAATGGTGCTATTATGAAAATTGAAAGCCACAATATTGATACTCATATTGGGACTTAATTCTAGATATGCTTTGGGTAGTCAATATCATCACCTAAAGAGAATAGAGTAGTGATGGATGGGGGTTATGGACATACCAAGGAGAAAATGTATAGGTGGACCTAAAATAATTGTTACTAGTTGGATGATTGTTATCTATGTTGACATGGTCAAAGGAACATAAATAAGAGAAGCACCTTGGAAAGTACAAGCACACATCCCTAAGAAGAGCGCCCTTTATAATTTTATTGAAGTCCCTTTTGAGCCAACTTGGAACACTTACCAAATGTTTTGAGGAATGCCTTGGTTGAAAAAGAGACACATGGAAATCATATACAATTGAAAGAGTAATTTATGGCTTATGTTGAAAAGTGCTACAAGGAGAAGACGACAAGTGTCATCCAAACATCTTCCCACATGGTCAAAAATTTATCTTGGAAGAAGTGCCCATCTTGTCAAGCATTTTTAATGATGGTATTATGGAACATTTAAGAGATAGAGGCACTATGATGAGAAGCATTCACCCATATTGAGGACTTCATTATTATATTTTGGCATTCTTGGAAAGAGCCATTGTTGGAGCAGGATCAAGAAGGGACCAATTTTGGAGAACTCACGCAAAGATGTGGATCACGCACATGAAGCAAATGGGAGGAGGATAACAAAATATGGAAAGTAGTTAGTGTTTTGTTCCGCTCGACATATTTTTGGTCTATTTGTGGGATTTTCCCTCCCACTAGAAAACCTATATATAGGAAGTAGATAGTTATATAGAGACACCTATGAAGATATATAGATGTATAAGTGGAAAGAAGGTACAAGAGAGAGAGAGAGAGAGAGAGAGAGAGAGAGAGAGAGAGAGAGAGAGAGAGAGAGAGAGAGAGAGAGCTAATGTGATATTCTTGTCCATGGTTTCCATCACATAGTGAGCAGGAGATGTATGGTTCTGGGTGATTGATAATATAATGAAGATGCTTTGGAGACCTTCTTTGTGCACTATTGAATGCTTTTAAATGCTTTTGTATGTGATGGATGTTACTTCTAATTATGAATAATGTTTATGAATGATATATCTAAATATGTTTATGCTTATTAAGGTGTTAGAGATTTGATGTCTGTGCACAGAAGATGCAATTGCTTCCTGACCCTTCATGTATGTAGAAACTTGGTTCATGCATCCCCCCTCGGATTCCTTGGGTGAGACTTCATCTATTTAATAGGTGGTGTCGTATGGGTCGGTATTTAGGGGCTCTGTTGGTCTTTTCATGTTAGAACTTGAGTATAGCCTCTACACATGGAAGAAAAGATAATCTAGGACATTTTCGAAGTTGTAAGGAAAACCTAGACGAGGAATGCCCTCCGTTGGAGAAGACATTTTTATTTGCTTAAGTATCTTGCCATTATTTATAGGAGGGAAATGTGGATCTAGGATTTAGTTAATATTATTTTATTGTAAAGGTGGTTTAGCTCAACTCTATAAAGTGGAGAGCTCTCACTTGATAAGGCATGGTTGGATTTGTAAATTGTGAGGAGATCCCCTCCAAACCTCGTTGAAAATAGGTTGGGAGGAAGAAATTAAGGGCTTGTAAATGTGAAGTTCATCACCTTTTTTTGTATTTTCGTAGAAGTATTTGGTTGTTGAGATCAATATTACAAACCTTCTATAATAATCATTTGAAGAAAGGAATTTGTGCTCCAAGAAGGAATAAGGATGAAGTGATACCTTCCTTTTGGCTTATTGTACGCCATTGTTTTGTATTTGGTTTTCTATGGTAATTTCTATTATCTAAGAGGATGTTGGTGTCTTCTATTGTTCAATGATTGCACATTATTACTGATGAATTCTAATTGAAAAGATGCACCTCTAGAAGGGCCCTTTCTTTAATTTATGCATGCTAAAGAAGTTCATGTGGTTTCTTAATTAGTATGTTTGTAAGAGCCTAACTATGCCTTTCTTCATCTTGCTTGAAACCTCTTGCTTGTTGACCCTGAATCCATCACCCATTGGATGGGAATTGGTCTTGATCCACCACCCCATCTATTTCTAATGTTTATCATACACATTATTACTCAAGAAAACCCCTTGTGGCAAAGGAGAGATGACCTAAAAAGAGGAATTGTTGTTGAAGTAACAATTGACAACCCTCCCGAGTTCACTAAGGTTGCACTTGTGTTTCAAGGCTTTATCACTTTGAGTGCATATTTGAGAGGTAAAATTCCTATTCCAAATATTTCCCTACGCAAAATAATCCTTTTTTGGCTATCCCTATTCAAGATAGCATAATAATAAGACAACCTTGTTGGTTGTGGAGTCTGATCTCCAAATTCAGAGATATTATTATTATTCAGCCGTGTTTGTACCCCAATATTATATGATATGTAGGTGGAATATACACTCACCCTAGCGGGGGGGTGTGGGGGGACATCTCTCCCCCATGGGGTTCCAGGGGGGACCATCCCCCTTGGTTGGGGGGTCCTAGGGCAGCGCCCCCGAAGGAAATTTTTGGGGTTGTTTTACAGGCCCATGGTTTTGGGTAATCTGTGGTATTTTCCCTTTGTATTTCCCCTATAAAAGAAAGACATTGTAATACGGCTAGTGCAAGATGTATTAGGTTTTATGCATTATAAAGATCTTTGAGATCTGTGAAGAGAGACTGTGAGATAGTGAAGAGGAAGTGCAGTGGCTGTGCTGCAGGTTGTATCCCTTCACCTTGCTGGACGGTAATAATAATAAGGATTGGCAAATTCAATGTGGACGTAGCCCAAGTTGAGGTGAACCACGATATATCTGTGTCTCTCTTGTAATGTGTGTGTGATTATATTTGCATTTCTGTTTAATGTTATTTCTCTACGATCCTGTTTTTCTAACAAACCTGACTTGAGGGGAGGGAGACTCCAAATCTATCTTTAGAGCCCTCAAATTTGCAATGAAGAAAGTTTGTAACTGATTCCCAAGAAGTACAAAGTCTTATGAATTGTTGATCTTGAGATATTGAAGGCCTTTACATAAGTATGTCACAAATATTGAACAGGGCCCTCCCTTATGCCCTGAGTATGTCATGTTGACATCATAGTATTGTTGACTAGAATTTTCTATAGGGATTCCACAACCATTTCTATAAAAACATCTAGGTATAGTGTAGTGCCTTCATCTTTCACTTTGGACCTAGCTGTTGATTGACAATTTTACCAAATTCAAATTCAACAATAATAATGTATATACTTAAGCCTTCATTGTACAACAACCATTGATTAAAACGTTTAAAAGAAACAATCTACGGCTATAGAAGTGCACTACGTTTCAACATGAGTATGTAAACTATAGATATGTAAAGAAATAAAATCTATAGAGACTTATTTAAAGGTTGATCAACTACCAAGCAAGCTTTTCTATACTTTGCATTGAATCCCTTTCCATACAATAGTACCATAAAGAAACATGCCCTCCTTTAGAAATTTCATACATCATTAATGAGGGCACACTAGATTTTATAGAGGGGAGAAATATAGGGGGTGCATGCATGCCAAAATCATGCATAGTCCATCCTTAGTCCAATTCCAATTTCCAATTCCAATTTCCAATTCCTTTTCTATATTCCATAATTCTATTATAAATATGTTTTGGCTTTATTTAGTTTTGCATGCACAATTAGAGGCTGCAGTTCCGTACGTTAGTAAACACACTTATGCATGTGGATTCCCAACTTAATTAACGGTGCATATCTCTAGGAGGATGCATGGATGTATGTCTCAATGTATCTCCAATAGAGGTGCAGCTGCTTTGGCTTGCTTATCCATGCAAGGAAGTCACACCAGGGTAGGAGTTATTATTGGCAATAAAGGCATTGTTGTGCATGCATCTAGATTCATCGTACCTTCCTTTCTTCCTAGTCTACAAAGGAGATTCATTAGTTGAAAATCATATCCCCAACTTCTAATTTATTGGAACCAATTTAATAATCTGGAAGAGCATCATGTGATAGTGTATCTCTTCAACTAATAGAAACAAGTTACAATCCTATCAACATAGAAAAGGAAATTTTTGGGTTCTATAAAGGTCACCTTCAAAATTGTAACAAATTGCAGATGTATATGGTACATGATTGTTCTTTCAAGTTATGCAAAGATTAATTGTTAGCCTTTCGGTGTGATGCAATCCTCCCAGTTTTCTAGTGATCCTTATCAATATAGGCAAAGAAAATTAGCTTACTTGTTACCTACAACAAGAGACTTTCTTAGGGTGTTCATAATATCATCTTTATTTGATCCATGGACAACACTTGCAATATTCAAAACTTGGTCGTCCTCTAGATCTGAGTTTGCAACTCTGATCATGGAACAATTCCCAAGTCATATAGCATTAAGGTTTGTAGCAAGGCCTAAAATGTAAAAGAATAAAGAAAATATATCTTTTGTAAAAACACAAAGGTCAAGAATTACAATTCATTAGCTAGTATCGAACTTGTTGCCAACGCCAAGGAGAATGCTGCTTAGATAGACTAGTGAAATGATGAATTAGAAGAGTCAAGGCTTTCATGAGTGGCTTTGGAAAATAGATTGTGATAGTTAGGAACAATCACTGCAAGTTTATTAAAGAAGAGTCGAAACATCTATCTTGGATATTTAATTCTCTCCTTATGATGAGGCCCTTCAAGCACAAGCTAATAGAATTAGACATTCCTTGAAAGTGAATGAGATTCATCAAGTCCATGATGCCTAGGTTTGGATCCATCTACACTAGCTTAAGACTGGGAACTGGCTAACTAAGAATTTTTTAAAATCCCTAGCACCTAAGGAGGCCTTGGAATGGCTTACATTGCTTAAAATGATATGATGTTAGAAGGATATAGAGGTAATATGTTAGCTAGTATTGAACTATGTCGCACCCTCAAGGGTTGATGAAGGAGCATCAAGTGGCAATACAAGTGTATTGAGATTATCCCCAAGTTGTCTAATGAGCATGATAGATTATATCACCAATAGTTGAACCTCGATGAGTAGACAACGACCTTGATGGAAATAGTAGATGATGAGTCGATTGAACTTAACGAGTAGCCATGTGAGCTTATAAGGCCAAGTTCAAGTTATCATAGCTTATGTACTTTACTCTTGCAGGTGGTTATTTCCATGCACCAAATGGGTTGTCTTATGGAGTCAATATCAAAACAATAATATGGTGTGGCATCCTTCAGGTATAGGAACTGCTTTTCCATTGAATGCAAGCTAGTGATAAGAAATTATAAATGGCAGAATTGTTTGAAATTATATGATTTAGAGTAGATATTTCCATCATAAATACCACGATGAAATAGATCTATTCTCATATTCGTTTGTATGTGCAATCCCATAACTGTTAAGTGGGTCATTAAACTTGGGGTAATGGGTAACCTTCTCTTTCGATATTTTAGCACAGCGGGTAAATTGTTCTTTTGTTATGGAGATTTTGGAATTTCTAACTCATATATTATATTCCTTACGGTTGAGGTGAAATTGATCCAGCAGTGCATGACTGGCCGATGTCAAAACTTATTAGGGGAACTAGGGGCTTACCACCTCAACCAATCAAATTAGATTATTTATTTAGTATATTTTCTCAATGCCATGATCGCGCAAGCCTTTCTCATGCACGCCCTTCATGCTAACATTGTATTAAAGGATTGAAGATTGAACAAATAGCTCACAACGCCATCATTGAGTTTTATGTTGCATATCGTCAATGCCCGCAATATACACTTTGTGTGTGCCCATAGAAGTGAAAGAAATGATACATGAACAATCTTTTGTAACAGTTCACAATTCCGGTAGGGGTCCAGTTGCCACCAGAATGCCATACGCTACTGGAATTCATGTAGTGCCCAATCCCAGGACTAAATCAAGCGTATGGGTTATCACCAGATTTCAGAGTTTTTTATTTTGTGAAATCTGAATTTAATGTGTTTTGATAGTAGAAACGAATTCAACATCAAAAACCTTTAAGGCGTTTAAATCAATTTTTTATATTTAAAATCATAAAACTATTAAACTACTCGTCTCATCATCAAGACTCCAAGATCCAGGTCAAATATTTGGTCAACCATTGGCGATACAAGGGATATTGAGCATGAAAATAGGATTTCATGCTTTCAGTCATAAAATCTTCTTATGATAGTTATTAACTTGTTTGTAACGATTATGCTATTGTAATCCTATGCAACGTGAGCAAGTTAGGAGGGCCCCTCAACTTGGATTGCGTTGCAGATGGATCCTATAAGTAGGATAGATATGTTTGTTGCATTCTAGTAGAGTTAAGTTATTAGAGATTTAATTCTTTTTTTTTCAAAGAAATACAGGTAATCCAACAATAGATAAAAGAAAGGAAAAATATAATACATATTTTAACTGAATAATTAACTTACAGTCGAAGTTGCCCGCAGGGGTGTAGCTCAACGAACGATTCGCTTGATATGAAGGACATGTTGTAAATGGAGGTCTCGAGTTCAAATCACTCTGGCTTAATTGTGCCCCATGCTTGCAGGATGTTGTGGGGCACCTAGGGGTATAGTGGTAGCGGGATTAGATCCCTGGACCCCATGTCACGCAAGTACTAGCCTAGTTCCTAGTTGCTGATTCCTTTAGTACAAAAAAAAAAACTTACAGTATTTGTAACTTCGGAAGATATTCACTTGTATATTGTATGTATTACATTTGTATTTTATTGTATCCCCAATGGAGATGTATCATTCCTCCGATTGGAAGTGTCGTCATTTGTATTTGCAAGTGTCGCAAGTATTATTGTAAGTGTCACAACTTATATTTGATGGGTTATTAGACCACCTTGGTGGGGTCGTCCCTGTATGAGTTGTGTGGGTCAAAGGGTTATTAGACCACCCTAGTGGGGTTGGCCCAGTTACAGTAAAAGGAAAGTCAAAGTAAAGTATAAATAGAGAGTGTGACTCTCTCATTTGTTCATTCACACACTCACTCACTTCGCATTAGTGAGAGAGAGGAGGAGTGCGCACAAGTGGAGGAGGAGCATATGCTAGGAGAAAATCTCTTGTTGTGGGGTTTGATCTTTGTGATCTTTGTATTGATGCTCATTCTATCTTTGAGGAAGTTGTGGGGTTTTTCACCTTCTTGGTTTTCCCCGGTGAAATGCTTTGTGTCTCTTGTCTCTTGTATTTGATATGTTGTACATGTTGTTCTCTCAGTTAAGATCCTAGATCAGATTGAATTAAATGCTGAAAAACTAACACCTCTGCAATGTGAGCATGATGTCTTTTCTTGTTGTTCTTCTTATTGTGAGAGTTTCTTTTGTTCCTGGGACAATCTCTGGAATAGTGCCCCTTCTCATCACAAGTATAACATCGAATGTGAGAAAGATCTCTCCTGGATCCTCCAAGGTTCTCCCTCTGATTCTGGTGGTGGTGTTTACCCTTCTTGTGATGAGGATGTTCCCTCTTGTTTTTTTTCTTCCTGGTATGTGTCGTGAGAGCTTGGTCTTCATTACCCATCTTTTCTTCTCGAGCTACAATTTGAGCTTCTTCCTGTGAGCACTCCTCCCACAACCTACTGAAGGTGATCAACTTTCTTCTTGCACAGATTCCTTGGATGAAGGAATCCCATGACCTAGGAAGACCATTCAAGGTGGTTATCACTATTTCTCCATTCTCTATATCTTCTCCCACAGCGTCAAGTTGTTCTTTGATTTGAGAGACCCTTGTAAAGTAGGATTGCATGGTCTCTGCATTTTGTTTCTTGACATTCTTCAATTGGTTCCTCAATGTCATCTTCCTATTTATATTCCTCCCCTCAAATAAGGTGGTCAAGGCATCAAACATCTCTTTAGGTGTCTTCATAGATGACACATGTGATATGAGATGGTCCTTGATAGAATCTTCAATGATTCTCTTAGCCTTAACTAGGTTCTTCTTGTGTAAGGATTTAGCCTCATCTCCCTCTGGAACTAGAACTTCTTCATTCACATAGGCGTCCAATTCATTCTCTTCTAGGACAAGCCCAATCCTATAATATCATGCTCGGAATTTATCATCCCCTTCAAGCTTATCCTCAAGCTTGGTGTGGTGAGACATCTTTAATGATAAACTCAAATGGAAATAGAAAATCTTTAGGTCTTACCACTTGATTTGCTGAAACTGGATCTGGAGATGGCTGGCCTAGGGTTTGTCAAAGAAACCCTAATTTTCCAAAGTTGGAATTTGGAACTTCTGGTTGGACAGATAGATGTGCCTCCTCAAGGAGAGTTGTCCAATGTACTCACTTCCATAAATCAGTGAACAAAAACCCAAAATATCTAATGCCCTAGTTTTCCTTCGGCAGTAGTGACAGGCCAAAAAATGAAATTCTCAGAATTGAATTCTGCTTTCACAGGAAGATTTTCCTAGATGAGGCGAGTATGATGGTGCACTTGGTTTCTGAAGATTCCAAAAATTGATCCCTCAAAAGTGACTTGCGAATTTCGGACCTGTAGTTTCTAGTCCTTTCTGGTTTTCTGGTTTTTCTGGTCCAAAAGTCAAACTAGGGTTTGACGTATCTCGGGGTTCTTCCCAACCAAAAACTTTGATATTGGTCTCTAAATTTCGATTTTGATGAGGAGAACAATCCTATGCTGAGAGCACTCCAAAATTCCACTTATTTCAAAAGCCCTAATTTCCCGCAGTAGTGACAGGCCAAAAAATGAAAATGCTCAGAATCTAATTCTGCTTCGACATAAAGATGCACCATCCTTAGGTGAGTTAGCCTAGC